>CM053038.1:73916611-74446611 GCA_028564925.1 Lithobates sylvaticus
ACAGGCAGTGGAGCCTTGTGGCTTCACTGCCCGTTTCCTACTGCGCATGCGCGAGTCGCACAGTGCTTTCTGAATGCGACGCGCTGTGTTAGGAAACACACAGTTCCCAGAACACAGCGTGCCCCATTACCCAGAAGACAACGCAAGGAGGAGAGAAGACCGAAGATCACAGCGGAGTAGGAAGGAGGCAGATTAGGAAGACTGCCTAGCAACAGGGATTTCTGGTAAGGTAAAACATTATTATTTTTTAAATGTTTTTTTTTTTTTTTTTAAGAATATTAATGCTGTTTTTTTTGTTTTTTTTAGGGTGGCCCTCCACTTTAAGTAAATTTTAATCAAAGGTTTTTCAACTACCAATTTGTGCCATTTTTTTTCTGGCTATTAGTGTAAATATTTAAACCTAATGTACTGTATAGAAAATATTACAGCAAGGCCAGTCCAACTAGTAATTGTAGGTGTCAATGTGTAAAAAATTATTTTTTAGAAATTGAAACATTTTGGAAATTTTAGAATTGAAATAAGAAAATGTCAATCAAAGTATTTTCAATTGCCAATTTGAATCAAATGTTATGTTAGCCATAAGCTAAAATATTTATTTTGCTACTTAGGTGGAATTTGCTTGAAAAAACTGACATTTAGATTTTTATGTGTTTTCTTTTATACGTCATGCAGGAATAAGATCAGGAAAACTGCATTGCATTAATAAAATTTCAATCAAAGGCTTTTCAATTACTAATTTGTACCATGTTTTTTTTTGCCTATTAGTTTAAATATTTAAACCTAATGTACTGTATATAAAATATTACAGAAAGGCCAGTCCAACTAGTAAATGTAAGTGTCAATGTGTACAAAATTATTTTTAGAAACTGAAAAATTTGGGAAATTTTAGAAATTGAATTAAGAAAATTGTAATTGGGGTACCTTGCCAGTCTATATTGGTGTGGATTTTTGGGTGGAATTTCACTTTGATTTTTTGATTTTTACATTATACTCTCCATTAATATCCATTTCAGACCTGAATGGTCTGATATAGAATTTGGGGTCCAACACCATTTTATTTATTTTTTTCATGGGGTCTCCCGAACAATCCAAACCAGACCAAAAAAACCTGGTATGAATTATGAAAAGAAACTCACATTGTTATTTTTTATATTTTTTTAGGGGCCCATTAGGTAAATGAATGGGCCGGTTGACATCCTTGGTTGCTAAGGACGCGGCGGATGACAGCACTTACTTAACAACTTTATTAGTAGAAGAAGGAAGCTGTCATATACTGTATTGTAACTGTTGAAAATCCCACTACCATAGCATGTGGCTCCTGCCAAATGGGCTGAAAGTCTGGCATTCAAACAAATGCCTTAACAAGTAAAGTTTAGCCCAAGCCTGTGTTAGGACTGAACCAAGAGCTCATACCTGGACCAGGGGAAGTTTAAGCGGAGCTCCACCCTAAAGTGTAACTTCCGCTCATCGGATTCCTCCCCCCCTCCGGTTCCACAATTGGCACCTTTTAGGGGGGAGGGGGGTGCAGATACCTGTATAATCCAGGTATCTGCACCCACTTCCGGGAATAGCTAGCTGCAGATGCCCGCCCCCCCTCCCCCCGCCCCCATTGTGTTCTGGGAAACACACAGTTCCCAGGACACATCGGGGACTAGTGAAGACGCGCAGCGCAACTCGCGCATGTGCAGTAGGGAACCGGGCAGTGAAGCCGCAACGCTTCACTTCCTGATTCCCTGACAGAGGATGGCGGCGGGGGCAGCCGAGAGACGAGCGATTGCCAATACCAATGATGGGGCACTATTCCTCCCACTGGCACCAATGATGGGACACTATTCCTCCCACTGACACCAATGATGGGACACTGTTCCTCCCACTGACACCAATGATGGGTCACTATTCCTTCCACTGACACCAATGATGGGGCACTATTCCTCCCACTGACACCAATGATGGGACACTATTCCTCCCACTGACACTAATGATGGGCAACTATTACTCTCACTGACACCAACTATTCCTCCCACTGATACCAATGATGGGACACTATTCCTCCCACTGACACCAATGATGGGACACTATTCCTCCCACTGACACCAATGATGGGGCACTATTCCTCCCACTGACTACCATGCCTGAGACACTGTTTACTCCTACTGATGATGGGGAATTTTCTACTCCCACTCATTACAGTTCATCCCTCCTAAAGTCTGAAGGACAATAAATTGTCCCTTTGTTTCGAAAGTTTGGAGACCCCTTGTCTATGTTAGTATAAAACGTCTCGGGGTCGAGCTTTGCTGGTGTTTTCAGCATCACAAATCATGTTTTGCAAAGCGGAGCGCCTGACAGCAAGCAATCATGTTTTAATTCTCCGGAGGTGGATTAGTAAAGATGAATTCTGATTGATCGCTGTGATTGATTAAATAAGTCTTGTTTCTTGACCTTCCGTTCCAAATTTTAACTCCGTCAGTTTGTCTAAAATAAAAAACAAAGCTACTTATTCAACCACTAAAACCGACTTTGATAAATATTTAACAGTCCCCTGCGCAATTTGATGGGGGGGAATGGCAACATCCATTTCCATCTACTCTTTGTATCCCGTACACCGCGTCCGCGCAATTTTCTTCTGTCGCGTGGAAGACTGACACAAGTTGCTTGACTGCGCATTGTTAATGAAATATTTAGAGGATGTCAAAACTGCTAATGTGAGGGACAGATTTGAATATGTTGCCCGCTGTGACCGCCGGACCTTCATTTATTATCATTTTTGTTATTCAAAGAGCATCTGTTATTGGTGTGCGTTCATATCCGTACAGATGAGCAGAAATGGTTCAAAATAAAATGCTATTTGACTAAAAAATCTTGTCTGCACAGCTCCATTGTACCCACTGGCCTACCTATTGACATCCTCCCAGAAATGCGTGTCCATTAGTGCTGCCAATCAGTGCCCATCAGTGTCACCTATAAGTGCCCATCAGTGCCACTTAGCAGTGCTCATCAGTGCAGCCTGTCAGTGCTGCCTACCAGTGTCACCTATCAGTGTCGCATATCAGTGCAGCTTCATCAGTGTCCACCAGTGCCACCTCATCCTCTGCCCTGCAGACCCTGTGCTATGTCCCGCTGACCCCATCCTCTGCCTCATTGACCATGTATGTGGCACTTGGACGAATCATGCCTCAGAGTCTGATAAGAAAGCCGCAGCTGTTCACTGTGAATGGCTGTAGCTTCCTCATCAGACCCTGAGACAAGAACGGTATACCGCAGCTAGAGTGGGACAAATTTAGGTGGGGGGTATTGAGCGCCCGATTTAAAACATTTGTTACCCCAACATATTGAGTGTTGCCAACCCCCCGAAGTGAAAAATTTACTGTCAGGGGGCCAAAATTTACAAACGGCACCAATTTTTTTACTGGCAAAAATCATGACAGAGGCACAGTTTTTACTGACACTGCAAAAAAGTACCTAAAATTGCAGTTTTCAGTGCTAAACAGTGCAAATATCAGAGGGTCATGGTACGGGGGGGGGGGGTCAGAGTCTATGCAGACATGGTACAGGAGGAGGTCAGAGGCTGCGCAGACATGGTACAGGAGGGGGTCAGAGTCTATGCAGACATGGTACAGGAGGAGGTCAGAGTTTGCACAAACATGGTATGGGGGGGGGGGGGTCAGAGGCTGCACAGAAATGGTACAGGAGGGGGTCAGAGGCTGTGCAGACATGATACAGGAGGGGGTCAGAGGCTGTGCAGACATGGTACAGGAGGGGGTCAGAGTCTGCACAAACATGGTACAGGAGGGGGTCAGAGGCTGCACAGACATGATACAGGAGGGGGTCAGAGGCTGCGCAGACATGGTACAGGAGGGGGTCAGAGGCTGTGCAGACATGGTACAGGAGGGGGTCAGAGGCTGCGCAGACATGGTACAGGAGGGGGTCAGAGGCTGCGCAGACATGGTACAGGAGGGGGTCAGAGGCTGTGCAGACATGGTACAGGAGGGGGTCAGAGGCTGTGCAGACATGGTACAGGAGGGGGTCAGAGGCTGTGCAGACATAGTACAGGAGGGGGTCAGAGGCTGCGCAGACATGGTACAGGAGGGGGTCAGAGTCTGCACAAACATGGTACAGGAGGGGGTCAGAGGCTGTGCAGACATGGTACAGGAGGGGGTCAGAGGCTGCGCAGACATGGTACAGGAGGGGGTCAGAGGCTGCACAGACATGGTACAGGAGGGGGTCAGAGGCTGCGCAGACATGGTACAGGAGGGGGTCAGAGGCTGCGCAGACATGGTACAGGAGGAGGACAGAGGCTGCGCAGACATGGTACCGGAGGGGGTCAGAGGCTGTGCAGACATGGTACAGGAGGGGGTCAGAGGCTGCGCAGACATGGTACAGGAGGGGGTCAGAGGCTGCGCAGACATGGTACAGGAGGGGGTCAGAGGCTGCGCAGACATGGTACAGGAGGGGGTCAGAGGCTGCGCAGACATGGTACAGGAGGGGGTCAGAGGCTGCGCAGACATGGTACAGGAGGGGGTCAGAGGCTGTGCAGACATGGTACAGGAGGGGGTCAGAGGCTGTGCAGACATGGTACAGGAGGGGGTCAGAGGCTGTGCAGACATAGTACAGGAGGGGGTCAGAGGCTGCGCAGACATGGTACAGGAGGGGGTCAGAGTCTGCACAAACATGGTACAGGAGGGGGTCAGAGGCTGTGCAGACATGGTACAGGAGGGGGTCAGAGGCTGCGCAGACATGGTACAGGAGGGGGTCAGAGGCTGCACAGACATGGTACAGGAGGGGGTCAGAGGCTGCGCAGACATGGTACAGGAGGGGGTCAGAGGCTGCGCAGACATGGTACAGGAGGAGGACAGAGGCTGCGCAGACATGGTACCGGAGGGGGTCAGAGGCTGTGCAGACATGGTACAGGAGGGGGTCAGAGGCTGCGCAGACATGGTACAGGAGGGGGTCAGAGGCTGCGCAGACATGGTACAGGAGGAGGACAGAGGCTGCGTGGATATGGTACAGGAGGGGGTCAGAGGCTGCATGGATATGGTACAGGAGAGGGTCAGAGGCTGCGTGGACATGGTACAGGAGGGGGTCAGAGGCTGCATGGACATGGTAGAGTCCTCCTCACCCCCTCACAGTAGGTTCCTCATCTGTCCCCCTTCATATCACCTCTCCACATCAGTGTCTTCCTGTGTACACTTCAACCCCCACAGTAGTGTCCTCCTTTTCTCCCTTTATAATACCCCCTCACATAAGTGTCCTCACTCCTCCTCCCAATGTATGTACATATATATATATCAAACCCTTATGTGTCTCCTTTATTAGGAGGTCTGTGTGGTGTTCGCCTATTGGTGGAGTGACCTTCCTGTGTGATAGGCCTGGGTCTGTCTCTGTGGATGGCTCTGCTCTCTCTAGCTTTCCTTCCTCCTCCTCCATACTTGGCTCAGTATAGGGAAGGCTGATCAGCACAATACGCATGTCTGCCCTGGATGGTCACAGTCAACGCTCCACTCCAGACAGAGACTGACCTCTTCTGCTGTGGTGAGGTGCCATTGCAGCGCTGCCGAGAACGAGTGTCTTCCATTCAAAAATGGCGCTAGGCCGGTGCCATTACGCCACTGCGCAGGGTATTTTTTTATGGGCCCCGCTGCCCGTACTAGCGGCTCCGAAAATGGACTGAACACCTTTAGGATGAATTAGAGCGGAGACTGCGAGCCAGGCCTTCTCATCCAACATCAGTGCCTGACCTCACAAATGCGCTTCTGGAAGAATGGTCAAACATTCCCATAGACACACTCCTAAACCTTGTGGACAGCCTTCCCAGAAGAGTTGAAGCTGTTATAGCTGTGAAGGGTGGGCCAACTCAATATTGAATCCAACGGACTAAGACTGGGATGCCATTAAAGTTCATGTGTGTGTAAAGGCAGGCGTCCCAATACATTTGGTAATATAGTGTATGTTCCCATTAATATCATTGATCTTTGTAGCTATCTGTAAGGCAGTGGCGTAACTAGAATCTTCAGGGCCCCAATGCAAGAGACCGTGAAGGGCCCCCCTGACCCCTGGGCAGGGCCCTTTTTTCCAAGCCCAGTGGCGGAATGCCAGGGCCCAGGTGCAAATGTGGGTGGCTACATATATACCGATTTCTCCATCCCCCCCCACCCCCCGGCTTCTCCTCTCCCTCCCGCAGGCATTCAGTGGCTGCAGGAGAAAAATAGAGGGATCGGTTCCGAATAGAGGGATGTCAGTGTTTCTTAATCTTTTTACAGTCAGGGCACCCTTGAAGTATACCCCTAGGCAGAGGCGGCTCTAGGCTTTGTGAGGCCTTAGGCGAAAATTACACATGAGGCCCCACTCACGCCCATAATAGGAAAAAAAAAGGTTCCTGCACTACTTTGATGCGACTTGAGTGCCACACAGAAAAGAGGGTGAGATAAAGAGGGGGGAGAGAGAGAATCAGTGATTGAGCACAGGCAAATTAGGAGGCTGCGAGGCCCCTGTGAGTGCGAGGCCTTAGGTGACCGCCTAATTTGCCTAATTAGAGAGCCGCCTCTGCCCCTAGGTGAGTGGGACCGCCCTGCAACCACTCCACAACTGTGGGCATTGCACGCGGTTGCAGCATAATGATGATGCTCTTAGGGGGTTAAAACAGGCGATTAGGAGGCAAGATATTGCCTCTTTACCAGCTGTCAAATGCCTCTGAAAACTGATCTGAGCATGGATCGCTTTTCCAATTTCCAAAGTAGAGACCTTAGTTAAGGACACCAAGGTTGGCTTCTAGACCCCAGATCTCTCCATAAAGAGGACCTGTCATACTGTTTTGTTATCACGAGAGATGTTTACATTCCTTGTGATAGCAAAAAAAAAATGATTTTTTTTAAAGGCACAGTGTAAAAATGAAAAAAGAAATGCATAAAATATATTTTACATTTTTTCTTTATTTAAAAGCACCCCCGTCCCCACGTGCTCATGCACAGTAGTGAGCGCACTCGTAGGTCACGCCCACATATGTAAACGGTGTTTGCACCACACATGTGAGGTATCACCACGAACCTCTGAGTGAGAGTAATAATTCTCGCACTAGACCTCCTCTGTTATGCCCCGTACACACGGTCGGAAAATCCGACCACAAAATCCATCGGATTTTTTCCGACGGATTTAGTCCGACACTGGTGTTGCATACACACGGTCGGACAAAGTTGTCAGAAAATCCGTTCATTCTGAACGTGGTGACGTTTGTTGCCTACGACGGGACTACGTAGAGGCTAGTAGCCAATAGATTTGGTCTTGTAATGTGATCTGAGCATGCGTGGCACTTTGTCTGTCGGAATTTGCTACACACGATCGGAAAAAGTCCGATAGGACTTTGTTGTTGGAAAATTTGAGAGCAGGAGATAAAACTTTGTCCATCAGAAAATCCGACAGAAAAAGTCCGATGGAGCCTACACACGGTCGGAATTTCCGACAACATTGTCCGATAGGACATTTTCCGCCGGAAAATCCGACCGTGTGTACGGGGCTTTACTCTAAACTGGTAACCTGTGTAATTTTTTAAAGTGTCACCTATGTGGATTTTTAAGTTATGTAGTTTGACACCAATTGCAATTTCAAAGCAAGACATGTTAGGTATCTATTTACTTGGTGTAACATCATCTTTCATATTATACCAAAAAAATTGGGGTATATACTGTATATACTCGAGTATAAGCCGAGTTTTTCAGCACATTTTATTGTGCTTATACTTGAGTCAAGCAGTTTTCTGCAGCAGAAAATTACATTTTCCGACCCGACTTTGGGGCCCTGTATCTCGGGGTCTCTTGGTGCTAGGAACATTGGATATGTTATAGTGCTAGTTCCACTGAGTTTGCATACCAAATTGGGGTTCCTAGCGCCAAGTGGCCCCAAGATACGCCCCAAAGTCATTCAACTGTGTCCATCTGCAGCAATGTTATTTCAGGACCCTTTGGGTCCAGAGACCCCAAATTTTTTTTGGCTGCAGCTAGGGGGCATTTGGGAACCCTTAACTACCAAGTTTGAAGTTTGGGGGACCTATGGCTGCAAATGGGCACAGTGAGGCTGCAAATGGGCATTGTTGACCCTCTTTTCCACTTACAGTAGCTGCGCATTTCTCACCCTAGGCTTATACTCGAGTCAATACATTTTTCAATTTTTTTTGTGGTAAAATTAGGTGCCTCGGCTTATATTCGGGTCAGCCTATACTCGAGTATATACGGTAGTATGTTTTTTATATATATATATATATATATATATATATATATATATATATATATATATATATAATTCATTAGAGTGCATTTTTCCCCCCAAAAAAAAAAATAAGAAATAAAAATTATATATTATATATATATATATATATATATATATATATATATATATATATATATATATATATATATATATATATATTTATTTAATTAATTTTTTACTTGTAAACAACAAATTTCATAAAAAGGGCTTTTTTTTTTTTTAGGGTGGACGGTCGTCGGGTATATATACGGTAGTATGTTTTTTTTATATATATATAATTCATTAGAGTGCATTTTTCCCCCCCAAAAAAAATAAAAAATAAAAATTATATAATATATATATATATATATATATATATATATATATATATATATATATATATATATTTTTTTTTTTTTTTACTTGTAAACAACAAATGTCATAAAAAGGGCTTTTTTTTAAGGTGTCTATTTTAAATTCCCAGAGTTTGGGAAACCAAAAGGTCAATAGCAACAGAGCCAATATGGCGGTAAGGAGACTCGCGGGGGTTCACTGAGATTCTAGAAGCCAAACTGTGACTCCATTCACCAGACTACACCTACAATTAAAATGTCACTTTTGGGCAAACTGATCCTTTAATAGCGGTTTTATTGCATCAGCTGCATTGTATCATCTGCATATCAGGACGGATTATCTCCCCGGCACCACCGGGCATCATTTTCTCTGCGTTTAACCTTTGCACAGCAGCATTAAATCTCTGACAGTCGCACATCTGCTGCCTTTTGGCTAAACCACCCCCCCCCCCCCCCATCCTCTCCGCATGCGTTGATCTCTCTCCAAATCAGCTTATATGAATCACGCCGAATCCAACCATCATATATCACAGCGCATTTCTATATATCCTCTACTCTGCCAGACAGCGGGGTTTCCCCTGTCTGCACTTCAGTGTGCCGCCTGTTCTCAGATCAGGAATCCTTCATCTGTCTGCTTCTAAGCAGACATTTAATGGGGGACTCTAGTTGGAGAACACTAGTTACTATCTATAACATGCAGCGTATGCTAATGTAGAGAACTGGTACAATGTTTGCAAGATTAACCACTTCAGCCCCGGAAAGAATTTGCCCCCTTAATGACTTAATGACCAGGCCATTTTTTTTGCGATACAGCACTGCGTCGCTTTAACTGGCAATTGCGCGGTCATGCGATACTGTACCCAAACAAATTTTTTTTCCCACAAACAGAGCTTTCTTTTGGTGGTATTTGATCACCTCTGCGGTTTTTATTTTTTGCGCTATAATAAATATCCCCAAAAAATATAAAAAAACATTTTTCATCAGTTTAGGGCAATGTGTATTCTTCTACATATTTTATTATAATAAATAAATATATAATAATATTATATATTATATTGTTTGGTTTTTGTGCAAAACTTATCGCGTCTACAAACTATGGGATAGATTTATTGACTTTTATTTAAATTTATTGTTTTTAATGGTAATGGCAGCGATTTGTGATTATTTTTAGCGGGACTGCGATATTGCGGTGGACAAATCTGACCCCAAATGACACTTTTTGGGGACCAGTGACATTGTTACATTGATCAGTGCTATAAAAATGCACTGATTACTGTATAAATGTCACTGGCAGGGAAGGAGTTAACACTAGGGTGCGATCAAGGGGTTAAGTGTGTTTCCCCAGCGTGTTCTAACTGTAGGGGGGATGGGCTCACTGGAACATGACAGAGATCTCTGTTCCCGATCACTGGGAACAGTAGATCTCTGACATGTCCCCTGTCAGAATGGGGATCGGCCTTGTTTACAAAGGCAGATCCCCATTCTGCCTCTGTATTAGGCGATCGCGGGCCGTCGGCGGACATCAAGTCCGCCCAACCCGCGGGCACGCTCCCGCAGCTACGGCGATTTGCGTAGGACAGCCAACCTGCCAGTAGCTGGACGGCTAGTGGTTAAAGATTATCTATAGCCAAAGCTGGATAAGGTAGGGAATGTTTAGGCTGTTTAGGCCCCTAAGGTTTTTTGCCATAGTTACACCCACAGCCAGTCACAATCACTTCTTTGGCTCAATGAACATTTTAGGGCACATACTGTATGTCAAACACAAGGCCTGCCAGGCCTCATCCTGTGGCCCTCGCAGAACTCCATTCCACCACCTCCGGCTCTCACCCTCTGCTCCCGCTCCCTGCTGTTTTTTTGGGGGGGGGGGGGCTGTGGTGTAACACTGTCCATAGCATCCCCCTAAAAGGAACTCCTGAACCCTGCACTCTGTATTTAGCACACCCCTAAACCCTGCACTCTGTACATAGTGCACTCCTGAACTCTGCACTGTGTACAGAGCACACTCCTGATTGCTGCAATGTGTACGGAGCACACTCCTGAACTCTGCGCTCTGTACACAGCACACTCTTGAACTCTGCACTGTGTACTGAGCACACTCCTGAACTCTGCGCTCTGTACACAGCACACTCTTGAACTCTGCACTGTGTACTGAGCACACTCCTGAACACTGCACTGTGTACATTGCACACTCCTGAACACTGCACTGTGTACATTGCACACTCCTGAATGCTGCACTCTGTACGTAGCACACTCCTGAACTCTGCACTCTGTACGTAGCACACTCCTGAACTTTGCAGTCTGTATGCAGCACACTCCTGAACTCTGCATTCTGTACATAGCGTAGTTCTGAACTCTGCACTGTGTATGTAGCAAACTCCTGAACTCTGCACTCTGGGGTTGATTTACTAAAGGCAAATCCACTCTGCACTACAAGAGCACAGAAAGTGCACTTGGAAGTGCAGTGGCTGTAAATCTGAGGGGCAGATCTGAAATCAGGGGAAGCTCTGCTGATTTTATATCCAATCATGTACAAGCAAAAATGCTGTTTTTTTATTTTCCTTGCATGTCCCCCTCAGATCTACAGCGACTGCCCTTCCAAATGCACTACCAAGTGCACTTGCAGTACAAAGTGGATTTGCCTTTAGTAAATAAACCCCTCTGTACATAGTTTCCTCCTGAACTCTGCACTCTGTACATAGCACATTGCTATCAGCAGCTTCCAGAACTAACAGATCCCTGCATGCACTCACGGCGGAGCAAGGTGTTGACAGATCTCCGGAATCTGAGAGGCAGCACGAGAAAGCTTTTTGGGGGGGCTGGGGTTTCAAACTGTCCATAGTGCCCCCCTAAAACCGAACTCTGAACCCTGCACTCTGTACGTAGCGCACCTCTAAGCCCTGCACTCTGTACATTGTGCGCCCCTAAACCCAGCACTCTGTACATAGTGCACCCCTGAATTTTGTACATAGTGCACTCCTAAAAAAACGATACAAATTAAGACAGATATAATAATAAATGGTAGTAATGGGTGCCAATGCCCTTGGAGTTGGGAAAAAATATATACATTTAAATGTTTTACTTATAGTCAAGGGAACTGGTAAAGGAGTCAGAAGAAAAGAAGAATATGAAAAAAATAAGTTTTTTTTTTTTTACATAATAAAGAAAAATAATAATAATAATAATAAAGAAAAATTAAAAAGAAAAAATGAAGAGGGACCAGATGGACATATGGCAGGGGATTTACTAAAACTGAGTGAAAATCTGGTGCAGCTCTGCATAGAAACCAATCAGTTTCCAGCTTTGACAATAAAACCTGAAAATAAAACCTGAAGTTAGAAGCTGATTGGTTACCATAAACAGCTGCACAGATTTTGCACTCTCCAGTTTTAGTAAATCAATGCATGCGTGTGTGTAAATATATATATATAGCAGTAGGGCAAGGTTGGTGTGTCACTAGAGCAATGGACGGTGTCAGTATGGCAGAGGTTGGTGTCAGTAGTTTATTTGTATTTCTTTTTTAATTATTATTATTATTATTATTTACCATTTTATTGTTATTTTTTACAATATTTTATTTTTAACAATAATTTTTTATCTTTTAGTTTATTTTTATTTTTTTTACAATTTATTAGGAGCCCCATTGGGGCCCCAATTTAGTTGTGGGAAAATTTGAGAGCAGGAAAAAGTTCGATGGAGCCCACACACGGTCACATTCCGACAACATGGTCCGATCGGACATTTTCCGTCGGAATTTCCGTCCGTGTGTACAGGGCATTAGAATAACTCCCTAGGACACACTTACCCCTTCAGCTAGTGGTTAACCCCTTAACTGCCAGTGTAATTTTTAAAGTAATCAATGCATTTTTATAGCACTGATCGCTGTATAAATGACAATGGTCCCAAAATAGTGTCAAAAGTGTCCGATGTGTCCGCCATAATGTCGCAGTCCTGATAAAAATCACAGATCTCCGCCATTACTAGCATAGAAAAATGAATTAAAAATGCCATAAAACTATCCCCTATTTTGTAAACGCTATAACTTTTGCGCAAACCAATCCATATACGCTTATTGCGTTTTTTTTTTTATACAAACATTTTTATTCAAGTTTTACAGTATAACACAATAAAGACGTTTACATTTATTGTCAGGTTTCACAAAAGCAAATTTTTAGCACATATTACGGTATATAGCATTTAATCAATCCGAGCTTATAGAGTAATGCCACATGTTTCTGTGCAAGCCCATCTGTTGCTATCCTATATCTTGGACATAGCCTATCATTAATTGCGATTTTTTTATTTTTATTTTTTTTTACCAAAAATATGTAGAAGAATACATATAGGCCTAAACTGTTTAAAAAAAATAGTTTTTATATATATTTGGGGGATATTTATTCTAGCAAGTAAAAAATATAGCTTTTTTTTTCAAAATTGTCGCTCTTTTTTTGTTTATAGCGCAAAAAATAAAAGCAGCAGAGGTGATCAAATACCACCAAAAGAAAGCTCTATTTTTGTTTGAAAAATTAATTTTGTTTGGGTACAACGTCGCACGACCGCGCAAATGTCAGTTAAAGCAACGCAGTGCTTACTTGTGAAACGTATGTTTACTGTTTTGTACTTACCTCAATAAAAAAATTGAAATATAAAGCAACGCAGTGCTGAATCGCAAAAAGTGCTCTGGTCAGGAAGGGGAGTAAAATCTTCCAGGGGGCTGAAGCGGTTAAACACAAGCATTTAAAATGCGCTACATTGTAATATATTAAGCCAGCATTTGAATGCAACGCCTTTGTACATAAGCCCTATCTTGTGTAACAACACAGATGCATCATTGAAAAAAAAAAAAATTGGCGTAGATATCTATTATAGGTCAATATATTCGCCAAGGTCTGTCAGCTCGGGCTGGTAAAACGCATTTTGCCGCCTTGTAATTACAGAGAAATATGAAAACAGCGAGGCGGGATGGGAGGGAAATACACATTTTGCCCCCACACTCATCCCCCTACAAGGTCTTCAGCAAATGTGACCGAGTTTTAACATAAATGCTACAAAAAAAAAAACACATAATGTTTAAAAAAAAAACAACCAGGAACGTTGAATATATTCAATGCAAACGTGATTCATTTTTGGACAGCTAGAAAAAGAAAGTCAAACCTGTGCGGCAACCGGCTCCTCTCTGTAATGATATGCAGAAGAACATTTACAATGCAAATGAAAATCATTTTTTATTTTTTTTTGGCAGCTTGAAATGTTACCGAGCGCAATTTGTGTTCCTTGCTGTCTGCTCGTTCTGCTATGACAAAGTTCCAGGTGCAACAAGTCCTTTCCGAACAATGGAGAATAGGACAAAAGTCCTCATACATAATATGCCGGTATTTAAAGAAGGGGCTGCTTTGTCACGGAATATGGAGCTATTACCAAAAATGATTAAACATGGAATGGGATTTGTAAGGCACCAAAACACAAAATGGTAATAGTTCTTCACTCGTATTGATACATGAATAAAAGAAAATCTCGGAAAAACATTGAGGCTGATAAGTCTACACTCACCGGACACTTTATTAGGTACCCTTTGCTAGTAGCAAGTTGGACCCCCTTTATTAGGTGCACCTTGCTGGTAGCGGGTTGGACCCCCTTTATTAGGGGCATTTTGCTAGTAGCGGGTTGGACCCCCTTTATTAGGTGCACCTTGCTGGTAGCGGGTTGGACCCCCTTTATTAGGTGCACCTTGCTGGTAGCGGGTTGGACCCCCTTTATTAGGTGCACCTTGCTGGTAGCGGGTTGGACCCCCTTTATTAGGGGCATTTTGCTAGTAGCGGGTTGGACTCCCTTTATTAGGTGCACCTTGCTGGTAGCGGGTTGGAACCCCTTTATTAGGTCCACCTTGCTGGTAGCAGGTTGGACCCCCTTTATTAGGTGCACTTTGCTAGTAGCGGGTTGGACCCCCTTTATTAGGTGCACCTTGCTGGTAGCGGGTTGGACCCCCTTTATTAGGTGCACCTTGCTGGTAGCGGGTTGGACCCCCTTTATTAGGGGCATTTTGCTAGTAGCGGGTTGGACCCCCTTTATTAGGTGCACCTTGCTGGTAGCGGGTTGGAACCCCTTTATTAGGTCCACCTTGCTGGTAGCAGGTTGGACCCCCTTTATTAGGTGCACTTTTCTAGTAGCGGGTTGGACACCCTTTATTAAGTACCCTTTGCTAGTAGCGGGTTGGACCCACTTTATTAGGTGCACTTTGCTAGTAGCGGGTTGGACACCCTTTATTAGGTACCCTTTGCTAGTAGCGGGTTGGACCCACTTTATTAGGTGCACTTTGCTAGTAGCGGGTTGGACACCCTTTATTAGGTACCCTTTGCTAGTAGCGGGTTGGACCCACTTTATTAGGTGCACTTTGCTAGTAGCGGGTTGGACACCCTTTATTAGGTGCACTTTGCTAGTAGCGGGTTGGACCCACTTTATTAGGTGCACTTTGCTAGTAGCGGGTTGGACCCCCTTTATTAGGTGCACTTTGCTAGCAGCGGGTTGGGCCCCCTTTATTAGGTGCACTTTGCTAGTAGTGGGTTGGACCCCCTTTATTAGGTGCACTTTGCTAGTAGCGGGTTGGACCCCCTTTTGCCTTCATTCTTGGTGGCATAGATACAACAAAGTGTTGGAAACGTTCCTCAGAGATTTTCCTCCATAGTGACATGATAACATCACACAGTTGCTGCAGATTTGTCGACTGCACATCCATGATGCCAATCTCCACCACATCCCAAAGGTTCTCTATTGGATGAGATGTGGTGAGTGTGGAGGCCATTGGAGTACAGGGACCTCATTGTCCAGTGGTGAGATGATTGGAGCTTTGTGACATGGTGCCTTATCCTGCTGGAAGGAGCCTTCAGAAGATGGGGACACTGTAGTCATAAAGGGATGGACATGGTCAGCAACAATACTTAGGGGGGCTGTGGGGTTTAAACAATGCTCAATTGGTACTAAGGGGCCCAAAGTGTGCCAAGAAAATATCCCCCACACCATTACACCACCACCAGCCTGAACCGGTGATACAAGACAGGATGGATCCATGCGCCAAATACTGACCCCACCATCTCAATGTCTGAGCTGAAATCCAGACTCATCAGACTAGGCAACGTTTTTCCAATCTTCTATTGTCCAATTTTGGTGATCCTGTGCCAATTGTAGCCTCAGTTTCTTGTTCTTAGCTGACAGGAGTGGCACCCGGTGTGGTCTTCTGCTGCTGTAGCCCATCTGCTTCAAGGTTTGATGTGTTGTGTGTTCAAAGATGATATTCTGCATACCTTGGGTGTAACAAGTGGTTATTTGAGTTACTGTTGCCTTTCTATCATCTGGAAAGACAAAAACAGAACATTCCATAGCTCAACTCACCAACCAGTCTGCTGACCAACCAAATGAACCTGTCCAACAGTCTGCATTAAAAACAGGAGTTTAGTTAGCACGCATTTGCAAATGCATGCGTAAGCTGCAAGGCCTCTTCACGGCACCCTGTGTATGCTATGAGTAAGCACTGATTCTACTGCGAAACGCGTCAGTTTGTACCCCTTTTTCCTTTGCTGTGGACTATTTGATGTGATGTGACCCTTGACCCGGTGTGCGGCTATCCAGAGTTTTCCTGCTACTTCCTACCCTGTGTATGCTTGCAGTCCTGAATTTATGAGCGTCTCCACAGTGGGATCACATGCATTCAATGGATAGATGAGGGGCAGGTGGGCCTGGAGGCAGCCCAATCCCCCTTAAAGGAACAGGAGCACACTGGACACCCAGCATACAGCACAGTGGCAGCAAAGGTGCCCAGTGTGTCCCCGGACCATATTTACAAAGGGTAACAAACAAATGGCCCCTGCCCCCACCTATAACTGGCTAACTGGTTGGATGTGTTGTGCGTTCAGAGATGGTATTCTGCATACCTTGGGTGTAACGAGTGGTTATTTGAGTTACTGTTGCCTTTCTATCATCTTTTCCCAGTCTGCCCATTCTCCTCTGATCTCTGACATCCACAAGGCATTTTCCTCCACACAACTGCCACTCACTGGATATTTTCTAATTTCCCCTCCATTATCTGTAAACCGGAGAGATGGTTGTGTGTGAAAATCCCAGAAATACTCAGACCAACCCATCTGGCACCAACAACCATGCCACGTTCAAAGTCCCTTAAATTCCCTTTCTTCCCCATTTGGTTTGAACTTCAGCAAGTTGTAGACATGTGCAATTCGCTTAGTTCCGAATTAGATTTTTAACGAATTTCAACAAATTTGTTAATTCCGAAATTGTTGAATTTCCGAATTTTCGAAATTACGAATTTCCGAAAATTCTAAATTTCATAAATTAAAAAATTCTAAAATTTGGAAATTTGAAAATCCAAGAATAAGAAAGGAAATCTGAAAATTTTAAATAATGAAAATCTGAAAACTCGAAAAATCCAAAAATCTGAAATAATAACTAACTAATAATAAATATTAAATGATAGGAATTGGAATTTCCTTTCGACCATGTGTACGCTCCATTGGACATTTGTTGTCGGACTTTTCGCCAACAAATGTTGGCTACCAGGTTTTCAAATTTTCCGCCAACAAATGTTTGTTGGCAGACTTTCCGATCGTGTGTACACAAGTCCACGCATGCTCAGAATCAAGTACGAGCTGGACTGAGCTTCGGTCTTGTAAAACTAGCATTCGTAATGGAGATATCGCGTATGCCTTGTATGTCACTACGTTCGTAATTGTTGGCCAACATTTGTGTGACTGTGTGTATGCAAGACAAGTTGGAGCCAACACCCTTCGAACAAAAATCCACGGTTTTGTTGTCGGAAAGTCTGATCGTGTGTACGGGGCATAAGAGAGGGTTATAACCCCTGTAATTTATTTCGATCTGTATTCCCATTGGGTAGATTTTCGAATATCCGAAATTACGAATTTCCGAAATTACGAATTTCCGAAATTACGAATTTCCGAAATTACGAATTTCCGAAATTACGAATTTCCGAAATTACGAATTTCCGAAATTACGAATTTTCGAAAATTCGTAATAGTAATAGTAATTTCGAAAATTCTAAATTTCATAAATTTAAAAATTCTAAAATTTGGAAATTTGAAAATCCAAGAATAAGAAAGGAAATCTGAAAATTCAAAAGAATGAAAATCTGAAAACTCGAAAACCCAAAAATCTGAAATAATAACTAACTAATAATAAATATTAAATTATAGGAATTTGAATTTCCTTTCAAATTTGGCTGTTAGTGAACGTAACGAGAACTAATTTATCCAAAGTTACGAAATTATCTGAAATAACGAATGCTGAATAATTTGAAAAGAAATTCCAATACCTATAATTTAATAGTTATTATTTCGAATTTTACTGATTTTCTCTCTTTTTTTCAGATTTTAGAATTTTTGAATTTCCGAAAATTCGGAATTTGGACATTTGAAAATTCGGACATTCAAAAATTACGAAATTTAAACATTTTGGAAATTAAAAAATTTCGAAAATTCGGAAAATTTAAAATCCGAATTTTAGTTTTTCCGAATTTCCGAATTTTAGACTTTCCGAATTTTTGAACTTTTTAATTTTATTATATTTAAATGACAGTTTGTGTGTCTGCAGTTCAGCTTTAAGTTTACCTTTTAATTCCAATTTAATCTTTTAATTCTTAATTCCTCCTGAAAGTTAAGTGAGCCGTTTACACATTTTACAGTCCTGTACAATATCGGCGTCCGGTGTATCGGATACGGGCGTCGGGCGCGTCCACTGACCTGATCTCCAAGAAGTGAGTTTGCAGATTTGTGTTCCGATTGGCTGGAATTCATTGTGTGGATCTCAGCTATGAATTTTCACTTCCACAGCATGAATTGCAAAACATAAAGCATTCCACGGGCTTAAATATAATTTCATGTGTTCCCTTCCAGGAATAGACATGTGCATTTCGTTATGTTCCGAATCGAAATTCGGACGAATTTTTCATTATTCGGACATTCGGATGCATCCGAATTACCGAATTACAATACTAACGAATTTTACCGAATCCGAATTTTTTTCGAATCGAAAAATCGCGGACGAAATTCGAAATATCTCAGGGTCACTTAGTGATAGAAACCCCAAATTTGGATATGTTATAGTGCTAGTTCTACTGTGTTTGCATACCAAATTTGGGGTTTCTAGCTACAAGTGGCCCCGAGATATGTGGCCCCAAAGTCGGGTCGAAAAATGTCATTCTCTGCTGCAGAAAAGTGCTTGACATTTTGTGACCCGACTTTGGGGCCACATATCTCGGGGCCACTTATAGCTAGAAACCCCAAATTTGGTATGCAAACACAGTAGAACTAGCACTACAACCTCTCATTTGAAATTATTTCAACTGCATTAGAAACTATTTCAACCAGATTTGAAACAGTTTCTAATGCAGTTGAAATAGTTTCTAATGCAGTTGAAATAGTTTCTAATGTAGTTGAAATATTTTCAAATCTGGTTGAAATAGTTTCTAATGCAGTTGAAATACTTTCTAATGCAGTTGAAATAATTTCAACCAGATTTGAAAATATTTCAACTGCATTTGAAATTATTTCAACTGAATTCGAAAATATTTTGCGACCTGACTTTGGGTCCACGTATCTCGGGGTTACTTGGTGATATAAACCCCAAATTTGAAGAGATTGTAGTGCTAGTTCTACTCTGTTTGCATACCAAATTTCTGGTTTCTAGCTATAAGTGGCCCCGAGATACGTGGCCTCAAAGTCGGGTCACAAAATGTAATTCTCTGCTGTAGAAAAGTACTTGACATATCCCCCATATCTGGGGGTCACTTGGTGCTAGGAACCCCATAACTTGTGGCAGGTGACATGGCAAGTGGACAATCCACAACTTGGTCACGTGGCAAGTCACGTGGCACTTGTGGTTGGTCACGTGGCACTCATGGCAGGTGTCTTGGCACTTGTGGCAGGTGTTGTGGCAAGTGGACAGTGACATACAGCATATGTACTTGCCTTGCGATCGACATCCGTGACAGCCATTTCACATCTTTTTTTTATGTGACAGATGTATATAAGTAAATAACCATCTTCCAAAATTTATAATTCAAATAGAAAAGATTAGAACAGAATAGAAAAAAATATATAATTTAATAGCAGATCTCCTGTAGACTATTAACAGCCATTTCACTTCTTTTTTTTTTTGCAGATCTTCTGCAGACTGTTAGAATCAATTTCATTTTTTTTTTCAAAGTCGGGTCGCAAAATATTTTCGAATCCGCTTGAAATAGTATCAACGTGATTTGAAATTATTTCAACTGCATATGAAATTTTTTCAACTGCATTTGAAATTTTTTCAACCAAATTCGAAAATATTTTGCGACCCGAATTTGGGTCCATGTATCTCGGGGTTACTTGGTGATAGAAATAGTTTCTAATGCAGATGAAATATTTTTCAAATCTGGTTGAAATAGTTTCTAATGCAGATGAAATATTTTCAAATCTGGTTGAAATAGTTTCTAATGCAGTTGAAATAGTTTCTAATGCAGTTGAAATAATTTCAACCAGATTTGAAAATATTTCAACTGCATTTGAAATTATTTCAACCGAATTCGAAAATATTTTGCGACCCGAATATGGGTCCACGTATCTCGGGGTCACTTGGTGATATAAACCCCAAATTTGAAGAGGTTGTAGTGCTAGTTCTACTGTGTTTGCATACCAAATTTGGGGTTTCTAGCTATAAGTGGCCCCGAGATACGTGGCCCCAAAGTCGGGTCACAAAATGTAATTCTCTGCTGTAGAAAAGTACTTGACATATCCCCTATATCTGGGGGTCACTTGGTGCTAGGAACCCCATAACTTGTGGCAGGTGACATGGCAAGTGGACAATCCACAACTTGGTCACGGGGCAGGTCACGTGGCACTTGTGGTCGGTCACGTGGCACTCGTGGCCGGTCACGTGGCACTCATGGCAGGTGTCTTGGCACTTGTGGCAGGTGTTGTGGCAAGTGGACAGTGACATACAGCATATGTACTTGCCTTGCGATCGACATCCGTGACAGCCATTTCACATCTTTTTTTTATGTGACAGATGTGTATAATAAATAACCATCTTCCAAAATTTATAATTCAAATAGAAAAGATTAGAACAGAATAAAAAAACATATATAATTTAATAGCAGATCTCCTGTAGACTATTAACAGCCATTTCACTTCTTTTTTTTTTTGCAGATCTTCTGCAGACTGTTAGAATCAATTTCATTTTTTTTTTTCAAAGTCGGGTCGCAAAATATTTTCGAATCCGCTTGAAATAGTATCAACGTGATTTGAAATTATTTCAACTGCATATGAAATTTTTTCAACTGCATTTGAAATTTTTTCAACCAAATTCGAAAATATTTTGCGACCCGAATTTGGGTCCATGTATCTCGGGGTTACTTGGTGATAGAAATTGTTTCTAATGCAGATGAAATATTTTCAAATCTGGTTGAAATAGTTTCTAATGCAGTTGAAATATTTTCAAATCTGGTTGAAATAGTTTCTAATGCAGTTGAAATAATTTCAACCAGATTTGAAAATATTTCAACTGCATTTGAAAATATTTCAACTGCATTTGAAAATATTTCAACTGCATTTGAAATTATTTCAACCGAATTCGAAAATATTTTGCGACCCGACTTTGGGTCCACGTATCTCGGGGTTACTTGGTGATAGAAACCACCAAATTTGGAGAGGTTGTAGTGCTGTGTTTGCATACCAAATTTGGGGTTTCTAGCTATAAGTGGCCCCGAGATACGTGGCCCCAAAGTCGGGTCGCAAAATGTCAAGCACTTTTCTGCAGCAGAGAATGACATTTTTCGACCCGACTTTGGGGCCACATATCTCGGGGCCACTTGTAGCTAGAAACCCCAAATTTGGTATGAAAACACAGTAGAACTAGCACTACAACATATCCAAATTTGGTGTTTCTATCACCAAGTAACCCCGAGATACGTGGACCCAAAGTCGGGTCGCAAAATATTTTCGAATTCGAAAATCAGTTGAAAACTAAACGAAATCCGAAAACGAATTTAACAAATGTAACGAATCTAACTAAACGAAATTAATTAATTAACGAATTAAAACGAAACTAAACGAAACAAATTTTTTCCTTTTGCACATGTCTATCCAGGAATATAATTATTGACCCAGACAGGTATGAAGGGAAGAACGGAGTGCAAATATATACCGTATTTATCGGCGTATAACACACACCGGCGTATAACACACACCCCAAGTTTAGGAGGGCATTTTAAGGAAAAAAAGTTTTAGGAGGGAAGTTTAGGGAAAAAAAACAACTTACATTTAAGCGTCATTTGCAGCTTGCCCAGCGTCATTGCAGCTTGCCCAGCGTCACTGTAGCTTGCCCAGCGTCATTGCAGCCTTGCCCAGCGTCATTTGCAGCCTTGCCCAGTGTCATTGCAGCCTTGCCCAGCGTCATTGCAGCCCTGCCCAGCGCCATTGCAGCCTTGCCCAGCGTCATTGCAGCCTTGCCCAGCGTCATTGCAGCTTGCCCAGCGTCACTGTAGCTTGCCCAGCGTCATTTGCAGCCTTGCCCAGCGTCATTGCAGCCCTGCCCAGCGCCATTGCAGCTTGCCCAGCGTCATTGTAGCTTGCCCAGCATCATTGCAGCCCTGCCCAGCGTCATTGCAGCCTTGCCCAGCGTCATTGCAGCCTTGCCCAGCGTCATTGTAGCTTGCCCAGCGTCATTGCAGCCTTGTCCAGTGCCATTGTAGCTTGCCAGCGTCATTTTCATCCTTTTCCTGGTTTAAATTTCCCGCCGCCGAGACGCTGTCGCGTGCGCCGCCGAAAAAACCCGAAGCACGGCCGAAAAAGAACGAAGTGCCCCCGGAAAAAGCAGAGCCGACTCAGACGGCTAAGCTCGCGGTCCCGCCTCCCTGCTGTTTCCGGAGCGAGCGCAAGGAGGCGGGACTACGAGCAGAGCAGAGTCTGCTCGGCTTTTTCCGGGGGCGCTTCGTTCTTTTTTCGGCCGCGCTTCGGGTTTTTTCGGCAGCGCTTGCCTTTTTTGTCATTTTTTTGGGGGGTATCGACGTATAACACGCACCCCGACTTTCCCCCGATTTTAAGGGGGAAAAAGTGCGTGTATACGCCGATAAATACGGTAATATACCAATGAATAATGTCACACGTAGAAAAGATCCTCCTTTTCCTCACTCCGCTGAGTGCTTCCATCAGTTTATCCCGTTTCCTCCAATCTGACCATCAGAGAAAGATATTATCATAGCTGCATTGAATACAAGTCTAGCAGAAAATAGCTTGTAGAATCTTGAACTCCTTTATTGGACAGAATACAGCCTTTTTATACACATGTAACACAAGGGGTTAGATAATGAGGTAGGGCTGCTCATGGATACTCCCCCCTCCCCTATAGCAACAACTTAAAAGACAATCACATAATTAACATGTTAATTAACCCCGCACTTAAGGGCTCGTTCACACGGACGGACCGTATGTCCGTTTTTCATCCATCCATTTTCGGATGAAAAACGGACATACATGTATCCCTATGGGATAGCGGATGTCAGCGGATGAGCATCCGCTGACACCCGATCTCGTCTGTGCCCGCTATGTTTTTTTCTGCAGACGGAGAAAAACACAATTTTTTCATCCGTCTGCAGAGCGGATCGGATGACGACGGACTCTACGGTCCGTCGTCACCCGATCTCCCATAGGGGAGAGCGGCGCTCTGACAGGTCCGTCCACACAGGGAGTGCAGAGACGGACCTGTCATCTTCCTGCTCAGCGGAGATCGCTCCGGCGATCCCCGCTGAGCAAGCGGCTATCCACGGGGCGGATCTGCACTGATCCGCCCCGTGTGAAAGAGCCCCAAGGCAGCCTAGGTGACCAGACAGTTCGTCTCCAGATCAGCTCTCTCAATTAACATCTTGAGTTCATCAACAAACTAAGAATAGTCTTTACATATATCCTGGGAGATATTGTGGATAAATATTACTTACTTACATTTTAAGTAATCCAAGATATATTTTCTCACTCATCCTGTGCCAGGATGGCACAGGGTGACTTAGACATAATAGGTGCATGGGGAGCTGAAACATGGGTTTCCCAACCTTTCCAAGGGATTCTGGGTTCCACGTGCCCTCCTGTCACAGGTACCATCTGCATTTCCTGTGGGTTATTTTCACAGTTAGGGCTCATTTATAATTGCTTCGAGTTTAACACACATTAACCACTTCAATACTGGGCACTTATACACTTTCCTGCCCAGGACAATTTTGAGGTTTCAGCGCTGTCGCACTTTGAATGTACCCAAACTAAATTTTTATCATTTTGTTCCCACAAATAGAGCTTTCTTTTGATGGTATTTGATCACCTCTGCAGTTTTTATTTTTTGCTAAACAAATAAAACAAGACAGAAAATTTTGAAAAAAAATTTAGTTTTGGTTTTGTTTCTGTTATAACATTTTGGAAATAAGTAAGTTTTCTCTTTAACTGATGGGCACTGATAATGTGGCACAGATGAGTTGGCAACAATGAGTGGGCACTAACGGGCACCAACGATTGGCACTAATAGGCGGCACTGATGGGTGGCACTGATATGCAGCACTGATGGGCATTGATAGGCGGCACTGGTGGGCACTCATGGGTGGCACTGGTGGGCACTGATAGGCGACACTGTTGGGCACTGGAAGGTTGAAAAGATGGGTACTGATGGGTGGCACTGATAGGCAGCACTGTTGGGCACTGATAGGCGGCACTGCTGGGCACTGATGAGCATTGATATGTGGCACTGATGGGCAATGATACACAGCACTGATATGAGGCACTGATGGGCATCCCTGGTGGCACTGGCAGTGGTAGGCATTGTCAGTGGGCACTGATTGGCAGCTGCCTGGGCATTGATTGGCAGCTGCCTGAGCACAGATGTGCATTTCCCTGGGGGTCTAGGGAGGGCATACCTGGTGGTCCAGTGTGGATGGCCATCCTGGTGGTCCAGGGCGGCATTATGGTGGTCCTGGGTGGGATCCGAGGGGGGGCTGTGCTGATAAACAATCAGCACAGACCCCCCCTGTCAGGAGAACCGCCGATAGGCTCTCCTCTACTCGCGTCTGTCAGATACACTGTCAGACGCGAGTGAGGAAAAGATTGGACATGGCTGATCACGTGGTAACGAGTCTCCGTCAGAGACTCTTTACCTAGATCGGTGTTGCGGGGTGTCCTATGACGCCCAGTCAGGATATTGAAACCACTTTGCCGCCGTCATTCTGCTATATGGCGGGCGGCAAGTGGTTAAAGTGCCAACCGCTTCAACATGCTTTTTTCTTTTATGTGTTATTGATGCTTCTGTGATACTTTTTTGAAGCTTTAATAAAGCTTGGTAAATGCTCTGTGTGTTGTTTTAAAAGAGCCCAGTAGAACCCTGCTCAGTGGTACCCCCATTCAGCAGATCCCCATCTCATTAGTACCCTCGTTCAGAAGATCTCCTGCTCCATAGTACCCCCAGCTCCGCTGATCCCCCGCTCAGTAATAACCCACAGCTCTGCTGAGCCCCCGCTCAGTAGTAACTCCCAGCTCTGCTGTTCCCCCGCTCAATAGTACCCCCAGCTCTGCTGATGCCCTGATTTATAGTACCCCCAGCTCTGCTGATGCCCCACTCAGTAGTGACCCACAGCTCTGCTGTTGCCCCGCTCTGTAGTAACCCCCAGCTCTGCTGATCCCGCGCTCAGTAGCAACCCCAAGCTCTGCTGATGCCCCGCTCAGTAGTAACCCTAAGCTCTGCAGATCCCCCTCAGTAGTAACTCCCAGCTCTGCTGATGCTCTGCTGATGCCCCACTCTTTAGTAACCCCCCAGCTCTGCTGATCCCCACTCAGTAATAACCCCAGCTCTGCTGATCCCCCGCTCTGTAGTAACCCCCAGCTCTGCTGATCCCCAGCTCAGTAATATCCCCCAGCTCTGCTGATCCCCCGCTCAGAAGTAACCCCAAGCTCTGCTGATGCCCCGCTCAGTAGTAACCCTAAGCTCTGCAGATCCCCTCAGTAGTAACTCCCAGCTCTGCTGATCCCCTGGTCAATAGTACCCCCAGCTTTGCTGATGCCCCACTCTTTAGTAACCCCCCAGCTCTGATGATTCCCCATTCAGTAATAACCCCCAGCTCTGCTGATCCCCGCTCGGTAGTAACCCCCAGCTCTGCTTATCCCCATCTCATTAATATCCCCCAGCTCTGCTGATCCCCCGCTCAGAAGTAACCCCAAGCTCTGCTGATGCCCCGCTCAGTAGTAACCCCCAGCTCTGCTGATCCCCGATTATGTAGTAACCCCAGGTCTGCTGAACCTCTGGTTTACTGATCCTCCTCTTTATCTGGTCCCCACTCACCTCCTGCTTTATTGCTATGCACCACATGGGACATTGCTAGTTTCTCCTCCTCCGGTCCCTCAGCTCAGCCGATTCTCTGACGCTTAGTCCTCTCTCTCCGGTCCCCGCTCACCTTCTGCTATAGCGTTATCATGTTGCATACCATATGTGCCATCTGCTAGTTGCTCTGCTCCAGTCCGGACCCCCCTCCTTCTTCCCCCGCAGGAGGGGCGGCTGCCCTGGGCCCTGTGGTATCATGTGAGGTTGGGGAACCTGATTGGAAGGTGATTGGAGGGGGAGGGGGAATTTGGGGGGCAAGTTTGGGGAGGTGCTAAAAGTGGTGATTTAGTTGGATTTGTGTTGGGAGGGAGATAGGGGAAGAAGATTTGTGCAAGGTGGGGGGATTTGTGGGCATTTTGTGCTGGGAGGAGGGATTTGAAGTGGGGGGAGGGGATGTGTACTAGGAGGGGAAATTTTATGGGTAGAGGATTTGTGCTAAGAGGGTACATTTTTGGGGGGAGGGGACTGGAG
Source organism: Lithobates sylvaticus (assembly GCA_028564925.1). Taxonomy (NCBI): domain Eukaryota; kingdom Metazoa; phylum Chordata; class Amphibia; order Anura; family Ranidae; genus Lithobates; species Lithobates sylvaticus. Next base: position 73,943,080 of record CM053038.1, read on the forward strand.
CTGGGGGGATTTTGGGGCAAAGATTTGTGCTGAGATGGGGGATTTCAGCGGGGGGGCAGATTTGTACTGGAGCTGAGTTTGCTGTGGGAAATGGCGTTCCTGTACTTTTTCCACAACATGAATGCTGTTTCCGTTAGCAGCCGTGTCCTGCAGGACTGGCCTCAAGTATGCAAGCTGTGGCAGGCAGTGTGGGTGTGCGGGAAGGGAAGAGCATCCATGCCAATGTGGGGCACATTGGGGGGGTGTCATCCTGGCGTGTTCGCCCTCCTCTCTCTCAGTCCTCCTCCTCCAGCGCCGCTTTAACAAAGTCCTGCCTCCAGTGATAGGTGGAACACTTATCCAATGCTGGCAAATTGAATCAGTGTGACCTGCATTATAGGAGCTGGTCTAGGAGGTGGGATCTTGTTACAATGGCAGCTGGAGGAGGAGGACCAAGGGAGGGGAGGACGGGCATGCCGGGATATTCAAATCCAAGATCCATACACTGATGAGGCTGCATTGCTGGGCACTGGTAAGGCTGCATTGCTGGGTAATAATCAGGCTGCATTGCTGGGCACTGGTAAGGATGTATTGCTGGGCACTGGTAAGGATGTATTGCTGGGCACTGGTAAGGATGCATTGCCGGGCACTGGTAAGCCTGCTGGGCACTGATGAGGCCGCATTTTGCTGGGTACTGGTGAGGTTGCATTGCTGGGCACTGGTGAGGCTGCATTGCTGGGCACTGGTAAGGCTGCATTGCTGGGCAATGGTAAGGCTGCATTGCTGGGCACTGGTAAGGATGCATTGCCGGGCACTGGTAAGCCTGCTGGGCACTGATGAGGCCGCATTTTGCTGGGCACTGGTGAGGCTGCATTGCTGGGCACTGGTAAGGCTACATTGCTGGGCACTGATCAGACTTTATTGATTCATGGAGCGGAAAGATTGCCAAGATGTACTGTTTGTGGGTACTGAGTAATTTTCTAGGAGGGGAATGCTAGAATTGGCCCGGAAGGGAAGTAGTTTAATTTAGTGATTGGGGAAGAGTTAACAGTAATAGCAATACAATAACAAAGGCTTCTAGAGATAAGCAGCAACGTGTTCCCTGTACCTTATTAAACGTTATGTAATCATAAAAGTGCCCCCTTGAAATGATCAGTTTCACGTTCCAGGTATCAAACAAACCCAATAATATATTTTTATTGTCTACTATTCCCTGGAAGGGCTTTTCTTCATAACAGCTTGCACATATGGGATAAATCAGTAATACTAATATTACCAAATTTTCCCAGGCAAAAAGTAAAGTTGAATTATGCAAATCGCTGCTAACGAGCGAGCAACAGGAAACCCATAGCGTAATTACATTTTCTTCTTAAACATTGATTAAATTATCAAGAATTCTCATTACAGAGCTTTTGTACTTTAGCAATCTAATAGGATAGACTGTGTTGTCCCAATATCCGTGTTTCATTATACCTAATTTACTAGATAATATTGCTTCAAAGAAATTAACTTAACTCTGCCTAAGGTGCAGATAATGGCGACAAAGATGAAACAGAAACCCATAACATCGTCGAACGATGACTTCTGAGCTCTGAAGCATGTGGGGCAAAGTGTGACACCGCAATGGGGCTTGTTGAAGTCAAAATTTAGTCTTATAATGGTAGGGATAAACTGAACACACCTAGGTTTTTGGATTAGGGTGGGTTTGGAGAATATTTCAGGTGCCAGATCTGAACCCCTTTGAATCAATGGGGATCAAATGTTAAAAAATCAGTTCTGGACATTTTCTAGGTTAATAAGCAATAATTATCAAACAAATGGCATGGGAGGCTGAGCACTGCCATGAGAAACATGTACCACAGTAGAGAACCCTCTTAGTTCGGTTACTAGGATTTTAGGTAAATTTTGTTCTTTTTGGTTCTTCTGTAATCGGTGAAGAATTTGTTGATTGCTTTTGCCTGTTTTGATACTCACAGGCTTCAGGTTTGATTGCTTTCCCCTGTCTTCCAGAGGTTTCTGGAACTTAGAGCAAGTTGTCTGCCCTGTCTTCCAGAGGTTTCTGAAACTTAGAGCAAGTTGTCTCCCCTGTCTGCCATTGTCTCCCCTGTCTTCCAGAGGTTTCTGGAACTTAGAGCACACTGTCTCCGCTGTCTTCCAGAGGTTTCTGGAACTTGGAGCACATTGTCTCCCCTGTCTTCCAGAGGTTTCTGGAACTTAGAGGACGTTGTCTCTGCTGTCTTTCAGGGATTCCTGGAACTTAGAGCACGTTGTCTCCCCTGTCTTCCATTGCTTTCTGGAACTTAGAGCACGTGGTCTCCCTGTCTTCCAGAGGTTTCTGGAGCTTAGAGCACTTTGTCTCCCCTGTCTTCCAGAGATTTCTGGAACTCAGAGCACGTGGTCTCCCCTGTCTTCCAGAGATTTCTGGTACTTAGAGCACGTGGTCTCCCCTGTCTTCCAGATATTTCTGGAACTTAGAGCACGTGGTCTCCCCTGTCTTCCAGAGATTTCTGGTACTTAGAGCACGTGGTCTCCCCTGTCTTCCAGAGATTTCTGGTACTTAGAGCACGTGGTCTCCCCTGTCTTCCAGAGCTTTCTGGAACTTAGAGCACATTGTCTCCCTGTCTTCTAGAGGTTTCTGGAGCTTAGAGCACTTTGTCTCCCCTGTCTTCCAGAGATTTCTGGAACTTAGAGCACGTGGTCTCCCGTGTCTTCCAGAGATTTCTGGAACTTAGAGCACGTGGTCTCCCCTGTCTTCCAGAGGTTTCTGAAACTTAGATCACACTGTCGCCATTGTCTTCCAGAAGTTTCTGGAACTTAGAGCACGTTGTCTCCCCTGTCTTCCATTGCTTTCTGGAATGTAGAGCACGTTGTCTCCCCTGTCTTCCATTGCTTTCTGGAATGTAGAGCACATTGTCTCCCTGTCTTCCAGAGGTTTCTGGAGCTTAGAGCACATGGTCTCCCCTGTCTTCCAGAGATTTCTGGAACTTAGAGCACATGGTCTCCCCTGTCTTCCAGAGCTTTGTGGAACTTAGAGCACATTATCTTCCCTGTCTTCCAGAGGTTTCTGGAATTTAGAGAACATTGTCTCCCCTGTCTTCCAGAGGTTTCTCGAACTTAGTGCACGTGGTCTCCCCTGTCTTCCAGAGATTTCTGGAACTTAGAGCACGTTGTCTCCCCTGTCCTCCAGAGCTTTCTGGAACTTAAAGCATGTTTAGCAAGGCAAATAGACAGCCTGAATATTTATTGTGCTTCAGCCAATCCCTGGGGAGGTGTACCCAGAAGGTTACGCTTTAACCACTTCAGCCCCGGAAGAATTTGCCCCCTTCCTGACCAGAGCACTTTTTGCGATTCGGCACTGCAGCATTTTAATTGACAATTGCGATGTCGTGCGACGTTGCACCCAAACAAAATTGATTTCCTTTTTTTCCCCACAAATAGAGTTTTCTTTTGGTGGTATTTAATCACCTCTGTGATTTTAATTTTTTGCGCTATAAACAAAAAAAAGAGTGACAATTTTGAAAAAAAAAGCAATATTTTTTACTATAATAAATATCCCCAAATATATATAAAAAAAAACGTTTTTCTTCCCTCAGTTTAGGTTGATATGTATTCTTCTACATATTTTTAAAAACGACATAGTTTAAAAAAAAAAAAATCACAATAAGCGTATATTAATTGGTTTGCGCAAAAGTTATAGCGTCTACAAAATAGGGGATAGATTTATGGCATTTTGTTATTTTTTTTTATTAGTAATGATATATGTCAGCAGAATGGCATGGCTGGGCAAAGTAACTTTCCCACCGCACGCGCGACACCACCGGGATCCGCGGACTTGATGTCCGCCGGGTGCCCGCGATCGTGTAACGGAGCTGAAGAACGGGGAGATGCCGATGTAAACACAGCATCTCCCCATATTGCCTAGTGACGGGAGCAGCGATCAGTGTCACGTCACTGCTAGCCCATCCCCCAGACAGTTAGAATCACTCCCCAGGACACACTTAACCCCTCCCCCACCCCCTAGTGGTTAACCCCTTCACTGCCAATGACATTTTTATAGTAATCAATGCAATTTTATAGCACTGGCCGCTGTATTAATGCCAATGGTCTCGTGTCCGCCATAATGTCGCAGTCACGATAAAAATCGATGTTTGCCGCCATTACTAGTAAAAAAAATGTATAAAAATGCCATAAAACTATCCCCTATTTTGTAGAAGCTATAACTTTTGTGCAAACCAATCAATAAACGCTTATTGCGATTTTTTTTTACCAAAAATATGTCGAAATATACATATCGGCCTAAACTGAAGAAAAAAAATATATATTTTTTGGGGACATTTATTATAGCAAAAAGTAAAAATATTTTTTTTTTTCAAAATTGTCACTCTTTTTTTGTTTATAGCGCAAAAAATAAAAACGGCAGAGGTGATCAAATAACACCAAAAGAAAGCTCTATTTGTGGGGAAAAAAAAGACGTCAGTTTTGTTTTTGGAGCCACGTCGCAGGACCTCGGAATTGTCAGTTAAAGCGGCGCAGAGCCGAATCGCAAAAAGTGCTCTGGCCTTTGGCCAGCCAAATGGTCCGGGGCTTAAGTGGTTAAAGGAGAATTATACAATTTAAAAAAATGATTAGTTAAACCCACAAGTGTTTTTTTGTTTGTTTTTTTACTCCTTTATATCAGCTTTTTACAAATGCAGCAATTTAGAATTTGGATGAAAGGTTTAGCACTGGAAAACACTTTTTGAAAGATAAAAAGTGCATTTTATTTACAACTATATAGATCAGACTAAAATGAGGGACAAATGAGGGGGAATGAGGGACAGAGGGACTTTGTTCTGATTCAGGGACAGTCCTTCCAAATCAGGGACAGTTGGGATCTATGATTTATGTCCTCATTATACTTTGCATTCTCTGGTTGCTTAAAGGAACAACAAAAGCAACTCCAGCAAATTTGGCAAACAAGGCCGGAGAGTTTTGCTCTCATCCCTCCGATACTTCAGATGCATTATGGGTCCATTTGCTGCACGGATAAGAGGAGCTGACATTTGACGACGGTGATTCCAGAGCTCGCGCTTCCAGTCTGGGATCACGGTATTTGTTTGCAGCATGTGTTATCCGGTAAATAGAATTATGCCATTTACAGCCTTGGGCCTCTCCGGCTGATATATTTCTGTATAACTGCCGCCGGTACGCCGGGTTCAGGCGCCGCTCCGCCATCAAATTTTGTGTTTTTTTAATTATGCCGTGGAGCAATGGTAAATAATCTCGGCTTATTTTACTTTAAGGACATCCCAATTTTTGCTTTTAGCCTTTGCTGTCAAGTGAAAAATGGGTTTTTACAAGGAGATGTTTCAGGCACATTATTTTTCTTGCGTTTCGACGTCTCAGCTACCTGACGGCAATCGATTTATCCTGCTAGGTGCGAAATGAGGGAGAGCTGCTTTTCACCGGAGCTCAGTGCCGGTAACATCGCTGTCTGCCGGGACTTACCACCAAATAAAATTTAGCTGATTTAATAATAGTTTTCATTGCTACATTTAACCACTTAAGCCCCGGACCATTTTGCTGGCCAAAGACCAGAGCACTTTTTGCGATTCGCCACTGCGTCGCTTTAACTGACAATTGCGCGGTCGTGCAACGTGGCTCCCAAACAAAATTGACGTCCTTTTTACCCACAAATAGAGCTTTCTTTTGGTGGTATTTGATCACCTCTGCTTTTTTTTTTTTTCTTGCGTTATAAACAAAAAAAAGAGCAACAATTTAGAAAAAAAAAAACGCATTATTTTTTAATTTTTGCCCTAATAAATATCCCCCCCCCCAAAAAATATAAAACTATTTTTTTTTTCTCAGTTTAGGACGATACGTATTCCTCGACATATTTTTGGTAAAAAAAATTGCAATAAGCGTTTATTGATTGGTTTGTGCAAAAGTTATAGTGTCTACAAAATAGGGGATAGTTTTATGGCATTTTACTAGTATTCTTTTTACTAGTAATGGCAGCGATCTGCGATTTTTATTGTGACTGCAACATTATGGCTGAAACGTCGGACAATTTAGACACATTTTTGGGACCATTGGCATTAATACAGCGATCAGTGCTATAAAATTGCATTGATTACTGTAAAAATGTCACTGGCAGTGAAGAGGTTAACCACTAGGGGGCAGGGTTAAGTGTGTCCTAGGGAGTGATTCTAACTGTCTGGGCGATGGGCTGGCAGTGACACGACACTGATCGCTGCTCCCGATGAGAGGGAGCAGACGTTCAGTGTCCTGTCACTAGGCAGAACGGGGAGATGCTGTGTTTACATCAGCATCTCCCTGTTCTTCAGCTCCGTTACACAGTCCGCGGGCACAGTCACGGAGCACGCGCGTACATGGCGGGAAATTCAAAGTAACATACAGCGTGCCATTCTGCCAACGTAAATGTACAGGAGGCGGTCGGCAAGCGGTTGAAAAGGTACACGGGACTTATTTTACTTGTCGACCACCCACAATATATATATACACACAAGTCATTACTTTGACATTTAACCCCTTTACGCCGAAGTGTAAAACAAATGTTAATGCCTAAGCACAATTTTCCAACTTTGACATGTGCTAGTAAAACCGTACATATCCTAGTGAATTATACTGCGTTTTTTTCCCAAGACAAATCGGGCTTTCATTTGGTGGGAAATAGTAATGGATATCCCCTGATTTTTTTTATTTTTTTATTATCAAAGGAAAAGGGGTCCAAAATAGGGCCCATTGTTTTTTTTCTATTTAGCTGTATATTTCTTGTTACTTCCATAACCTTTCACCAAAGAACAACGCAAAATAAATTCATTCATTTATTTTTTCAGCTTATAGTAAAAAAAAAAAAAAGCAGTTTGAGCCAAATGTTTTGTTTGAAAAAAATGTTTGTTATTTTTTTTTATTATATCACAAATTTTTTACTATCATAAAAAAGAAGGATATGCTTTTATTATTATTATTTTTATTATTATCTACGGAAAATTGGCCCAAAATAGTAAAAAAAAAAAAAAAAATGCATATTTTTTTTTAAATGTAACTCTATATTTTTTGTTACTGCAATAACCTACAACCAAAAAAACAACCCAAAATAAATTCTTCTTTTCATCAGTTTAGGCCAATATGCATTCTACATATTTTTTGGGTAAAAAAATAAAAATCGCAATAAGTGTATATTGATTGGCTTGCGCAAAAGTTCTAGCATCTACAAAATAGGGGATATATTTATGGCATTTTTATTATAATTTTTTTTTTTTTTACTAGTAATGGCGGTGATCAGCGATTTTTAGCGGGACTGCAACATTGCAGCTGACAGATCGGACACTTTTGACACTTTTTTTGGGACCATTGACATTTATACAGCGATCAGAGCTAAAAATAGCCACTGATTACTGTATAAATGTCACTGGCAGGGAAGGTGTTAACACTAGGGGGCAATGAAGGGGTTAAATGTGTTCCCCCAGGGAGGTGTTTCTAACTGTGGGGGGAGGGGACTGACTGGGAGAAGAGAGAGATGACTGTTCCTGATCAGTAGCAACAGCAGATCTCTCGCTACTTCCCTGACAAAACGGGGATCTGTCTGTTTACATTGCGTGATCGTGGGTCGCGGGCGGACAACGCTGCCGCCGGTCATGCACATTGGCTCTGGAGGTGCGCACACGCGCCCCTATAGTTCTTTAAGTGGCCAACGTACACCTACTGTCAGGAAGTGCCCAGTGGAAAACACAATGCTGCAGCCCGAGCTGGTGCACGTCTGTGTGCGCCAGTGCGTGTGCGCATGCGGGTGCGCGCAGGCGCATGATTCTCGGTGCCAAACTGCCTATTTAAACAGAATATGCAGACAGGACCATTGCTGTTTGATATGCAACTTCCTGTGACCCCTGCTCTTGTGATCAACTTCTTGAACGACTCGGCTTGTCTTTGGACTTCCCTTGCTTTCTGCCTGCACCTGACCCCGGCTCACCTCTGACCTTGATCTTGCCTGCTCCTTTGAATACCACGCTGTCCGCCAGTTACCGACCCGGCCTGTGACCCAACCTGCTAGCCTTTTGCACCTGCTCCAGCATCCCCTGTCTGTGCGGAGATCCTGTCTGCCTGCACCTGTAGGTATCCACACCCCTCTGGACTGATCCACTTACTGCCAGCCCCTGCATCTGGGTTTCTGTCTGGATGTCGGTGATCCAGTCTCCAGCCTGTCTGCTGTTCTGATCCTCCTCCTTGCTGGCCCTCATCATCCTGCAGCATCAGGAACCTCGGAGCGGCCTTTCTAACAGCTGACCCACCAGGCACTCATACCATTCTGCACTCCCATGCCACCTGTTTGCTCTACCAGGGGCCGCGAGTCAGATACGCAAGGGAGGCCTTCGGGCTCATCCGTCAGGTACGTAGGAATGTGACAGTATCAGACAGCCATGTCTGAGCCCGAGCAAGGAACCTCCCTCATGGAAGAACTGTGCCGACACCTGGCGGGTCTGACACAAGCTGTTAAGAATCTGAGAGGGGTACACCCGGCTGGAAGAAGGGGTCCAGGTTTTGTCATCTCCTGCCAACCCTCAAGGCGCTACCTCAGCTAGCACTTCATCTGCACCTGCGGTAGTGATGCTACCACCAGAACCAAGGGTACCCATGCCCGAAAGATTTGCTGGTGAACGCAGCAAATATAGAGCTTTCCGCAATGCCTGTGAACTCTATTTCGCTTTACAACCACGTACCTTCTCTCTGGAAGCAACCAAGGTGGGCTTCATCATTTCACTGTTGGTAGGTGAGCCTCAAGCTTGGGCACACCGTCTCCTGGAACAGAAAGCCGAATCCCTAGCAAACCTCATCACGTTCTTTGACGCCATGGCTCAACCCTACGAGGACCCCCCAGCAAACTGCCACTGCTGAGGCAGCATTACATTCCCTTCAGCAAGGCCGCAGAGCGGCAGAGGACTATGTGGCCAAATTTAGGCATTGGAGTTCTGATACCAATTGAGCCCCTCCATTACCAATTTCGGATTCCTCTAAAGCAGGGATATGAAATTAGCGGACCTCCAGCTGTTTTAGAACTACAAGTCCCATGAGCCATAGCAAGACAGCCACAAGCATGACACCCAGAGGCAGAGGCATGATGGGACTTGTAGTTTTGCAACAGCTGGAGGTCCGCTAATTGCATATCCCTGCTCTAAAGGATGAACTGCCATGGGTAGGGATACTCCAATCCTTGGACAAAATTATCAACTTATCAATACAGATCGACCGATGCCTAAGAGAACGACGATCTGAAAGGTTCACAGGTCAATATCGTCCAACTTGGATGCTGCCCAAAGTTCCCAGCTTTCCCAGCCAGGCTCCTCCAGCTCCAGTAGCTCCGTATACATCTGAGCCCATGCAGTTGGGCTTGCTTTGTCCCTCTCTCACCACGGAGGAACGACAGTGCAGACGACTAAACAATCTATGCATGTATTGTGGAGAACCCGGGCATTATGCAAGATCCTATCCAGCGAAGATTCCTAAGTGCCTATCAATGTCTTCGATACATGTTCCTGCTTTACCCAACCAAGCTTCTCATCTTGCTCTCCCCATCCTGTTACAGATTCCAGAAAGGAGTATCCAGGTATCTGTCATAATTGACTCCGGAGCTTGCAGCTGTTTCATATACTTGACGTTTGCAGCCAAACACCTCACCCGCTTCAACCAAAGACCCGGGGACTATCAGTACATCTAGCCGATGGGTCCACCATTAAATCTGGCCCGGTCACACAGGAGACTTCCCCTTGCTGGTCATCATCGCTTCCCATCACCAAGGATTACTGTAAAGTCTCGAGGTTTTGCATTCTATGCATTTAGGCGAAAACCCTGTGTGGCCGAGGCGTGGCCGAGTCCTGCTGTCTGTGTCAATAGACGCAGCAGCAGGACTCGGGAGCGCGCCCGCAATAGTGCCCCCTTGGAATGCGACTCTTTAAGGGGGCACCCAAAGAACAGGAGGAGCCAGGAGCGCCATCGGGGACCCCAGAATAGGAAGACCGGGGCCGCTCTGTGCAAAAGCCTTGCACAGAGGAGGTAAGTGTGACATGTTTGTCATTTAAAAAAAAAATAAACCTTTACAATCACTTTAATACTTGAGTTATGGCTGCAGCTAGCTGCCATAACCCCAGTATAATTTTTTCTTTTTTCTGCGGGTGATTCGGCATCTGTTAAAAATAATCCCGGCTGTAGATTTGCCACAGGATCGATCTTAAGGGTGGCAGGACAGGGTGCCCCCTCCCTCCCGCCACTTCCCGGTCGTTTCCACTGCTTACCGGAGCCGTCGGTAAGCCAGGAACCGATCCGATGCAGCCAATGGCTGGGAAGGAAGTCGAGTAAGGGCAAGGTGGCTCCCCCACTCTCTCACTCGCTCTATGCCCTTGGAGGACCGGAGTGACCTCCAATGTCACTTCCGGTCCTCAGGCAGATAGATAGGATTTTTTTTTTCTTAAGAGTCAACATGTGTTTTTTTTTTTTTTGTGTTTTCGACCCCAGATCTCTCAATAAAGAGGACTGGCCATCCTTATTTCTGTTACAAGGGATGTTTACAATCCTTGTAATAGGAATAAAAGTGATAAAAAAATAATAATAAAGGGACAGTGTAAAAAAATAAAAAAAAAAGTTAAATAAATAAGAAAAAAAACATTTTAAGCGCCCCATCCCACCGTGCTCATGTGCAGCAGCGAACGCATACGTCAGTCGTGCCCGCATATGTAAATGTTGTTCAAACCACACATGTGAGGTATCTCCGGGATCGTTAGAGCGAGAGCAATAATTCTAGCACTATTCCTCCTCTGTAACTCTAAACATGTAACCTGTAAAAAAATGAAAGCGTTGCCTATGGAGATTTTTAAGTACTGTAGTTTGTCGCCATTCCACGAGCATGCGCAATTTGAAAAATATATATATAAATATCTATTTACTCAGCGTAACATAATTTTTTACCTTATACAAAGAAGTTTGGCTAATTTTAGTGTTTTTTTTTTTAAATAGTTAAAGTATTTTTTTTTTTTTTTGTATGAGTAAAATTGTATTTATGCTTCTATCATGTTTTGGCTATTATATAAGAAGCTACTTTAATACAAGAGGTGCAAGGTTTGTTTGGTTTATGTTTCTTTTTTTGTTGTTTTGTATTTTTATTTTTTATAAACTATTTGATAATATTTGATATTTAGTAATTTAGTTGATATAGTTTTAGTTTGTTTAACTATAAAAATAAAAATTATTTGATTTAAAAAAAAAAAAAAGTGTATTTTTTTTCCCAAAATATTGCATTTGAAAGATCGCTGCACAAATACGGTGTTACATAAAATGTTGCAATGACCGCGTTTTATTCTCTAGGGTCTCTGCTAAAATTATATATATATATATATATATATATATATATATATATAATGTGTATGTATGTATGTATGTGTATATATATATATATAAAATGTTTGGGGGTTCTAATTAATTTTCTAGCAAAAAATACAGATTTTTCTTCTAAACAAATGTCAGAAAAAAAGGCCTGGTCTTCCATTTATCCTAACATGCTACACTTAGCCTGGCGCCCCCTTGTGTTTCCACAGGAAAAGCTCACCTGCCATATCTGTCGTTACATCTAACTTCCATTCTGTGCCAGGACAAGGCCACCTAGAGCCCAGGGCAAACAAGCCAAGCATAAAATTTCCCCTCCTCCTAGGAAAAAATCTGCCCTTTGCTGAAATCCCCCCTCTCAGCGCAAATATTTGCCCCCCCCCCCCCCAAAAAAATGTAAATCTTGCAAGCACAAATCCTTTACGCCTACCCCCCCCCCTGTACACATTGTCCCCCCCCCACTTCAATTCCTTCCTCAAAAGCACAAATTCCCCCCAAGTCCCCCCTCCTAGCACAGATCTTCTTCCTCCCACCACTCTTAACACTCCCCCTCCCATATTTCCTCTCCAGGAACAATACGCACCCCTTAGCACCCCCCCCAACACAACACAAACCCCCCCCAATCTCCTTGGTGCCCTCCCACCTCACATGATATCACAGTGCCCAGAGCAGCCGCCCCCTCCTGCCCACCCTTTGGCCCGGGCCCTGCCTCCAATCTATTTTCAGCTTGAACTGCCCGGGTGTCATGGCGGGTTTATTTTAAATACAGAAATTACTGTTGTATAATAATCTAATCTTCACTCGCATGGAAAAAAGTGAATTGCGTGAACTCAAGGGCGAAGACTCTATAGGTCCTCATCGATCGTGTGAACTATAGCGCGACCCTTCTAATTGACGTGATGGCTGTCAGTGAGAAAACAATGCTTCCCCATCGACCGACTCGCTAACTCGTCCCCGCTCCTTCACTAAACAAATTGACATTTTAACACTTTCATTAAGGATGGCAATTCCAGCGGCCGGGATTTGCGTATCGGCAAATGTCCTTTCGTAAATCAATTTTTGTAATCATAGAAACAGTTGTCTGGTGGCCCCCCGGGGACTTTGGAAAACTCATTTCAGATATTGTGTATGACTGAACATAAGGGGAACGCAATCCCCTCCATTTCCAATGTGACTGTCCCTTCCCGAGGAAGACGGTCAATGATACTGCTCTGACTTCTGGGAGATTGCTGGTATTTTATTTGGATGAAAGAAGTCCAAAGTAGAGGAAAAGAGCTTCTGAAACCCCTGAGGAGCCACCTAAATCTGACCGCGTAGCTAGAACCTTTAGGGCCCTGGTTCAAGAAACCATGAAACCCTCTCTCCCCCCTCGGCCCCTGACTGGGGCTCTTCCCACTGATCCAGGGGCCCTTTACTCCCATTGTGGGACCCTTTATTATGGTCCTGCAACGGGCCACCTTCCTGCTGTCTTGGGGTCCCCCCACTATGGCGGAATGCCAGGGCCCGACCTTTGCATCCCTGGTTGTTCCGCCACTGGTGTCAGTAGTTTTTTATTTTTGTTGCTTTATTTCTTTTTTTACCATGTTTTATTTATTTTTTACAATTTTATTTTTTTACATATAGGAGCCCCGTTAAATTTTTAGTAGTCCCATTGGGAGGCTTTGGTGAAATATTAGGGGTCTAAAAAGACCCTTGATGTCTCAAATTTGAGACAGAGAAAGGGACTGAGGACAGAGAGTCCTCAATCCCTTTCTCTGCAGCCTCAGCTGCACAGAATGAATAGACAGGAATGGCTTCGTACAGAGGCCTTCCGTTCATTCATAAACTGAAGCAGTGCCGGGACAAGGTCATCCAGTGCCCAAGGCAAAAATGCCAAACGGCACCACCCCCTTAGGTTTAGCAGTGATGTCTCTATCACTACTCCTGTCAGCCTTGTACCAGAAGCAACTGGCACAGGGCACCCCCATCCCTGCAATAAACCATTGTGCCCAGGGCAGCCGCCCCTCCTGCCCACCCCTTGTCCCGGCCCTGAACTGAAGTATAGGAAACTGTTTACTATGTCTCGGCTATGAATGAATTAAAAAAAAAAAAAGTCAGCGATTGGTACGGATCACTGACTCTATTCATTTAAGGGGCTGGTAAATGAAACATTTACTAGCTCCTTCCCTGCTCCCCATCCTGACAGATCCCCTGCAGCAGCCAGCAGGAGGTGGGAGGGGGAGACCCGGCAGCGCTGCAAGGGGGGTCAGGGAAGGCAAAATGTAAGCTAATGAAAACCAACTGCAGCCCTTAAGAGCACCAGAAACATCCTTAAAGGACAACTACACTCAAGAACATTATTGTAATATATTGTAACCACTAGCTGACCGCTATATATATATATAGGTGTTATGGGTGAAGCCGTCAGCCATAACCCTGGTAATTTCTTTTTCAACAGGTGACTGGCTTTCTCGTGAAAGTGGTCCGAGTGGTTAAGTAGCCGCCGGAACGCTTTCGGGAACAGCGGGAGGGCTTAATGTTTTTACCAACAGGTTATGATCTGTTCTAGGGTCAAAGTAAACTTTTTTTAAAGCAAAAGATCAACATTTTTTTTTTAATCTTTTGCTTTTAAAGCTAAAGGAGAGATTTGGGGTCTTTTTGACTCCAGATCTCTTCATAAAGAGGACCTGTCATCCTTATATCTATTACAAGGGTTGTTTACATTCCTTGTAATAGGAATAAAAGTGATCAAAAAAAACATTAAATGGAGAGTGTAAAAATAAAATGAAGATTTGTGCTAGAAGGGGGGATTGGAAGAGGGAGATTTGTGCTAGAAGGGGGGATTGGAAGAGGGAGATTTGTGCTAGAAGGGGGGATTGGAAGAGGGGAGATTTGTGCTAGAAGGGGGGATTGGAAGAGGGAGATTTGTGCTAGAAGGGGGGATTGGAAGAGGGAGATTTGTGCTAGAAGGGGGGATTGGAAGAGGGGAGATTTGTGCTAAAAGGAGGTGGAGGATTTGAACTTTTTGTGTTTTTTAACTCAGAACTGCATGCAGAACTATAACTACATATCCATTTTTCCGAGGAGCCCCGGATCCGGTTCCCACCATGGAGTTGGTATAATCTTTTCTTGTGTGTGGGGGAGGGGGGTTTTCATCAAACAATCCGAAAGCACAATTAACCCCAAATTAGGCGCACCGGGTATAGGCGGCGATGGCGGTGACGGGGATATTAAATAGGCTCCTTTGGGGAAAGAGGTTGATGCCAAATGTTCTGAGTACGATCGGTGTCAGCACTCTATACACAAGTGGAGGAGATGGAAGAAATTGCATAGAGCTGCACATGCCAATCATCTCATTCCTCTCATTTCAGAAGCCGGGATGGGCATTCTTGCTGAGAATTAATATAAGATGGATCGGAGATAAGTCAGCGCAGATTAAAAATAACTTTAGCAGTCGATCAGCAGATATTCAGGGGGACTAAACTGCAGTTTGCTAAAAGTTCCCCTTGCACTGAGAATCAGATGTAGTTCATATTAAGTGCAGCATGCTAAATCATGTGTCAGGGTAACATGTCCGGGTATTTATTACTTCTCACACAGAAAGAGGGTTCACACCATAGAAACGCAGTCCGGGTGTGTTACAGATGCTTTTCTGAATGCGCACTTTTGATGCTTTCTTGATGCGTTCCAGACTTCCAGCGCATTTTTGGTGCAGTCCCGTGCATTTTCCCCCCGGTCTTTCTTAACCTAAAGTGCTAGTTCACACCAGATGCAGTTCCGTGCACTTTCTTTCTGCACTAAAAATGCATGCACAGAGTTTTCCATGTATTCCAATGGCTCAAGTTCACACCAGTGTAGTCAGTTTCCGGTGCAGAAAAAAAATAAAAAGTAGAGCGTGCTGCATTTTTTCTGCACAGAACTGTACTGGAACATAGCAAATTTTATCAAAAACGCACTGGAACTGCGTGTGTTGTGGACCTTAAGCAAAAACTGATCCGGAGAGTATCCGGGGTGCATTTTTGTGGTGTGAACTGGCCCTAATAATGGATGCACAGTGTTTTTCATGTATTCCAATGGCTCTAGTTCACACCAGTGCTTGCAGTTCCAGGGCGTTCCAGTTCCAGAGAAAAAGAAAAGTAGAACCTGTTGCATTTTTCCTGCACTGGAATGCTGTAAAAAGCATCAAAAACGCACCGAGACGCACCAAAAACGCACTGGAACACACATGTCCTTATATAACCTATTTTTCATGCGTTTTTGATGCATGTGGTGTGTATTGGCCCTCAAACTGCAACATAACATTGAAACATTTAGGCCGGGTTCACATCTAGGCCACATGTGGCTCCCAGCAGGGGTCCGGTTGCGTCCTGGTTCATCGTTTCAGTCCCGATTCCAGCCCCAATTTTTGGCTAAATTCGGACCTGAAACGGACCAAAAGACGCACAGGGCTCCTGTGCAAACTCGCATCGGAGCCGCATTGGATATAGGTGAACCGGCTCCATAGAGAGCTGGTCACATTCTCCTGTGATTGGGAATTGGATGCGGGGAACCTGCATTCAATTCGCAATAGTGTGAACCCGGCCTGAAATTGCAACATTGAAACTACAACATACAGTGCCTTGCAAAAGTATTCACCCCCCCCCCCCCCCCCCCCCCCCCCCCCCCCCCCTTGGCCTTTTTCATGTTTTGCTGCCTCACAACCTGGAATTAACATGGATTGTTTGAGGATTTGCATCATTTAATTTACAGAACATGCCCACAACTTTGAAGATGTTTTTATTTTTTTATTGTGAAGCAAACAACAAATAGGACAAAATAACAGAAAAAGTCAATGTGCATAACTATTCACCCCCCTAAAGTCAATACTTTGTAGAGTCACCTTTTGCGTCTATCACAGTCGCTTTGGATAAGTCTCTATGAGCTTGTCACATTTTACCACTGGGATTTTTGCCCGCTCCTCCTAGCAAAACTGCTCCAGCTCCTTTAAGTTGGATGGTTTGCACTTGTGAACAGCAATCTTTAAGTCTGACCACAGATTTTCTATTGGATTGAAGTCTGGGCTTTGAATAGGCCATTCCAACACATTTACATGTTTCCCCTTTAACCACTTTATGACCGGCGCACACAGATGTACGTCGGCAGAATGGCACGGACAGGCAAATGGGCATACAGATACGTCGCTTTGAATTTGCCGCCGTGCCATTCTCGTGCGCGCCGCCGTGAGTCGGGTCTGTGGTCAGACTTGATCGCCGCAGGATACCGGCGATCGTCTCACGGAGAGTCAGAACGGGGAGATGCTGATGTAAACAAGCATCTCCCCGTTCTGCCTAGTGACACTGTCACTGATCAGCTCTCCCTGTAACACACAGCCCCTCCCCCTGACAGTTAGAACACGCCCCTAGGAACACTTAATCCCTCCCCGCCCCCTATTGGTTAACCCCTTCACTGCCAGTGTCATTTTTACAGTAATCAGTGCAATTTAATTGCAGCGATCACTGTAAAAATGACAATGGTCCCAAAAATGTGTCAAAATTGTCCGATGTGTCCGCCGTAATGTCGCAGTCACAATAAAAATCGCTGATCGCCTCAATTACTACCGTAATAAAAAAAAAATATTAATAAAAATGCCATAAAACTATCCCCTATTTTGTAAATGCAATAACTTTTGCGCAAACCAATCAATAATCGCTTATTGCTTATCGCTTTTTTACCAAAAATATGTAGAAGAAATACGTATCGGCCTAAACTGAGGGAAAAAAATCGTTTTTTTTATATATTTTTGGGGGATATTTATTATAGCAAAAAGTAAAAAATAATGCGTTTTTTTCAAAATTGTCGCTTTTTTTTTTTTTAAAGTGCAAAAAATAAAAACCGCAGAGGCCATCAAATACCACCAAAAGAAAGCTCTGTTTGTGGGAAAAAATGGACGTCAATTTTGTTTGGGAGCCACGTCGCACGACCGCGCAATTGTCAGTTAAAGCGACGCAGTGCCAAATCGCTAAAAGTGGTCTGGTCTTAACCACCTGATTACTTTGCACTTAAACCCCCCTCGTGACCATACCAATTTTCAGCTTTCGGCGCTGACGCACTTTGAATGACAATTGCGCGGTCATACAACACTGTACCCAAATTACATTTTTACAATTTTTTTCCCACAAATAGAGCTTTCTTTTGGTGGTATTTAATCACAGCTGGGGTTTTTATTTTTTGCTAAACAAATAAAAAAAGATGGAAAATTAAAAAAAAAATAAAAATCATGTTTAATAGTTTGTTATAAAATTTTCCAAACAGGTAATTTTTCTGCTTCATTGATATGCACTGATGAGGCGGCACTGGTGGGCACTGATAGGCTGCACTGGTGGGCACTGATAAGCTGCACTGGTGGGCACTGATAGGCTGCACTGGTGGGCACTGATAGGCTGCACTGGTGGGGACAGATAAGTCGGTACTGATGGGCACAGCAAAGAAGGCACTGATGGGCACGGATGGGTGGCACGGATGGGTGGCACCGATGGGCACTGATGGATGGCACTGATAGATGGCACTGATGGGCACTGATAGATGGCACTGATAGGTGGCACTGATAGATGGCACTGCTGGGCACTGATAGGTGGCACTGATGGGCACTGGTAGGGGACACTGATGAGCACTGGTAGGGGACACTGATGGGCACTGGTAGGGGACACTGAATGTGCAGCACTGGCACTGTGGGCACTGACAGATGGCACTGTGGGCACTGACAGATGGCACTGTGGGCACTGACAGGTGGAGCTTGTGGGTACTTTTATTTGGCAAATGTGGGCACCATGGACCCTGGGCATATTGCAGTGAGAGGGACTGATGTCCCTCTCACTGCCGCCGGCTTTTTTTTTTTTCCTCCTCGCGCTGTCAGCGAGAGCAGGAAAAAAAGCCGATTACCGGCTCGGTTATTATCACATGATCAGCTGTCATTGGCTGACAGCTGATCACGTGGTAAGGGGTCGGGATCGACCCCTTACTCGGATCTGTGATCCAGCGAGTCTCACAGACTCGCGGATCTCAGAGCGCGCCGCGCGCGCCCTTCAGGCGGCGCGCAGGCAGCTCGTTTCCCGGGACGACGTCAATAGACGTAGTCCCGGCACATCAGATCCGCGCTGTAGCCGTCATTCGGCTATGGCGCGGATCTCAGGTAGTTAAGCCAGCAAAATGGTCCAGTCTGAAAGTTGTTAAACCACTCAAGTGTTGCTTTAGCAGTGTGTTTGGGGTCATTGTCCTGCTGGAAGGTGAATCTCCGTCCTAGCCTCAAATCACACACAGAGTGGTACAGGTTTTACTCAAGAATATCCCAGTCCCGACTGCTGAAAAACATCCCAATAGCATGATGCTGCCATCACCATGTGGTCACTGTGGGGGTGGTGTTCTTTGGGTGATGTGATGTGTTGGGTTTGTGCCAGACAAATAGAGTTTTCTTTGATGGCCAAAAAGTTCGATTTAAGTCTCATCAGACCAGAGCACCTTCCTCCATACATTTTGGGAATCTCCCACATGCCTTTTCACAAACTCAAAACGTGCCATTTTGTTTTTTTCTGAAAGTAATGGCTTTCTTCTGCCCACTCTGCCATAAAGCCCAACTCTATGGAGCGTACGGCTTATTGCCGGTCCGTGAGTTTTGGTGTGCGGGCGTCTCTTGGCAGGTTTGCTGTTGTGCCATGTTCTTTCCATTTGGTTATGATAGATTTGATGGTGCTCCTAGGGATCATCAAAGATTTGGATATTTTTTTATAACCTAACCCTGACTTGTACTTCTCAACAACATTGTCCCTTACTTGTTTGGAGAGTTCCTTGGTCTTCATGGCAGTGTTTGGTTAGTGGTGCCTCTTGCTTAGGTGTTGCAGCCTCTGGGGCCTTTCAAAAAGGTGTGTATATGTAAAACAGATCATGTGACACTTATGCCCCGTACACACGGTCGGAAATTCTGATGGAAAATGTCCGATCGGACCATGTTGTCGGAAAATCCGACCGTGTGTGGGCTCCATATGACTTTTTCCGTCGGAATTTCCGACGGAAAAAATTTGAGATCCTGCTTTCATATTTTCAGACAACAAAATCCGATCTGACCTTTTCCGATCGTGTGTAGAGAATTCCGACGGACAAAGTGCCACGCATGCTCAGATCACATTACAAGACCAAAGCTATTGGCTAATAGCCTCTACGTAGTTCAGTTGTACGCAACGAATGTCACCACGTTCAGAATGATCGGATTTTCCGACAACTTTGTCCGACCGTGTGTATGCAACACCAGTGTCGGACAAAATCCGTCGGAAAAAGTCAGATGGATTTTGTGGTCGGAATTTCCGACCGTGTCTACGCGGCATCAGATTGCACACAGGTGGACATAATTTCACTAATTATGTGACTTCTGAAGGTAATTGGTTGCACCAGAGCTTTTTATGGCCTTCATAACAAAGGGGGGTGAATACATACGCACATGCCAGTTATGAGTTTTTTTATTTCTGAAAAATTGTTTTATGTATATATTTGTCTAATTTTACTTCACCAACTACTATTGTGTTCTGATCCATCACATATAATTCAGATTAAAAAAAACATTGAACTAAAGGCTGTAATGTAATAAAATAGGTAAAAAGCCAAGGGGGGTGAATACTTTTGCAAGGCACTGTAACATTGAAACTGCAACATAACAACATTGAACACATAAAGGGGGTCTGAATACTTTATGAATGCCCCGTATAGCCTATTTAAATACATTTTTTGCCCCATGTAAATTTTTTCCCCCGAACGCTCACTGGGCGAATGGCTATGGGAATGCTTATATAAATCAAGCACTAGGGGCTAGTTCACACCACATACAGTCCAGTGCGGGTTTTTTTCTGCATCAAAAATGCATGGAAAGTAGGTTATATGGTTTCCAATGGCTCTAGTTCACACCAGTGCAGTCAGTTCCAGGGCTTTCCAGTGGAATGCACTGGAATGCATCAAAAACACACCGGACCCTAGTATATTGGGAAAAAAAAAGAAAAAGCACCTGGAATGCATCCGGAACCACATAAAAAACGCACTGGAACACATCAAAAACTTGTTAACCACTTCAATACAGGGCACTTAAACACCTTCCTGCCCAGACCAATTTTCAGCTTTCAGTGCTGTCGCACTTTGAATGACAATTGCGCAGTCATACAACACTGTACCCAAACTAAATTTTTATCATTTTGTTCCCACAAATAGAGCTTTATTTTGGTGGTATTTGATCACCTCTGGGATTTTTATTTTCTGCTAAACAAATAAAAAAAGACCGAAAATTTAGAAAAAAAATATGTTTTTTTTTGTTTCAGTTTCAAAACTTTGTAAATAAGTAAGTTTTCGGCTTCACTGATGGGCACTGATGGGGCTGCACTGACGGGCACTGATAAGCGGCACTGATGGGCACCGATGAGGTGGCACCAATGAAGTGGCACTGATGAGGTGGCATTGATGGGCACTGATATGTGGCACTGATATGTGGCACTGATATGTGGCACTGATAGGCAGCACTGATAGGTGGCACTGATGGGCGACACGGATGGGCACTGATAGCTGGCACAAATTGGCACTGATAGCTGGCATGGATAGGCGGCACGGATGGGCACTGATAGGTGGCATGGATGGGCACTGATAGGTGGCACGGATGGGCACTGATAGGCGGAATTGTATTGTACTGATGGATGCCAATCAGTGCCAAATAATGCATGCCAATCAGTGATGCCCGTTGTGGGCACTGATTAGCATCCATTGTGGGCACTGATTGGCATCCATTGTGGGCACTGACTGGCATCCCTGGTGGTCTAGGGTGGCATACCTGGTGCTGGGCATTCCTGGTGGTCTGGTTGTGTCTCTGGTGGTCCAGTGTGGGCATCCTCGAGGGGCTGCACTGATAATCGATCAGCACAGACCCCCCGTCAGAGGAGCAGCCGATCGGCTCTCCTCTACTCGCGTCTGATAGATGCGAGTGAGGAAAAGCAATGGCTCTTCCTATTTCCTACACTGTAAACAGACGTGATTGGACACGGCTGATCATGTGGTAAAGAGTCTCCGCCGGAGACTCTTTACCGAGATCGTAGTTGTGGGGTGTCAGACTGACACCCGCAACAACGAGCGGCTCAAAATCCTGATCACGTCATATGACATGAGATCAGGATTTTGAAACCACTTTGCAGCCGTCATTTTCCTATATGGCGGGCGGCAAGTGGTTAAAAACGCAAAATGCAATAATCATTGTAATGATTATTGTAATATGTAATATTACAAAATGTAATAATCTTTCAAACCATGATGTTTATGTGTTGCCATCGTTTTCCCCCATCTTTTTTTTGTTTGTTTTGTTGTTGTTTTTTTTATGTAAGCTTGTATAATGTATTAGTAAATTGACTGATCTTATGATTATGTCATTATTGTATGCATATTTGTCTATTTGTATAATAATTTTCTAATAAATTTAAGATTGAAAATAAAAAAACGCAAAATGCAGAAATACATCCGGAACGTATCTGGAGTGCGTTTTTGTGGTGTGAACCGCCCCCTAAGTGTATTTATGTTTTTCTCAATGCGACGCCCTATACAAAAACTGTATGCTGTTTCTTTTATTTTATTTTTTACTAACATTATTGATATTTATTTTATTCTTTTTTTTTCCTGCAGAGATCTGCCTGTTCCAACTGTGACAGAAAAAAAATAAAATAATAACTCTTAACAAAAATTGATCTCATCACTATGTACAGCGAGTTTGATTTACAGCTCCTGAAACACTTACGTCCCTCTTGAGATTAGCGTTACATTTCAAAATCCTATTTCCGCCGCAATATACATAAATATATTTTTAACACTTCGCCGAGCCAGCCAGCGCAGGTGACTTCTAATTGCCGCAAGGCACCGCTGATGAATTTAACGGTTAACAAACTACTTTCCTTTTTTTTCTTATTTATTTATTGTATTTGCATAATATAACACGCTATAAATTTATATTGGGAGAAACTTCCAACGCCCGGCACTGCCTGACAGCTTACCGGATAACGATATAAATGCGCGGTTGTGTACCCTTGGTGGTCATGTATGAGATTTTTGTTACGCATGTAGCATTTTATTAGATCGATGTAATATGTTTATCTTTTTTTTTCCTGAATGTGTCAGTTTCTATCCACTTCCTCAGCCAGGCCTTTTCTGGCACTTGTTGCTTACAAGTTTAACCACTTGCCTACCAGGCACTCCCCCCCCCCCCCTTTCTGCCCAGGCTATTTTTCAGCTTTTAGCGCTGTCGCATTTTGAATGACAATTGCGCGGTCATGCTACACTGTACCCAAACATATTTTTTTATCATTTTCTTCAAACAAATAGAGCTTTATTTTGGTGGTATTTAATCACTGCTGGGTTTTTTATTTTTTATTAAAAAAAAAAGGCCAACAATTTGGAAAAAAAAAAGATTTTTCTGTCAGTAAATTTTCTCCTTCACTGATGTGCGATGATGGGCACTGAGAGGCTTAACTGGTGGGCATTGAGGAGGTGGCACTTATAGGCACTGAGATGACACTTATGGGCACTGATTAGTTGGCACTGATGAGGAGGCACTAATATGCTGCACTTATGAGCACTGATATGTGGCCCCAATCAACACTGATGGGCACTGTTAGATGGCACTAATGGGCACTAATAGGCAGCACTGGTGGACACTGATAGGCGGCACTGGTGGGCACTGATAGGCAGCACGGATAGGCGGTACTGATGGGCGACACTGATGGGCATTGATCGACAGCAGTGATGGGCATTGATGGGCAGCACTGACTGGCATCGCTAATGGGCACTGATTGCTGCCACTGGTGGGCACTGATTGCTGGCACTGTTGGGCAATCGTGGGCACTGATTGGTGACACTGTTGGCACTATATTGTAATCAGGGCACTGAAGTAGTTAATTACCACCTTAACCACTTCCAGCCCAAGGACGTCATATGACATCATTAACTTTGAGTGGGGATATCTGAATGATGGGTGCAGCTGTAGGCATCATTCAGATATCAACTCTTATGGCACCATAACAGCAATTATATCGGCAGTTCAGCTGCTTGATCGTTCTTACAGGCGGCGGTAGTCCCCCCCCCCCCCGTCCTCTGCTTCTACCAGCTCGTCGAATGAATTGGTCGCCTGCCGGAAGTTGAGCTTTCCCAAGTCATCTCTTTGATCCTCAGAGGCCCGGGCATGACGTTATGATGTCACGTCCAGGCCGGCGGAAGTAAACAATGCCTGGGCTGGAAAGGCAAAGACAGTTTTTTTTTTTATTTTGGTCTCGGTCTTTCCAGCTTGAAGGAGAGATCCGGGGTCATTTTGACCCCACATCTATCTATAAAGAGGACCTGTCACGCACTATTCCTATTACAAGGGGTGTTTACATTCCTTGTAATAGGAATAAAAGTGATCAAGAAAAAAAAATGTAAAGAGAAAGTGTAAAAGTAAAAAAATGAAAGTAAAATAAACAATGATAAACCAAAAAAAAAATGTAAACGCCTGCTTGCGCACAGAAGGAAACGCATATGTAAATCGCACTCATATATGTAAACAGTGTTCAAATCACACATGTGAAGTATCACCGCGTGCGTTAGAGCGAGAGCAACTCTAAACTGGTAACCTGTAAAAAAAAATTAAATGTTGCATATCACAGAATGTGGGAGGAGCACTTCCCTTGGGGGGGGGGGCTATGATGCTGCTTGGTCACACTGCGATTCCCAAAGGTCCCTGCAGATATCCAGCTGCCAGTGGAAGACACCCTGAAAGGAGACATCTACTTATTCCTTCCTTGACAAGTACCTCTTCCTAATACCATGCTTAGCCTCCCCCTAACCAAAAGGACACTGTCTCTGTCTTACTCTCACACTGTGGACACCTTGAATGACACAGAATCTCCTATTTATGGAATTTGGTGTCAAGATTGATACCCAAATCTCGTAGGATTTCGATATCTCTGCCTTCCCTGATGACGTCTGTGGTTGGACGAAACATGTTGGGCGGGTATTGGTAACGTCACATACACAGATGGTCATTTTAGTTTTTCTTTTCTTAAGCTTTTTCTTTAGGTATCGTAGCAAAGAAATCGTTTTTTATCCAATAGGTTTGCCACCCTCCCCTAAATGACTGCCGGGAGCCCAAAGTGGGGGATATTTAGTCCTCAAGAGTCTGCAGGCTTGAAGAAATGGCACAGTATCACCTTCAGGTTGGTGGACATACTGCAGCCCACACCTGTCTACATGAGCAAAATGGCAGAATGCATTAATTTGCTACACTAGTGCTAATGTGGGCTTATGTCAGGTCAAGTCCACTGTGAGTGGCCCTTTAAATGGCTCCAAAAATTGTATCTATTGTCTTGCCAGAACGTGCTCTGTGCTACCGGAGACACAATAGGGACCAGAATGACAAATGCCGCCCTGCAATTAAATCCAGCCCACCGTTCTAATCTTTTATTGAAGTAATCAACATCATTTGAGTATCGCAGCCGCAATCTACAATATTGATTCTCTTCCATTTTTGATTTATTACATTCTCCAGACACATCTGCTTTTTCTTTATACCATCAGACAGAGGAGAAGAAATGAAAGTTCCTTGATGCATACAGTGACGGTCTCTGGGGATAGAGATACCATCTGCAATAATTTACATCTGTTATAGGCTGTTTCTATAGACTTTCTTCCTCCTCGCTAACTTATTCATCCGTGATAACTTTGGATTGAGGTTCTTCGGATTCATTTCAAACCAGCCTCGTATTTCAGGAGATTTATTTGTGGCCAACTTCAGAGACTCAACAGGTGAGGGCGCAATTTATAGCATGCATCTGTCCTAAGTGGAGCAATAGTTGTCCAAGTAAATTTAACTTTTGCTGCCCAGTGACAGTCCAAATCTGGGGCCCAGATCCTGATCCCGGTAATGACTGCGGCAGTGACTGTCCAAATCTGGGGCCCAGATCCTGATCGGTAATAGGTGTGGCAGTGACTGTCCAAATCTGGGGCCCAGATCCTGATCTCTGTAATGGGAGTAGCAGTGACTGTCCAAACCGGGGGCCCAGATCCTGATCGGTAATGGGTGCAGCAGTGACTGTCCAAATCTGGGGCCCAGATCTTGATTGGTAATAGGAGCGTGATTGGTAATGGGTGTGGCAGTGACTGTCCAAATCTGGGGCCCAGATCCTGATCTCGGTAATGGGTGCGGCAGTGACTGTCCAAATCTGGGGCCCAGATCCTGATTTGTAATAGGAGCGTCAGTGACTGTCCAAATCTGGGGTGCAGATCCTGATCGGTAATGGGTGCGGCAGTGACTGTCCAAATCTGAGGCCCACATCCTGATCTGTAATGGGAGCAGCAGTGACGGTCCAAATCTGGGGCCCAGATCCTGATCTGTAATGGGAGCAGCAGTGACGGTCAAAATCTGGGGCCCAGATCCTGATCTGTAATGGGAGCAGCAGTAACTGTCCAAATAAGGGGCCCAGATCCTGATCGGTAATGAGAGCGGCAGTGACTGTCCAAATCTGGGGCCCAGATCCTGATCCCAGTAATTACATACTGTAGTTACATAGTTAGTCAGGTTATACAGCAGCAGAAGACCACACCAGGTGCCACTGCTATCAGCTAAGAACAGGAAACTGAGACTACAATTGGCACAGGATCACCAAAATTGGACAATAGATGATTGGAAAAACGTTGCCTGGTCTGATGAGTCTCGATTTCAGCTCCGACATTCAGATGGTGGGGTCATTATTTGGTGCTTGGATCCATCCTGCCTCCATCCTGCATCACTGGTTCAGGCTGGTGGTGGGGGTGTAATGGTGTAATGGTGTGGGGGATATTTTATTGGTACACTTTGGGCCCCTTAGTACCAATTGAGCATCGTTTAAACCCCACGGTCTACCTGAGTATTGTTGCTGACCATGTCCATCCCTTTATGACTACAGTGTCCCCATATTCTGATGGCTCCTTCCAGCAGGATAATGCACCATGTCACAAAGCTCAAAGCATCTCACCACTGGACAATGAGGTCACTGCACTCCAATGGCCTCCACACTCACCACATCTCATCCAATAGAGCACCTTTGGGGTGTGGTGGAACAGGAGATTGGAATCATGGATGTGCAGCCGACAAATCTGCAGCGTGATGTTATCATGTCACTATGGAGCAAAATCTCTGAGGAATGTTTCCAACACCTTGTTGTATCTATGCCACCAAGAATGAAGAGGGTCCAACCCGCTACTAGCAAGGGAGTCCTAATAAAGTGGCCGGTGAGCAGGGGCGGACTGACCATTCGGTCACTCGGGCACTGCCCGAGGGCCCCGGGCCACTAGGGGGCCCCATCAGGGTTGCCAGCCTCAGTAAAACCAGGGACAGTATGTAAAAATCTGTGTTATCTGTGTTATCTGTTTTTTTCGTTCCTTCGTTTTCGTACGAATGAACGAATCGTTCGAAACGAACAAATCCGAATAACGAATCGTTCGAATCGTACGAATCCGATTAACGAATCGTTCGAATCGAACGAATCCGAAAAGCAAAGAAAATCCGAAAAACGAAAAAAGGAACAACAAAAATGAACGAAAAAATTCGTACATTCGTAACAATTTTTTTTGTTGAATTGGTAATTTTCCGTGTCCCTTACAATGGCGCTGCTTAACGTGCTTCGAATAGATTGAACGAAAAAATTCGTACATTCGTAACTTTTTTTTTCGATTCGTAACTTTTTTTTTCGATTCGTAACTTTTTTTTTTTGTTGTTGAATTGGTAATTTTTCGTGTCCCTTACAATGGCGCTGCTTAACGTGCTTCGAATAGATTGAATGGAAAAATTCGTACATTCGTAACTTTTTTTTTCGATTCGTAACTTTTTTTTTTCGATTTGTAACTTTTTTTTTTGTTGAATTGGTAATTTTCCGTGTCCCTTACAATGGTGCTGCATAACGTGCTTCGAATAGATTGAACGAAAAAATTCGTACATTCGTAACTTTTTTTTTCGATTCGTAACTTTTTTTTTTCGATTCGTAAATTATTAAAATGTAATAATAGCATACACATTACATAAAATTATGAATTATGCTCCGATTACGAATGTTACGAATGTTACGAATGTACGAATAACTACGAATTTCGAATAAACAAATGAACGAAAATTAAACTAACGAAAAAACGAATCAACGAAAAATAACTCTTACGAATGTACGAATCGTTACGAATACGAACACTGACGACTTACGAATGTACGAATCGTTACGAATACGAACAACGACGACTTACGAATGTACGAATCGTTACGAATCAAGGGAAACAAAAAAAAACAAAACGAAAATAAACAAATTTTTTTCGGAAACGAGAAAAACAAAACGAAAATAAACTAATTTTTTTGTTGTGCACATGACTGTGGCCCCATAATCTCATATTGCCCAGGGGCCCCATGAGTTGTCAGTCCGCCCCTGCCGGTGAGTGTATATTACTGGAACGATCATCTACTAAAAGTAAAGCGAAGGGAAAACCGAAAAAAGAAAACCAATGCAGCCACCAAAATTAAGGACTTGCAAGCTGCACTATGTTAAATTCTTGGGTTTTAAACACTTTAAAATGATTAACACACAAATACAATTTTCATTATAAGTGAGTCTATATTAGCATGTGCCTCCTGCCTAGATAAGTTTATCATTCACTGGTTTCACATTCAGACTTGCTGAGGTGTCTTCATTATTCTGAGCACTTTGCTCTCGAGTGGGGCGAGGAAACGCGCTGCCTGTGAGTCTGTGATTAAAGAGAGAGAAGGTCAGAGCCGCCTGGCTGGGGGTCAGGCTCCCATTGAAGCCAGTCTGCTTGAACTCCACAGCAAAAGCCTCAGCGGAATCCCATGAAGCCGCAGTTCTAACATTAAACACAACAGAAGCCACAGATTGCCCTCATACATATAGAGAGAGGCAAGCAGACCAATTTGTGTGGTCCATCTCCATTCCTGGACTGTGATGATTTTTTTTTTTTTTGCAAAACAATTTTTTGGGGTTTGTTGCAATTCAATCACTTTTTAGTTGCTTGTAGCTGCGGGTTCCACCATATTGCCTCAAGTGTCGTTCTAATATTTCTTGTACCCTTTTCTTTTTTACATAAAGAAAGCACAGAGGGGTGCCAGACTAAGTGCAGCAATTTTTATTTTGTGTATTTTTTGTAATAAAGACATTTATATATTTTTTTTATAGATATTCCCTCATGTTGTGCCCACAAAGTCCCTTTTTTCTTTGAGAAAGTTTTTACTATCTCAATCCTTTATATATAATTATGGATGTTGGCCTCCCTTCTAAGTGTAGCATCCAATTAATTGGTAATCCAATTTATTAAAAAATAAATAAAAATAAAAACAAGATAAAGGGCAACTCACATGTTGAGAGATCAAGCAGGCATGTATAGAATGTTTGTCAGTCTTTGGGCTCTCCTGGTTAGCGGGCAGAACCGAAGCACTGGAGCCGTGGAGATGGTAGCCCGCAGGTAGCAGCGCCTGCTTCCTTCTGGCTACCATCTCCATAGCTCCAGTGCTTCAGTGCCGCCTGCTACCCAAGACCACCCAGGAGAGCCCCAGGCCTGACAAACATTCTATACATGCCTGCTTGATCTCTCAACATGTGAGTTGCCCTTTGTCTTGTTTTTTTTTTTTTCATAAATTGGATTACCACCAATGCAGCAATTAGTTTGGCGCCCCTCTGTGCTTTCTTTTTGCATACCCACAGAGATGCCTGCTTCACTCTAAAGGGTGCTGCCACTGATGTTGCTTTAGATTACCTCCATACTATATATATCACTACATCGGTACTGGGATATCCATTCTTGTGTCATGGACTTGCGATTTATAGACTTTTATCTATGGCCTTGTGACTATTTGCATGTTATCTGTCTGGCGCCACTTTTTTCCTTTTTTTCTTTTTACATACACCTGGCCAGTGCCGGGACGGGGTCTTCCAGAGCCCAGGGCGAACAACTCCCCCCCCCAAGATGAAGGAGCATTATGTGTCAGCAAGCCAACCCCCCCAAAAAAATCCCACCAAGATGCATGAGCATTATGTGTCAGCAAGCCAACCCCCCCAAAAAAAAATACAAATCTGTGTCCCTTGCCGAAATCCCCCACACAAATGTCGTCCCCCAAAATATCCCTCAAACTACACAACCTCTCTCCCCACTACAAATTCCCACTCCCAGCACAACAACCCCCCCCCCCCCGTCGTATACCCTTCTAGCAAATCCCCCCCCCCCCCCCCGTCATATACCCTTCTAGCAAACCCCCCCCAACAAATTTCCATGTTACCACAAATCCCCCCATTTATTTCTACTAGCACAAATCCCCCCCCCCCCCCCCCCCCCAAAAAAAAAAAAATCCCCTCCTAGCACAGTTTCTCAACCCCATCCACCATACTACCATATCACCTCTTCTAGCACAAGTCCCCCAAATCCCCCCTCCTGGCACACATCATCTTCCCCCATTCCCCCTCCCAACACAAATCCCCCTAAAACACCACTCCTAGAATATCCACCTTAAAGAGGAGTTCCACCCTAAAGTAGAACTTCCGCTCATCAGATTCCTCCCCCCCTCCGGTGCCACAATTGGCACCTTTCAGGGAGTAGGGGGGTGCAGATACCTGTATAATCCAGGTATCTGCACCCACTTCCGGGAACAGCTAGCCTCAGATGCTCCGCCCCCCCCCCCCCCCCCCCGTTGTGTGCTGGGAAACACACAGTTCCCAGGACACAACGGGGACCAGTGAAGACGCACAGCGCGACTCGCGCATGCGCAGTAGGGAACCGGGCAGTGAAGCCGCAACGCTTCACTTCCTGATTCCCTGAGAGAGGATGGGGGCGGGGGCGGCCGAGAGATGAGCGATCGCTCGTCATCTGCTGCCGACATCGCTGGACCCTGGGACAGGTAAGTGTCCATTTATTAAAAGTCAGCAGCTGCATTATTTGTATCTGCTGACTTTTAATATTTTTTTTTAAGGTGGACCTCCTCTTTAAATTCCCCCTCCTTGCCCCCCAAGTTCCCTCTCCCAACACAAATCCCCTCCCCCAATCTCCTCATGGCACCCCCCTCCACCACCTCACATGATACCACAGTGCCCAGGGTAGTCGCCCCTCCTGCCAACCCTTTGTTCCAGCCCTGCACCTGGCTGTACCACTGCCATGACTGGAACCTGCTGCTACGTGAGACAATACATTTTGCCCATAGTCCTTGCTAGTCCACAAGTCCCTCTAGACCAGCCTACCTCAACCTTTTAACATAGAGGAATCCTTAAAGTGAATTTCTGGTCTCAGAGAGCCTCTGGTGATAATTATTATATTTACAGCTCATGGTACATTAGTGTAATGGTCACTAGGAAAGATGCTTCTTAAATTTGAGGTCAATAGGAAGAATAACCCCTTTACAGACAGCTAAGAAGATCATTGGTGTCAGTGGGCAAGGCAGAAATTGCTTATTGCTCAAGGAACCCCTAGCAACCTTCTGGAGCAGCCTTTCTCAACTTTTTCAACACCCTTGAAATTAGTTTCTGGTCTCAGGGAACCCCTGCTAAAAATGAATATATCTCATGATACAATCGTGTGATGATCATTGATAAGATTGCTCCTTACCAGTGTTGGTCATCTTACTTTAAAAAAGTAATTAGTTGAGTTACAAATTACTTCTCCCAAAAAGTAATTGCGTTAGTAACTCAGTTACTACATTGGAAAAGTAATTAGTTACGCAGCAAAGTAACTGACTTTTTTAAAAATATTCTATACGTGTAACTAAGGGGCGGGTCTAGTATTACTGTAACCAAGGGGCGCATTTATTATTATTGTTATATATCGTGTAACCAAGGGGCTGCTCTATTATTACTCTAACCAAGGGGCAGTTCTGTTATAGCGTGTAAGCAAGGGGCGGGTCTATTATTATTATATCGTGTAAGGGGCGGATGGCTACAGAAGAGGGCGAATGTTAAATTAATGGGCGGTGCTCGATATATAACAATAATAATAAATGCGCCCCTTGGTTACAATAATACTAGACCCTCCCCTTAGTTACACGATAGACGCCCCTTGCAGAGTAGCGCGAGCATCAGCAGCGTTTGGCATCGCCTCGTACAATTACATGTTAACTGCACCTGCGCGGTGTACAGTTCAGTCAGAGCTGTTTAGGTTCGGCAATTTTCGGAAGCTCCGTAGTCCTTCGTACTGCGCCAGCCATGCGCCTGCGCAGTACAGGGGGGTCCTTATCCGGCGGGGGAACTTTTTCGGCAGGACACCGGAATTACACTACTGCCATCTAGTGGCGGTAGATGTAATTGGGGTAACTAAGCCAAAGTAATGGGAACTGAGTTACCATGAGGGGAAAAGTAATCAGTTAGATTACTCGTTACCCTCTAAAGTAACTGCGTTACGTAACTCCGTTTATTTTAACTAAGTTACTTACATCACTGGTAAGGGGCGGATGGCTACAGAAGAGGGCGAATGTTAAATTAATGGGCAGAGCTCGATATATAACAATAATAATAAATGCGCCCCCTTGGTTACAGTAATACTAGACCCACCCCTTACTTACACGATAGACGCCCCTTGCAGAGTAGCACGAGCATCAGGAGCGTGCGGCATCGCCACGTACATTTACATGTTAACTGCACCTGCGCGGTGTAGAGTTCACTCAGAACTGTTTAGGTTGGGCAATTTTCGGAAGCTCCGTAGTCCTTTGTACTGCGCAAGCCCTGCGCCTGCGCAGTACAGGGGGTCCTTATCCGGCGGGGGAACTTTTTCGGCAGGGCACCAGAATTACACTACTGCCATCTAGTGGCGGTAGATGTAATTGGGGTAACTAAGCCAAAGTAATGGGAACGGAGTTACCATGAGGGGAAAAGTAATCAGTTAGATTACTCGTTACCCTCTAAAGTAACTGCGTTAGGTAACTCAGTTTATTTTAACTCAGTTACTTACATCACTGCTCCTTACACTGGTGGTCATTGAGAATGTAGTGTGCTGTAGAAGTAGAAAGTTAGCCAAAAGCCTTTGTCACCTGGTTGCAACTCCTTATTGTAAAATTAAAATGTCAATCAGCTTTAAGAACGTATAGGGGGCAGCATGTAGGTGGGTGAAGTATAGAGCAACAGCAGTAGCTCACATAGACAGGTAACATAAAAAAAAAGTAATGCAGCAACAGTTCACCACAACCCGGAAGAACGCCTGCACTCACGGTTTCCAACAATGTGAAGATGACAGGTATCAGCCGGGTTGACAGCATCTGTTAAGCGAGCGTAATGCAGCCTGGCCATGTTGTGCCCAAGTGGGAAGATGTCCAAAGGGTTTGTGACCCTGCGCTTTTCCTCTTTGTCAGGAACCTTCCCCTACCACCAGTACTGTCCCTAACAGGCGGGGTACCTGGGTGCTTCCCAAGTCACCCAGGAAACCATGGAGGAACCAACTTTGTTCCTCTTAACTTCTTCTCCAGTTGCGGGGGAGCACCATCTGCAGTGAAAAGAGTAGACTGAACCTGCTGCCTACAAGCAAGAGGCAGGAGAGAGTGGTTCAGCCCTTGACTTGCCGGGCAAAAAAGTCAAAGTTTGCATTTTGGAATTCTCTCAAGGTATCAGAGCTCCCAGGGTGTCTAAGCAGCAATATGAAGGTGACTAAATATCATTTATCCTCACAATTTGGGGACTTTTAGGTAACACACCATTTATTTAGCTCCTCAAGGGTACAATGAGATGATGAATTATTATGTGTCAGGCATTGGGTTGCGTGTTTACATTTCATTTATATTTAATATATAACACAAAGTATTCCCCTTGACGTATCGTAGGAATAAAAAAAATGTGTCCCAAACGGACATGCTTAACAAATGATTAAATTAAAGTACCAAATGTCCCTTAGCCATATTAGAAATGGTCTCCAGTGCTAGATTTTTCCAACCCGTGAATCAATATTAAAAACTCGTCTTCTCAGTTTGACTCCATAACTTCAAGCAAGCTGTAATCGCCGGCTAAAATATGGCCTTTTATGTTACCTTTTTCCTTTATTAGATTCATAATTTGTCACCCGGATTGTGATTTACTGTCTCATAACCTTTCATGTCCACTCGGAACCATGTGCACCGTGATTAGGTGCATTTTCTCACAGGGGGACAGCTGGCCAAGATAGTTATCTGTATTTGCTCGCCCTTTTCATGGATTATTTAGAGGCTTTTAATCTCAGAGTTTTGTACAGTCTCGGTCGGACGTGTAATTTTACCCAGGGGGCCAGAAGCCTTGTGTCAACCTCTAATGGCTGTTATCTGCCAATTACCTGGCATGTTCTTGATGTAGGTGTCCTTCAAAAGTTACCCTTGTGATGGGAACATGCAGCTAAAATTTGGCCGCTCAGATTTTGTTTTTAAGAAGCTGAAAGACGGTCACAATGGAGGGCCGCAAGGAGCTGGTGATTTGTTGTGTATTTACTTTAATGAATGTTATCAAGAGCCAAACACAGGGTAATCACCAAGAAACGTGACATCTCCACGTCATTTAAAGCCAAATCAAGGTGAGGTGAAAAGGGTACTCAAACTATTTCCTCTGGGGCTTTATGATCAGCACAGGTCATCATAATTCAATATAGAAAATATTATATTGGGTTCCAGAGACACTCATACTACAAAGTCTGGAAAAAGCATGCTCAGTTTTAGGGTAGTAACATTAATTCCACAACATAGTCCTAGAACAATGACACTGTGGTGCTGGGGTCCAAGGACATACAGTACTATGTACCCCATACGCTTTCATGTGGGGAAGGGTGGGATCTGGGGTCCCTTATTGTTTCAGGGGGCTTCCAGATTCTGATAACCCCCTCACCTGCTGACCCCCTCAATCATAGATCCCAACTTTCCCTGATTTTAAGGGATTGTCCCTAATTTCGTACAGAAGTCCCTCCTTTCCTCTTCATTTGTCCCTCATTTTGGTCTGATTTATAGAGTTGTATCTAAAATGCACTATTTATCTTTCAAAAAGTGTTTCCCAGTATTAAACCTTTCATCCAATTTCTAAATTGCTACATGTGTAAATTTCATGTGAAGACCAGTTCAGGGAAGCAGCGCTGAAAGAACAGGAGCCAGCAGAGTTGAAAATTGCAACCTACAAATGATGAGTTGAGAATTTGGGCAAATAGTTTGCTGAAGAATATTTTATTTATTGTTTTCAATGTGCTAAACTAACAAATGCTGAGGGAGAGGGGGGGGGGGGGGTTAATACTACTTTAACCACTTCAGCCCCAGAAGATTTTACCCCCTTCCTGACCAGAGCACTTTTTACAATTTGGCACTGCGTCGCATTGGTAATTTTACGGTCATGAAATACTGTACCCAAACTAAATTTGCATCCTTTTTTTTCCCACAAAAGCTTTCTTTTGGTGGTATTTGATCACCTCTGCAGTTTTTTATTTTTTTTTTGCGCTTTAAACAAAAAATGAGCGCTATTTTTTGCAATGATACATATCCAAAAAATATATATTAAAAAAACAAATTAATTTATCAGTTTAGGCTGATATACTTCCTTCTACATATTTTTGGTAAAAAAAATCACAATAGGCGTATATTGATTGGTTTGCGCAAAAGTTATTGCGTCTACAAACTACAGGATAGAGTTAGGGACTTTTATTTTTTACTGGTAATGGCGACGATCTGCGATTTTTAGTGGGACTGCGACATTACGGCGGACAAATATGACCCCAAATGATACTTTTTGGGCACCAGTGACATTATTACATTAAAAAAATGCACGGATCAATGTAAAAATGACACTGGCATGGAAGGGGTTAACACTAGGGGGGCGATCAAGGGTTAAGTGTGTTCCCTCAGCGTGTAATTTGAGTACAGTGTTACATGACCGTGCAATTGTCATTCAAAGTGTGACAGCGCTGAAAGCTAAAAATTGGTCTGGTCATGAAGGGGGGGGGGGGGGGGGGTTAAGCAGTGTTGGTCATCTTACTTTAAAAAAGTAATTGGTTAAGTTACAAATTACTTCTCCCAAAAAGTAATTGCGTTAGTAACTCAGTTACTACATTGGAAAAGTAATTAGTTACTCAGCAAAGTAACTGTGACAGGGGTGGCAGCGGTGGTTCTTGAGGGGTGGCAGCGGTGGTACTTGGGAGGTGGCAGTGGTGTGGTGTACTTGGGGGGTGGCAGTGGTGGTGTACTTGGGGGGGGGGGGGGGTACTTGGGGGGGGTGGCAGCAGTGGTACTTGGGGGGGGGTGGCAGGCACCGGTGGTACTTGGGGGGGGGGGGTGGCAGCGGTGGTGGTGCCATCCTCTCCTACCACCACCTCTGCCTCTTACTGGTCCCATCCCCCACCACCACTGATCTCATCCCTACCCTATCCCCCCCCCATCACCTCTGTTGTAGAAGTGATGGTGGGTGGGTAGGGATCAGTAAGAAGCAGAGGTGGTGGAGGACTTGGGATGGATCGATTGCACTGCAATTCGAACCGTCACACAGTCACTTACTCGAATGCCTCCAGGGATGCCTTTCCTCATGGGGAGAGAGAGAGACCCTCCCCTTCACTCGATTGGTGTCAGCTGGTCAGCTGACTTCATTTTTCAGTGTCCGCCCCGCCTCCCTACATTCTCTCTCTGGATAGGCGGGGTGGAATGAGGCGGTCCAGACAGTCTCTCTGAGTCTCAGCCTCTTCTCAGCTCAGCGGACAAAAGCCCCCCTCCCCGCGGCGAAACGAACGGCCAGGCAGCGCGGCCACGGCAGGCCTCCCGGGCGGTAGATGTAATTGCGGTAACGCCGCCCAAGTAATGGGAACTGCGTTACCATGAGGGGAAGAGTAATCAGTTAGGCCCCTTTCACACTGGGGCGTTTTTCATGCGGTACAGCGCTAAAAACAGCGCCTGTATACCGCCTGAATAAATCCGGCCCCTTTAACTCCAGTGTGAAAGCCGGCGGGCTTTCACACTGGAGCGCTGCGCTAGCAGGATGACAAAAAAAGTCCTGCTAGCAGCATCTTTGGAGCGGTATAGGAGCGGTGTGTTCACCGCTCCTATACCGCTCCTTCCCATTGATTAGAATGGGACACCGCGGTAAAACCGCGGCAATACCGCCACAAAGCGCCGCTACGGCGGTGCTCTGCGGGGGTGTTTTACCCTTTTTCGGTCGCTCGCGGGGGGTAAAACCGAACCGCGAGCGGCCAAATACCGCGGTTAAAACTACGGTAAAGCAGCGCTAAATATAGCGCTGCTTTACCGTCACCGTGGTTCCCCGCCCCAGTGTGAAAGGGGCCTTAGATTACTCGTTACCCTCTAAAGTAACTGTGTTAAGTAACTCTGTTTATTTTAACTGAGTTTGGGTTTAAGTGCCCAGTAAGCAAGTGGTTAAAAATGTCCATCAACGTAAATAAAATAAAGAGAAAGTCATTTTTAAATTTTGTAAAGTTCACACTTCCTGGCGCTCATTATTTCTGCTGCAACATTTCGCTTCTGTTGAAAATGCAAAACAAGGTTCCCTCTATACGCGTCTCTGATTAAAAAAAAGAAAAAAATATTTGCAATTGTTGTACCAGCTAGCAGCTCTAATTTGCCGTCTAAAAGGACATTTATATGCGCACATATCTGGTCTATACCATCCAATTTAGCTTTTCTTCTCCCGAAGCATCTGCCTAAACCGAGGCGTATGAGATATTGATTTAAATAAGAGTACAAGTGATGCTTCCTAACAGCCGGCTTAATTGACATTACAAGAGGAGGAAAGCAATCTATTTGAACTGCTGACCTTCTGAAATATCATTTACTCCCAGCAAAACAGCTAAATTGCACTGAGATCCCAAAATGCGTTCAGAACGGGGAGGTGGAATGTCTCTTACAGAAGCAGCTAATCCAATTCTGTATCTAGAAACTTCCATCATTAAAGAGACGGCAGGAACGAGCAGAAAGCATTAAAGTGTATATTACTTCTAAATCAGTGGCGGCCCGTCCATATGGGGTGCTAGGGGCGCCGCCCCCCTAATCCATGTGCCTGGCGTGATTAGAAGCACGTGATTAGAGCCGGAGTCTTAAATTAGCTTCAAAGAAGGATGGGCTTGGGGCGCAGAGCAATGCACCCCAAGCCCACCCGGTTGTGTGACAGTAGCAAATTAATATTCACTATTGTCTTCCTCAGGGCCGGGACAAGGGGTGGGCAGGAGGGGCGGCTGCCCCTGGCGCAATGGTATATTGCAGGGGTAGGGGGCACCCTGAGCCTAACCCTAAGGGAAAGGGGGGCGCAGTTTGGCATCTTTGCCCTGGGCACTGGATGACCTTGTCCCGGCACTGGTCTTCCTGATTCTCCTCCCGGTCAATCAGGAAGCAAATTACACAATTGGCCGAGAGGAGAAGCGATCCTTTTGGCCACCGAGGAGGAGACACAGGGTGAAGTCGCCGCCCGCCGCCCAGAGGAAGCGCTGCCCGTGACCTAGATGGGGTAAGGGCGGGGCTTGTTACCGACCGGGGGGGGGGGTTCCTGTGACCCAACCAAAAAATATACCAGGGCCGGCCCATCCATTAGGGGCACCCGGTCGACGCCCCCCCCCTTATTCATACATCCGGACCCCATGCAGGATGCCGAATGGATGAATTATTCCAATGGGGGAGCCAGAGGCTCTAATAGGCTTCAAAATAGGGTGGACTCAGGGTGCAGAGCACTGCACTACGAGCCCAACCAGGTGTGTTACAATAGCGAATTCATATTTGCTATTGAAACACTGATCCTCCTCCCGGCCAATCAGGAAGCGGGTTTGAGACCCATTTCCCGATTGACTGAAAGGAGAAGCGTTTCGATTGGCCACCAAGGAGGAGGGAGGTGACGGAAGCTGCTGTGATGCCCACGGGGGGAAGTGGAAGCCACCTGTGATTCCCGCAGTCTGTCGCCAGGGTGAAGCTCTTAGATGGGGTAAGTGCTCTGGACCCGACCGACTGAACTGGGGGGGTGTCTGTGGGTACACGGTTTGCTACCTCCCCCAAAATAAAATTACCCCCAGCCGCCACTGAAACATACCACCAGCCGCCACTGCTCTAAATATTTTTCTTTATCCCAATGTGTGGACGGGTATTAAGGCACACTAGCGGGGACACTGTGGCACTCTCTAATGTCTAAACCATAGGCAGGAGCTGTGGTTATGTGAAGTCAGCATTATGACAGTACTCCGGACTTAGAAGCAAGCAGTACACTTGCACAGTTAACTCTTTGTAATCTGTGGCCATACGGTACTTCTTACACCACTGACACCAAAGCACTTTGGACACAACTTCTGTTAGAGGACACCTCTCCCTCTCGGTGTGAAGCACCATGAAACTTGTACCACCCTCCACCAACCCAGCAGTCCCATCACACTGTCATGTATCTGGTAGGAGACTGAAATGACAAGGTTGGCCTCTCTGTGTGTCCAGCCCAGGTCCCACTGAAGGTGGAACAGATGGTGCCAATGGACAGGAGGAATACGAGTGCCAGCAGGTGTTGATAGCAGAACTTGCAGCAGGAGATGCAGGCTTGAGAAGTCAGGCAGGACATCAGGCCAGGGGCAGATGTGATACACGCTGGACCAGCCAAGGTTAAATGGGCACTCCGCATATTCTGCAGGTTCTGGAAACGTTGCTTGTAGAAGCTCTCAGCAGGCTTAAGGCAGGAACACACTGCGATGACAGGAGCGGTTATGAAGGACAGCTGAAGCAGGCACTCAGAAGTGGTTATGAAGGACAGCTGAAGGAGACACTCAAAAATTGTATAAAGCCAAGTCCAAAGCAGGAGCGAGGTCACAGAGGTAGCCGAGGTCAGTAGTAGGTGGGCAACGAGGTACAGAAGCATAGGCAGAAGTGTGGTCAGTAACGGAGCCAAAGTCAGGAACAGGTGGGCACTGGGCAGAGGTACAAGCAGAATCCAGAATCAGGTCAGTAACAAGCCGGGTCATCAACAGAAATCAGATACAGGATATACTCAGGACACCGGGAGAACGCTGAAGACCAGACAGCACTGACAGTGAGCAAGATCATTCCTTAAATAGCCCATTTGGTAGGAGACTGAAATTACGAGGTTGGCCTCTCTTGTATCTCCAGCCCCACTGAAGGTGGAACAGATGGTGCCAAGGGACAGGAGGAACACAAGTGCCGGCAGGTGTTGAAAGCAGAACTTGCAGCAGGAGATGCAGGCTTGAGAATTCAGGCAGGACATCAGGCCAGAGGCAGATGTGATACACGCTGGACCAGCCGGGGTTAAAGGGGCACTCTGCATGTACTGCAGGTTCTAGAAATGTGGCTTGTAGAAGCTCTCTGCAGGCTCAAGGCAGGAACAAACTGCAATGACAGGAGTAGTTATGAAGGACAGCTGAAGCAGGCACTCAGAAGTGGTATGAAGCCAAGTTGAAAGCAGGAACGAGGTCACAGAGGTGGGCAACGAGGTACAGAAGCATAGGCAGAAGTGTGGTCAGGAACGGAGCCAAAGCCAGGAACAGGTGGGCAGAGGTACAAGCAGAATCCAGAATCAGGTCAGTAACAAGCCGGGTCATCAACAGAAATCAGATACAGGATACACTCAGGACACTGGGAAAGCTGAAGACCAGACAGCACTGACAGTGAGCAAGATCATTCCTAAATAGCCTGTCTGGCACCAGAAACTGTGGGGACGTTCCTGCATTCCTATGCTCAATGCGCCCACGCACATCTCTATTAGCAATACACCTATGCTCATTTCTATTATCAAAGCTATGCGCATATCTATGCACCAGTTGCCGTAGTAAAATTCCCTTACATACACTTCTCCATAGTCCTATGCTTGTTTTCCTTTGAAGGTATCACTTGTGACTCCCAGGTTAGGTCCCTAAGTACTCTGTGCCACGAGGTCAGTATTTGGGGAACCAGTTGCTAGTGAAGGGGCCAAGCATAACACCCCTTCATTACTAAAGCATAGCTCCCAACTGTCCCTGATTTGAAGGGACCACCCTTCTGCCTCTCGTTCCTCCTAATTTGTCCCTCATTTTGGTCTGATCTATATAGTTGTATATAAAATGCACTATTTATCTATCAAAAAGTGTTTCCCAGTGTTAAACCTTTCATCCAATTTCTAAATAAATTTTCTATTACTTAGCTTTCCTGTTTTTCCATTGGGCTCTCCTGAAGAAGCGGGAAATCCACAAAACTTGTTGGGAGCTTGACCCCAAATGGTCAATAGAAGTTTTGTTTTTATATGTTCAATGGAAATTGGAGACATTCTCCTTCCCGGTGGAAATCCAACTGAGGTGGTATGACCAGTTAGAGCAGCCTCCAGCTGTTGTGAAGCTACAAGTCCCATCATGCCTCTGCCTGTGGGAGTCATGCTTGTAACTGTCAGCCTTGCAATGGCTCATGGGACTTGTAGGTTCGCAACAAGCTGGAGGGCCGCCAGTTTGAGACCCCTGCTCTACAGTCTGTGTTTGGATTCGTGCAAATTTTGACATGCGACTACATATGGCCGTTCCCATGCAGTCACTGCAGCTGCATCTATCTATAGGCTGACCGCTACACAGCCGGGGGGGGCAGATGAAGGGGCAATAACAAACGGAGCATGCACATAGGATGGGTGTTAGCACCCGTCTGAACAAAGCTTTAGCCAGCAGATGAACACTGCCTCCTTCAGGCTGCAGTGCTCACCTGCAATGTCATCTATTAATAGTGTAACGGTCAGATACAATTGCATTATTAAAAATGATAATACATTTAAAGACAAGTCGATTTTAAAAATGCTTAGTGATTCGGTCACTTTTACTGCAACCCGAAATGCAAATCAGGAAAGATGAATCAAGCTTACCTTTGTTTAAGGATAAAGCACAATTTCATTAATGGATTTGGTTTAATGAGAGCGGGTGGTGGGAAAAACTCAGATGAAGCGAGGGATGACTAATCCTCTTGTTATAGCCTTAAATTACTTATTTAGAATCTATGTTGTAATAGTGTTTTAATGACTTTTCGTCTTTCAGCGAGTAATAAAGTGCGCGGCCGGCGCAGGCCAGTAAATGCCACTTGCAGATGACATAAAGCGCACAAAATATTTTTATTACCTTCCAGATGTTGCTGAGTCTGTTTCTCTGTTTATGATTTTACATTGGCAGTAAAGATGAAAGTGAACTCAGGGGCATTACAGCTCTCCGCACCGTATTTTATGGTTGATTTACCTAAAGGAAAACTCTGTATAGAAGAATCCTCTCTTCACAAATGGTTTCCTTCAACAATCACAAATTTGAAGTTAGCCATTGTGATTAACCACTTGTTGACCGTCTCACACCGATAAAAGTCGGCAAAGTGGCACGGGTGCGTACATCACTCCGTCATCGGCAGCTAGCATGCACGCCTCCAG
This sequence comes from Lithobates sylvaticus, assembly GCA_028564925.1. Lineage (NCBI taxonomy): Eukaryota > Metazoa > Chordata > Amphibia > Anura > Ranidae > Lithobates > Lithobates sylvaticus. Next base: position 73,984,770 of record CM053038.1, read on the forward strand.
CGGCGCACGCCCGCCGTGCTCCGCGGGAGCGTGCCCACAGTTCCCGCAGACTCAATGTCCGCAGGTGGCCCGCGATTGTGTCACAGAGAGGCAGAACGGGGAGATGCCTATGTAAACAAGGCATTTCCCTGTTCTGCCTAGCAACATGACAGGGATCTACTGCTCCCAGTGATTTCTGTCATGTTCTAGTGAGCCCATCCCCCCTACAGTTAGAACACACTGAGGGAACACACTTAACCCCTTGATCGCCCCCTAGTGTTTAACCCGTTTCCCTGCCAGTGACATTTACACAGTAATCAGTGCATTTTTATAGCACTGATCGCTGTATAAATGCCAATGGTCCCAAAATAGTGTCAAAAGTGTCCGATCTGTCCGTCACAATGTCGCAGTCGTCAATAAAAATCGCAGATCGCCGCTATTACTAATACAAAAGTGAAGTAATAATAAAAATGCCATAAATCTATCCCCTATTTTGTAGACGCAATAACTTTTGCGCAAACCAATCAATATACGCTTTACAAAAATATGTAGAAGAATACATATCGGCCTAAACTGAGAAAGAAATTTGTTTTTTTGTATATTTTTTAGGGATATTTATTATAGCAAAAAGTAAAAAATATTGCTTTTTTTTCAAAATTGTCGCTCTTTTTTTTGTTTATAGCACAAAAAATAAAAACCGCAGAGGTGATCAAATACCACCAAAAGAAAGCTATATTTGTGGGAAAAAAAGGACATCAATTTTGTTTGGGTACAGCGTCGGCCACGCAATTGTCAGTTAAAGCAACGCAATACCAAATTGCAAAATAGGGCTTGGTCAGGAAGGGGGTAAATCCTTTCCGGGGCTGAAGGGGTTAACACCCTAATCACCCCATGCAGCACAGATTCCCCCTGCTGCCCGGGCCCCTGAGTTCCCTTCACAGTGCTGACGGCTTCCCTCCTCTACTCTACTGCCAGCTGCTGCAGGGGAAGTTTCAAGATGAAGAGCGGGGGAAGGGGATGGTAAATATGTAATTTACCAGCCCCTTTCTTTTCTGAATGAACACAGTGTCTCAAAAGTGAGACATTGGGGGTCTGTTCAGATCCCTGATATTTCACCAAAATCCCCCAATAGGGCTTCTACAAAATTGTAAAATAATAATAAAATAATAAAAAAAACTGACACCATCCACTGCTCTACTGACAACGTCCACTGCCTTACTGACACCATCCACTGCCCTACTGACACCATTCTCTGCCCTACTGACACCATTCTCTGCCCTACTAACACCGTCCATTGCCCTACTGACACCAGTCTCTGCCCTACTGACACCAATCTCTGACCTACTGACACCATCCACTGCCCTACTGACACCATCCTCTGCCCTACTGACAACCTTTGCCCTCTAACACCTTCCAGTGCCCTACTGACACCATTTACTGCCCTGCTGACAACGTTCCCTGCCCTACTGGACAACATCTGCCCTACTGATACCAATCTCTGCCCCAGTCACAGCCGGTGGTATAATTTCTGGGGGGCGGCAAACAATCCACCCATATCCGCCCCCCCCCCCCCCCCTCGGTCAGTTGGGTCACCCGCACAACCCCCCCAGTTGGTCGGTCGGTTATCAGTCCCGCACTTACCCCATCTACGGCGCGGGCAGCGATTCCCTCGGGGCGACGGGTGTCGGCTTCCCCTGTGTCTCCTTCTCGGCATCCCGGCAGCCGTGCATCTCCTCCCTCCTTCTATGCCAATAGGCTTGCTTCTTCTTGCGGCTAATCGGGAAACGGGTCTCTGTGACAACAGCGAATATAAATTTGCTATTGTCAGAAAAATGGGTGGGCTCAGGGCCCACCCTTTTTTGATGCTTATCAGAGCCTCTGGCTCTAATCACGTGCTTAAAAAAAAAAACCTGATTGCAATCCATGTGTCCAGCGCCTTGCATGTAGATAAGGGGGCTGGACGCATGGATAGGGGGGTGACGCCCCTGCGCTCTGCATTACGGGCCACCACTGCTCTGCCCTAGTGACACCATCCACTGCCCTACTGACACCAATCTCTACTCTACTAACACTGTCCACTGCCCTACTGACAATCTCTGCCCGACCAACACCATCCACTGCCCTACTGACACCGATCTCTGTCCTACTGACACCATCTATGTTTGGAGGGGTGCTTTGGGAGGGAGATGTCTAGTGCTAGTAGGGGGTCATATATGTGTGTAGCGGTACCCCCGTAGGAGCTGCTGAGTATTGTGGTCCACCTGTCACCCTGCCAAGCCCGGCATTCAATTCTCAGACACTCCAAGACATAGAACAGTCCGCATTGCTTTGTTTTTGTGTTTTTTTTTTTTTACTTAACACTTACAGACCATTTTTTTCGATACGGCACTGCGTCGCTTTAAATGACAATTGCGCGGTCGTGCGATGCTGTACCAAAACAAAGTTGACGTCCATTTTTTCCCACAAATAGAGATTTCTTTTGGTGGCATTTGATCACCTCTGCAGTTTTTATTTTTGCACTATAAACAAAAAAAGAGAGACAATTTTGAAAAAAATAAATATATTTTTTTACTTTTTGCTATAATAAATATCCCCAAAAATGTTTTTAAAAAACAAATTTCTTCCTCAGTTTAGGCTGATATGTATTCTTCTATATATTTTTGATAAAAAAAATCGCAATAAGCCTATATTAATTGGTTTGCCCAAAAGTTATAGAGTCTACAAACTATGGGAAAGATTTATGCCATTTTTATTATTATTATTTTTTTTTACTAGTAATGGCGGTGATCTGCAATTTTTAGCGGTACTGCGACATTGCGGCAGACAGATCGGTCACTTTTGACACATTTTTGGGACCATTGACATTTATACAGCGATCAGAGCTAAAAAAAAATGCACTGATTACTGTGTAAATGTCACTGGCAGGGGTTAACACTAGAGTTGTTCCTCTCTCTGGTGACTTGCCCGGCAGTTTTCTCTCCTGCTGTCCTCTCTTGCTCCTCCTATGCCTCCTGTCCAGGATACCCCTGTGGTTTATACAAGGGTCTCATCTGCTTCTTGGTTTCTGGCCTAGGCCAAACTGAGGTCATACATCCTAGGAGGTTTTCTCAGCTAAGCACACCCTCTTGCCTTCATACTTCAGCTAAGGGCAGATAGATTCCAGGAAGTAAATGCCACATGAAACATCTGCCCTTACTCAAGATAGTCGTGGCGCGAGATGCCGGGGGGGTGTTTTTCAAAGTGATTTCTCCACAGCATGGAGACATGGATGGATGGGAGAATTTGCTTTGAGCATTAAAAATGAATTAACAGCATGTTCAGTTTGTGGGGCTCAGATGCAGTTGAGTTCCCCCTTTTTTTTTTTTTAAATCAGATAATTTTTATTGAAAACAAACATACATAAATAGATATAAAATACAAAAATTATACATGAAAATAAGAATAAAAGCAGACCAAGAAAAATATATCTTCTTTTTCACATATTGTACTTCAATACAGTTCATGTTTAGTTATTTGTATTACATGTAAATCCAAGTTCAAATTGTTTGACCTTTTCAACTGGTCTGATATAATCATCACCCACCGCACTATGGTAATAGAATAATCAATAAAGGATCTATCCCGTGCCATGGTCGTATTTCGTGCAGTTTTTCTGCTTGGTCTCTGTATTTTATTAGAGTTCCCCTTTAAACACTTTCTGAGATTTGTTGTTTACAAGTTAAAAACTGTTTTTTTTTGCTAGAAAATCCCCCAAACATTATAAAAAAAAAAAAAATTCTAACACCCTAGAGAATAAAATGGTGGTTGTTGCAATACTTTCTGTCACACCGTTGCGCAGTGGTCTTACAATCGCACTTTTTTTGGAAAAAATGTAAGTTTTTTTAAATAAAAAAATAAGACAACTGTAAAGTTAGCCCAATTTTTTTTTATATTGCGAAAGATAATGTTACACCGAGTAAATTGATAACCAACATGTCACGCTTCAAAATTGCGCACCCGCTCGTGGAATGTCGACAAATTTTTACCCTTAAAAATCTCCATAGGCGATGTTTAAAAAATGTCTACAGGTTGCATTTTTTGAGTTACAGAGGAGGTCTAGGACTGGAATTATTGCTCTCACTCTAACGATCGCGGCGATACCTCACATGTGTGGTTTGAACACCGTTTTCATGTGCGGGCGCTACTTACGTATGTGTTCATGTGTTTTGCACATGAGCTCGGTGGGACGGGGCACGTTTAAAACATTTTTAATTTTTTTTCTTATTTATTTTAACTTTTATTTTTTATTTTTACACTGTTCTTTTAAAAAAATGTTTTATCACTTTTATACCTATTACAAGGAACGTAAACATCCCTTGTAATAGAAAAAAAAGCATGACAGGACGTCTTAAATATGAGATAGACCGCAGATCTCATATTTACACTAAAATGCAATAAAAAAATTAATAAAAAATTTGTCATTTAAATAAAAAATAAAAACGGTTCTTTAACCACTTTCAGACCGACCATTTTGCTGGCTTAAGACCAGACCACTTTTTGCGATTCGGCACTGTGACGCTTTAACTGACAATTGCGTGGTCGTGCATTTTTCCCTATAAATAGAGCTTTCTTTTGGTGGTATTTGATCGCCCCTGCGGTTTTTATTTTTTGCGCTATAAACAAAAAAAGAGCGACATTTCTGAAAAAAATGCATTATTTTTTACTTTATGCTATAATAAATATCCCCCAAAAATATATAAAAAAAAATTTTTTTCCTCAGTTTAGGCCGATACGTATTCTACATATTTTTGGTAAAAAAAATCGTAATAAGCGATTATTGATTGGTTTGCGCAGAAGTTATAGCGTTTACAAAATAGGGGATAGTTTTCTAGCATTTCTATTAATAATCTTTTTTTACTAGTAATGGCGGCGATCATCGATTTTTATTGTGACTGCGACATTATGGCAGACACATCGGACATTTTTGACACATTTTTGGGACCATTATCATTTATACAGCAATCAGTGCTATTTAAATGCACTGATTCCTGTGTAAATGACACTGGCAGTGAAGGGGTTAACCACTAGGTGGCAGTGTAGGGGTTAAGTGTTCCTAGGGGCATGTTACTAACTGTGGGGGGGGGGGGGGGGCGTGGCTGTGATTTAGTGAACACTGATCTCTGCTCCAATCACAGGGAGCAGAGATCGGTGTCACTAGTTGCTAGGCAGAATGGGGAGATGCTGTTTACTTCCGCATTTCCCTGTTCAGCCATCCCGTAAGACGATTGCGGCGATCGAGTCCGCGGGACCCGCGACCGGACTCACGGGGGTCCCGGCTGGCGGCGCGCACGCGATGGCACGGCGGCAATCTTAAAGGGGACGTACCTGTACGCCCTTTTGCCTGTCCGTGCCATTCTGTCGACGTACATCGTCCTGCGCCGGTCGGGAACCGGTTAAGAGCTATGGGTGGAAGTGACGTTTTGACATCGAAGTCACTCATCTCCATAGACGCCCCTTGCAGAGTAGCACGAGCATCGGGAGCGTGCGGCATCGCCTCGTACAATTACATGTTCACTGCGCGGTGTAGAGTTCACTCAGAGCTGTTTAGGTTCGGCAATTTTCGGAAGCTCCGTAGTCCTTCGTACTGCGCAAGCCCTGCGCCTGCGCAGTACAGGGGGTCCTTATCCAGCGGGGGAACTTTTTCGGCAGGACACCGGAATTACACTACTGCCATCTAGTGACGGTAGATGTAATTGGGGTAACTAAGCCAAAGTAATGGGAACTGAGTTACCATGAGGGGAAAAGTAATCAGTTACAGTGGTGTGAAAAAAGTGTTTGCCCCCTTCCTCATTTCCTGTTCCTTTGCATGTTTGTCACACTTAAGTGTTTCGGAACATCAAACCAATTTAAACAATAGTCAAGGACAACACAAGTAAACACAAAATGCAATTTGTAAATGAAGGTGTTTATTATTAAAGTGAAAAAAAATCCAAACCATCATGGCCCTGTGTGAAAAAGTGATTGCCCCCCTTGTTAAAAACATACTATAACTGTGGTTGTCCACACCTGAGTTCAATTTCTCTAGCCACACCCAGGCCTGATTATTGCCACACCTGTTCACAATCAAGGCATCACTTAAATAGGAGCTGCTTAACACAGTAAGGTCCACCAGAAGATCCTTAAAAGCTACACATCATGCCGAGACCCAAAGAAATTCAGGAACAATTGAGAAAGAAAGTAATTGAGATCTATCAGTCTGGAAAGGGTTATAAAGCCATTTCCAAAGCTTTGGGAATCCAGCGAACGACAGTGAGAGCCATTATCCACAAATGGCGAAGACATGGAACAGTGGTGAACCTTCCCAGGAGTGGCCGGCCGCCCAAAATTACCCCAAGAGCGCAGCGACGACTCATCCAAGAGGTCACAAAAGACCCCACAACAACGTCCAAGGAACTGCAGGCCTCACTTGCCTCAGTTAAGGTCAGCGTTCATGCCTCCACCATCAGGAAAAGACTGGGCAAAAATGGCCTGCATGGCAGAGTTCCAAGGAGAAAACCACTGCTGAGCAAAAAGAACATCAAAGCTCGTCTCAATTTCTCCACAACACATCTTGATGATCCCCAAGACTTTTGGGACAACATTCTGTGGACCGATGAGACAAAAGTGGAACTCTTTGGAAGGTGTGTGTCCAAGTATATCTGGCGTAGAAGGAACACTGCATTTCAGAAAAAGAACATTATACCAACAGTAAAATATGGTGGTGGTAGAGTGTGATGGTCTGGGGCTGTTTTGCTGCTTCAGGACCTGGAAGACTTGCCGTGATAAAAGGAACTATGAATTCTGCTGTCTACCAAGAGATCCTGAAGGAGAATGTCCGACCATCTGTTCGTGTACTCAAGCTGAAACGAACTTGGGTTCTGCAGCAGGACAATGATCCTAAACACACCAGCAAGTCCACCACCGAATGGCTGAAGAAAAACAAAATGAAGGGAAGGGAGAAGATCCGATCGCCTGCGCCGCTGCTGACGGCCCCGGTAAGCAGCGGAGGACACCAGAGCGTGGCGGGAGGGGGAGCCCCTATCTTGCCGCCCATAAAATTAATCTTGCAGGGAATCCGCTGCACAGACCACTATTATCGGAAAGCGAGAATACCAGGATTATGGTAGCTAGCTGCTGCCATAACAATGATATTCCTCTTCAAAGTTAGGACGTATATCGGTGTGCAGCGGTCCGTAAGTGGTTAAAGGAAATGTAAAAAAAAATAAAAAATAAAAGGAAGGATTTATTTTATTTTTTTGTAACAGAGATCTGCTTTACTGTAATACTGATCTGAAAATGAGTAGATATCTCGATTAAGCAGAAACAGATCTTACGTGCAGCAATGCCTCTGCACAGCTTGTGCCCAAAGCCATAGTTTAATTAGCGCAATTATGGCGATACCTTGAAGGATCAAACCTCAGCTCTTGGCATCAGCTTAGTGGAGTGAGTCTGTGATTGATCTAAACTTCTCCCCCCTCCCCACTCCCTGCTCATTTATTGCTCTGCTCACCAGGGCCGAGCCGCGCGTTCCGCACCACACGTGAGATTAAAGGTGTTTGACTGGATTTTTATTGATGGAACTCAGACACTTTTCCAACCTGCTCTTTGGAAGTCCTCCAATTTTCACTTAATTCCCAGAGGCTGCAGATGTAACTTGTAACAATTAGCAGTATAAAAAAAAAAAAAAAAAGTTTTAGCTCGAACAACAGCTTTGCGTATTTCATTCAATCTGAGGAAACTTTACCTTTAACCCTTGTCAAACCCATATTGAAAATTACTTTAAACTTTTGCTACTCTTTCCCATTTTGGGTCTGAATTATTATTGATGTACTACAGTCAAAATTGATGAATAACTATGAATGCTGAAAAAGCAAACAGTTTATAGATCAGTGTTTCTCAAACAGGGTGCCATTTGGGTTCCCCTGGAGTACCGCAAGCATGAAGCCCAGCTTTCTCTGATTCAGAGATGGATGAGAGAATTCTGTGATGGTGGTGGCTCTGTGGTGATGTCTAATATGATGGGTTGGACTCATGGGAAGTACACTGATGTTAAAGGAGCTCTCAAGTATAGAGGAGACTCTGATGTAATGGGGGGCCTCACTTTGTGATAGGGGGATGCTATGGTGAGGGGGACCTAAAAGATATAGAGGAGACTTTGATAAGATGGGGAATTCTGATGTGAAGGAAGGACTTTTGATGTGATGGGAGCCTCTGACGTATAGGAGGGACTCTGATTTGAGGGGAGGACTCCAATGTGATGGGGAGACCACTGAAGTGAAGGGGGGCTTCTGATGTAATGAGGGACCTTTGAGATGAAGGGATCTTCTGATGTGATGAGGAACTTTTGAGATGAAGGGGGGGCTTCTGATGTGGCAAAGGGACCTCTTAGATGAAGGGGGGCTTCTGAGTTGATGAGGGACCCCTAAAGTAAAGGGGTATTTTTGATGTGAGGAGGGACCTCTGAGGCAAAGGGGGGGGGGGCTTCTGATGTGATGGTGGACCTCTGAGATGAAGGGGAGTTTCTTTTTTTTTTTTTTTTTTTCTTTTTTTTTTTTTTTTTTTGCCATCTCAGTTCAACTTTCAGGCGGACCTTACTCAGCTTTATCTGTTCGTATCGTCCGTTCTCGTGTTTACATCATTGTGGCATTTCTCAATAACTTATACTTCGTTTAATCAGCAATCACCACAATCTTTTCCTTTACTGATATCGTTTTTAAGTTTCCTCCCTCCCCCCCCAACCCTCCCCCCCTTTCTGCTTCGCTGTGACTGTTAGCTGAAAATTCACCAACAGTATTCTATACTCTTGAGTTTTGGGTTTTAGGACTTCAACCATTTACCCTATACACGTAGAGCTTCTACATAACTCCACGTCTTTTTAAATTTTTTTCAACTATCCCATTTCTCTATCAATCTTTCTGTTCCTTTTTCTATATTGGTTCTAAGAGACTCCATCAGTCGGGTATCCTCGACTATATCTACCCACTCCCAGATTGCTGGCTCCTCTTGTTTCCTCCAATTCCTCGCTATCTGACGTTTTGCGGCATTGATCAGGTGTGGGATTAGCGACCTTTGATAGGGCTTAACAGCTTCTTTCGTACCATGAAATAGGATCACCCATGGGTCCTTTTCGAGGCGTGTTCCAGTAATATCCTTAATGTAGTCTATTATTTTGCTCCAATAAGCTTTTATCCTGTGGCAATCCCACCATAGGTGTGCCATCGTCCCCTTGTCCCTACAGCCCCTCCAACACTCTGCTGGGCCCCCTGTTTGAAATTGACATGTTTTTGCAGGGGTTATATACCATCTTGATATACACTTATAGTTAGTTTCCATGGTCCTCGAGTCTACTGCTGAGCTATAGGTTAAGTTAAGAATTTTTCCCAATGTGTGTGTATCTATTTTTGTGTTCAATTCCCTCTCCCACTTTTGAATGAATGGGGGTATCTCCGTTCCATCCAACTCCCGCAGAAGCCTGTAGATCTTCCCGATAGATCCTTTTGTCTCGGATGCTGGAAAAATTTGCTCCATCCGGGTCAGGCCTTCACTCGCCCTGATTGGATGCGGTAGACCTCTAACGAAATGGGATAGCTGGAGATATCTCCACTCATTCACAACAAATAAATCCCCTTTTTTTTTCAGTTCATTTAGTGACAAAATTTTTCCTTTATATATAATATCCTTAAGTTGTGCACTATCATCTATGATCCATCCCCCTCCTGCTAATTTATTCCCTGGTGCAAAATATTCATTGTTTTTGAGTGCTATTAATAAAGAATTATATTTAACCTTATAGAGTTTGTGAATTTTATCCCATATTTTTAGTGTGTTTCTTGTCAACGTATTAGTGCCTTCACTCAGTGTTCTATACTTTGGCGGATTCCAAATATCTCTTCCTAGTTGTGGATTGCTGAGAGTTTTTTTCCAAATTAACCCATCTTTTTGTGCTGTTATTTTTGCTCCAGTCAGGGACTCTAGATAGGACTATCGCATGGTAATATTTTACCACATCAGGAACCGCTAAACCCCCTCTTTTCTTTTCCTTGGACAATGTGTGGAGTGCAATTCTGTGTTTTTTATTTTTCCATATGAAATTCATGATAAGAGATTTCAATTTGTTGAGATACGTCTGAGGAAGGGGGATTGGGAGCATTTGGAATTTGTATGTAATTATCGGTAACAGGGTCATTTTCACTGTGTTAATACGCCCCAGCCATGAGAGCGGCCTAGTAGAGTACTCTTTGCTTTTTTTTTTTATCTCGTCAAGTAGTGGGATGTAGTTTATTCTGTATATTTCCCTAGAAGATTTCGCTAAGTTAATTCCTAGGTACGTTATTTGTTTTTTCCAGGGAAAAGCAAAATTCTTCTGTAGACTCTCTTTGTCTTTTTTGGCAACATTTATATTCAATATAAAGGATTTAGAATTGTTTACTTTAAAATTAGAGATCTCACCATATTGATTCAAAGTTTGCATTAACTTGGGGAGAGTGCTATGTGGATTGTTTACGTAAAAAAATATATCATCCGCGAAAGCGGCTATCTTATGCTCGTCCCCTTTCACGACTATACCCTCTATATACGGATTTTTCCTGATTGTGGCCAGGAGAGGTTCCAAGGCCAGGATAAAAAGGAGGGGGGACAGCGGACACCCCTGTCTCGTCCCGTTTTCCATCCGGAACCGGGAAGATGTTACTCCATTAATTTTAATCCTTGCTTGGGGATTGTCATATAGGACCCCGATTTTTTGTAAAAATTTTGGTCCAAAGCCAAATTGAGCAAGTGTTTGAAACATGAGTCCCCAGTCTACCCTGTCAAACGCTTTCTCCACGTCCACTGACAGGAATAGACCTGGGGACTCTGTCTCCCCAATTCTTTGGAGAAGCAACAGTGTTCGGATCGCGTTGTCCCGTCCCTCCCTTCCGGCCACAAAACCTACCTGGTCAGGGTGGATCAGCGTACCCAAGTACATCTTGACCCTTGTGGCCAAGATCTTGGCGTATAGCTTAGTATCAGCGTTAAGTAGCGATATTGGTCTGTAACTTGAGCACGCCGATCCATCCTTCCCTTCTTTCAAAATGACCGTTATGTTGGCCGTTAGTGAATCTTTGCTCATCTTGAATTTTGAGCCCAGTCCATTAAAGTACGTACAGAGTCTGGGTATCAGTAGTTCGTGGAATGTATTGTAATAAGAGATAGTGAATCCGTCCGGCCCAGGACTCTTCCCGGGCGGCGAGTTAAGCAAGGCCTTTTTTACTTCTTCTTCAGAGATTGGTCTCTCTAGGGCCTCTATGTCGTCTAGGGGGAGTTTAGGCAAATTGGCCTTTTCTAAAAAGGATGCTATTTTCTTTATTTTTTCATCTTTCCTCAGGTTATTTTGCTTTATCGTGTAGACTCCCTCGTAGTATTCTCTAAAGGAATCTGCGATGTCGTCCGAGCGATATTTATACTCTCCTGCCTTATTTTTTATCTTTTCGATATAGTTTCTTGCCTCTTTTTTTTGTAAAGTTTTGGCCAAGTGCTTACTTACTTTATCTCCCCATAGGTATCTTTCTTTTGAAATTTTGTTGAAGGTTTGCCTTACTTCCTGCTCAAATAGTTCCCTTAGATTGTCTCTCCTAACGGTCAACTTTAACAGTAGGTCTTTGTTTTGTCCCAATTGTTGCTTATGTTCCTGCTCAAGCTGGCCAATTTCTGTCTTTAGGGCTTCTATTTTTGTGCGCTGTTCTTTTTTCTTCCAGGCTCCTTTTGAAATAAAGACCCCTCTGATAAATGCTTCATGTGCATCCCATACATAAGATCCCTGTACTTCCCCGTTGTCGTTACTGTTAAAGTATTGTTCTATCTCTGCTTTGACGTGTGCTACTATCTCCTTATCCCTAAGGAGTTCTACGTTTAGTCTCCAATTGTTGTGTGGGACCTGTAAATCTGGGAAGTGAAGCTTCATTGAAACTGGAGCGTGATCAGATAACGACATAATCTCTATTTTAGTCTCTAGTACTCTGTCCAGTAGGCCGTGGTCTAAAGGAATATAGTCGAGGCGCGAGTACGTCCCATGCACGGGGGAGAAAAATGTGTAGTCTCTTGTATTGGGGTGATAAACCCTCCAGATATCTACTAGTTGACTAGTATACAGTTTTTGTCTAATCATTTGTTTTACTACATTACTTTTCCCCCGAGCATGGGACGTAGAGTCTAGGTCTTGGTCTATATGGAAATTTAAATCTCCCATCAGGATCACGTATCCCCTTTTAAAGTCCCGCAGTTTAACAAGAATCCTACTCAGATATTGTACTGGTTTATTATTAGGTGCATAGATATTAACAAATGTGTATTTTATCTGTCCAATAGAGCCTCTAAGGAACAAAAATCTACCGTCGGGATCTACTAGTCTATTCTCCAAACTGAAATGGATATCCTTGGAAAAACCTATGGCCACCCCCCTGGATCTGTTCATTATAGTGTCCCCATAGAACCAGGTTGGGTAGTGATTAGAAAAAAGTTTTATGTTGGACCCGTGTGTGATATGAGTCTCCTGAAGGAAGACTATACCAGCTCCGTATTTTTTAAGTTCGTTTAAAATTTTAACACGTTTATTGGGTAGGTTGAGTCCTTTTACATTATAAGATATTAATTTGATGTTGGTCATCGAATCCCTTTTGATAGTGTGTCATGGTTTTGAGTAAAAAGAGTCACAGCGAAGCAGAAAATGTGTATCCCCATTCCCAACCCTCCCTTCCCTCCATCCCAACCCTTCCTAAATTCTTTAATCCCACATCTAAGTTCCCTCCCGTCCTCCCTCACCCCTCCCCTACCCTCCCATCCCATCCCTCCTCCTCCCTCCCTGACCCTATATAGGGTCTCAGAAACGATGGGAGCCATCTTGCTGCAGCTCCCTCCGATCTGTTAATTTCTCGGGTGAGGTGGGGTTCTGATCGGCAGCTGTAACTAACCCGACCCCTGTGTACTTCAGGGAGTCGGGGGTCCGCGGCGGACTATGTGCTGTTTACTTCCGTCCTATGAGGGAGTCGACCAGCCTCTGCCATCTCACCTCCCCCGCCCCCCCCGCTCTCCCCCGTTTCCCCCCTCTATTTCCCAGCCCGGTAGGGATGGGATTTGTAGATCTAGTTTTTGGCAGAAGTTGCTCAGCTCTTCGGGGAATTTTAATCTGGCCGATCGGCCATCTTTTGTGCCTATTAGACACGCAGGGAATCCCCAGGAGTATTTTACATTGGAACAACGCATTAACTCGAGTAGGGGTCTTTGCAGTCTTCTCCTCTCCAACGTCTGGGGGGCTAAGTCAGCATAGACCTGTATCTCAGAATCTTCGTATTTTAAAGGGGTTTTCCCATACAATTTGTCCCAGATTTCGGCTTTGTCCTCGTAAAAACGAAAACGGGCTATGATATCCCGAGGTCTGTGTGGGCCAGGTTCTGCGAGTCTGCCCACTCTATGAATTCTTTCTAGTTTAGGAAATTCCTCGTCTTCTTTGCCCAGAAGTGGGTTTATTATGGTGATTATTATCTTCCTTAAATCTTCACCCCTTTTTTCCGGAACATTTCTAAGTCTGAGGTTTTGTCGCCTGTTCCTGTTCTCTGCGTCTTCGAGTTTATACTGGATATCGCGTTGGGTTCGTTTTATGGTTGTTAGCTGGTCTTTGAGTATGCATATTTCCTGTTCCTGTATGTCTGCTCTTTTCTCGGCTGATTCAACTCTCGCCAAAAGATGCCCTAGATCCTCTCTGAATAAGTGGAAATCCCCTTTGATCGAATTTTCCATTTTTTGGAGCATTTCTTCCATCTCATTTTTTGTGGGGAGATGAGCTCTGCCCCCCTGTTCGTCTATCCTACTGACCTCTTCTTCCTGATCCAGTGTTTGGTCGGGTGTAGAATGGGCAGACTGGCCGTCCACTTTCTTATCCTTCGGTTTTCTTCGTTCCATCATTGGGTCTGTGTGATTGTCTGTGTGCGTTGGTTGTGGGCTTACACCTGTTTTCAGATATTGTTTAATAGTACTCCCTGTTGTTTTGGGGGTTTTGGGGAGGCCCTTTTTGGGGGCTTTGCTCATGGTTCCTGTGCAGGCCTTTCTGATTCTCTTCCCCAGCTTGTGGTCTTTAGGGGCCACGGATAAGGGCCTGCTATTTCCCCTTTATCCTGCTCCCCTTTCCTTTCCTTCTCTTTACTTCACTTCTCTCTTCCTTCTCCACCTCTCTCCTCTTTCCTCCTCCCCCCTATTTTTTTTTTTTTTTTTTTTTCCTTTACTCCTCTTCTTTCCTCCTTGTCCTCTTTGTTGTCTTTTAGCTAGTGTTGTCTTCTGATTAAGAGGCTTTGTTGTTCAAAACTCCTATTCGGGGGTGGTGATGGAGTTTTTTTTTTTTTTTTTTTTTTTTTACTAGTTAAGTAATTCTAATTTTAGTGAGAGGCAACTTCTGTACTTTTTGTTTATCTCTTTTTCTTTTCTTCTCCCTTCCTTCTCCTTTATTTTTTAAATTTTCTGATCCACTCCCGGAGTCCCCAGCTTTGTCTTAGGGGTGTTGTTAATTGTCCCTCAGCTCTCTCCTGTTCCAGATACGTTTGCCTTTTGTATGTCTCCGCAGATTTGATATTCTCCTCAATGGTTACTTCCTATTTCTCCCCCCTAGTATCTGTCCAAGAGATACGGAGGGATACGGGGGTGATTCTGGGGGGACACCCGTTCAGGCCAGTTTTCTGGGGTTAGAGATTCTGTCCGTCTTCAACTACAGGGGATTTGAGCGGCTCTATTCCCTGTTGTAGTTTTGTCTTAGTTTAAAGATCGGGTTTTTCCTCCTGTGAGGTCTCCCAGACCCAATGCAGGCGCCGTGGCAGAAGCTTGAAAACGTGATCCCTACAGTAGCCTTATATATCCCTCAACTTCACCAATAATTCACCAATAATTGGGGGGAGGACTAGTTTAAACTGTTAGGAGTCTCCTTCTTTGCCAAGTAGGCGGGGCGTTTGTTGGGGGCCTCACCATTTCTGTAACCCCCACCCTGGAAAGTCAGCGAGATGGTGGTAAATATACATTTGAACCGGTATGCGATGCAATATGTAGTAGTTGAATAAATAAAAAATAAAAATAAAAGAGTAGGAGAAAAACACAAGAAATAAAAAGGAGAGCGGAGGCACCAATAAGAGGGTTCAATGCATGGAATTGCACAGTTCAATATAGTTGCTACTCGCCGGTTTTTGTAGAGTAGAGGTATTGTCTATATAGCTATCAGGTCAAATACTTGAACGCTATGGGATTAAGTCACAGCCTGCAGGAGTAAAGACAACAAACACTTCACTTCACTTCATGATATTACTTAATTCGTTTGGTCGCTGGTCACCAGGGCTACAAGTTCAGAGACATTATCTGTGCAATCGTCCAATCAGGCCCTTGAACACTGGGGGACATACTCACATCCCAATGAGGGGAAAACCGTCACTGCCCGATTTCCTGGATCTCCCAGTAGCTAGTAGCAGTCAATTGGAACCCAAAAACACTGTCCATAAGCAAATACGTTCAGGTGCTTGAATAGAAGGGGAGTAAAACATGACCTGCTGGCTAATTTGTGGCAGGTGAGACAAACATCAGGAAAAGCAAGTTTTCTTACCCCATCCGTCCGTTTTAGGCTTGTCCCGGGGGGATATACTCACGCCGTAGGATTCCTTTTGCGAAGCTTACCCGCTGGCTTCCCTGAGTATGATGTAGGGGGGGGGAGAGAGGTGGCGGTCCGGGTCGGCCGAGGCAAGGATGTCGGTAAGCGGGTCGGGCAGCCGAATACACAGCCTGTGCATCACAGCCCACCACGCTCCCCTGGGCTGGCGCGGCTCCCCATAGGCTTTTGCTTGGGTCCGGCGGGGGGTGCGTTGGCAGGCTCGGAGACTCTCACTCTCCGTGCGGTCTCAGCACTCCCCTCTCCTCAGCGTTCGCTGCACACATCCGCACGCTGTGTCAGGCCCCTCCCTCCGTACTGCGATCTACGTCAGTACGTCCCGCCTCATCCTGCCGGAAATTCCATGAAGGGGAGTTTCTGATGTGATGAGGGACCTCTGAGGTGAAGGGGGCTTCTGATGTGATGAGGGACCTCTGAGGTGAAGGGGGCTTCTGATGTGATGAGGGACCTCTGAGATGAAGGGGGCTTCTGATGTGATGAGGGACCTCTGAGATGAAGGGGGCTTTGGATGTGATTGGGGACCTCTGAGGTGAAGGGGGCCTTCTCATGTGAAGTTATATTCATCAAGGTAATTGTGTTCATTGTCCATGTAATGATTTCAAGGGAGGACTCCAATGTGATGGGAGACCTCTGATGTGAAGGGGGCTTCTGATGTGATGAGGAACCTGTGAGATGAAGGGGGCTTCTGATGTGATGAGAGAACTCTGACATGAAGAGGGACTTCTGATGTAATGAGGGACCTCTGAGATGAAGGGGGGCTTCTGATGAAATGAGGGACGTCTGAGATTAAGGGGGCTTCTGATGTACTGAGGGGCCTCTGAGATGAAGGGTGGCTTCTGATGTGGTGAGGGACCTCTAGGGTGAAGGAGGGCTTCTGATTTTATGAGGGACCCCTGAAGTGACAGGGTACTTCTGATGTGATGAGGGACCTCTGAGTTGAAGGGGGGGGCTTATGATGTGATGAGGGACCTATGAAGTGAAGGGGGGCTTCTGATGTGATGAAGGACCTCTGAGGTGAAGGGGGCTTCTGATGTGATGAAGGACCTATGAGGTGAAGGGGGCTTCTGATGTGATGAGGGACCTCTAAGATGAAGGGGGCTTCTGATGCGTTTGGGGACCTCTGAGACAAAGGGGGCCTTCTCATGTGAAGTTAATTTCATCAAGGTAGTTGTGTTCATTGCCTCAAGCTCAGGTTTCCCATTGATAAGTAACATTTAAGTTTTTTACACTTTAGACTGGAGTGCCTTAAGATTTTTCAAATGCTTAAAGGGTGTCGCAACTGAAAAAGGTTGGGAAACGCTGTTGTAGATCAACAATGTTGGACATGGTGCCCCATGCTTAGATACAAATAATCTACATTCCATTGCAGATGCACACTCCTGAATCTTGACTCTGGAACCAACTAACGTTTAGGAAGTACTCACCGTGATTCTCAATCTTGTGATCTCCACGACAGCCAATCATGGTGGTCACATGAGGTTTGCTTCCAAACACACCTGCTGCAAGTAGCTATCACTAAGCCTCACACAGAGAGAGGATAGTGACAGTTGAGGCCACCAGGCTTCATCTGCCACAATGCAATACTGTGTGTAAAGAGAAAGTTTACAAAATTTGATAAAAATTGTCAACGTTTTCTATTGGACCTATTTAATGCTGAGCCTCTGATCTCAACTAATGATCAGGAAACCAAACAGCACGATTCCCGATCTTGTGATCTCCATGACAACCAATCGTGGTGGATTTTAGCAATAAATCTGTTACATAATTGTGAATAACATTGGTAAAAGATGGCTTCAGCTCCTGTTTTCTTCCTGTAGAGAACTCCTCAGATGCGTTTCGCCCACTTTGGGGCTTAATCAGATGCCTCTACGATTAAGACCCAAAAAGGGCTAAATATATCTGAGGAGTTCTCTACAGGTCTCATTCACAATTCACAAATGAATCGGTGTCTGTGTGCAGATGGTCAATATATATTGTTGAAGTCTACTAAAGCCAGACAAGCCGCTCCTGTCTGTCTTGCGCTAGTCTATTCACATACTCATTCGACCAACACAGGTTTGAGTGGGCATTCGATTGGTACCAGTTTCATTGTTTTGAGCGTATCTTGGTGGTCACATGAGGTTTGTTTATATCACTAAGGTTCCTTTCACATGGGCCGATCCGCTTTCTCAGCAGGGGACCTGTATGCTGATCCACTGGTCAGCTCGTCAGATGTAAACAGATGTTTTTTTTTTATAATTTTCTTTTTTTTTTCTTTATTACATTGTCTTTTTTTTACATTGTTTTCCTTTTTTCTTTATTTTTTTTATGATTTTTTTTTTTAACACACTGTTACCAGAGCAATACAGTGTTACCATAGTAACACTGTACTACTCTGGGGAAGTGATTATGATTTTTTTTTTTTTTTATTATTTATACATCGGGATTGCTTATAGCGGTGAATTTCACTGCTATAAGCAACCATTTTTTACTGAATTAAACTCATTTGTTCATTTTTTACTATTGTGACTAGCTGTGATTGGCCACAGCTAATCACATGGTACAGATGGGCTGTGATTGGCCCTGTCTGTACCATGTGATCACAGCTCGCAACACAATTGTACACAATGAATGGCATGAAAGCAAGCATTAACCACTTCCCGACCGGCCACTGCATATATACGTCAGCAGAATGGCACGGGCAGGCAAAATCACGTACCTGTACGTGATCGTGCATTTGCCTGCCCGTGGGTCGGGAGCGCGCCGCCCGCGGCGCGCTCGCGACCCGGTCGGGAGCTCCGTGACCACGGCCACGGGACCAGCGGACCCGATCGCCGCTGGTATCCCGCGATCGGGTTACGGATTTGAAGAACGGGGAGAGGTCTTTAAACAAACCTCTCCCCGCGCTTCCTACACTGACTGTCATTGATCGGCGGTTCCCTGTCATCGGGATTGACGTCAGACGTACAGCCACGCCCCCCTACTGTAAAAAAAACACAACACGTCACACTGACTCCTCCCCGCCCCCTAGTGGTTAACCCCTTCACTACAACTGTCATTTACATAGGAATCAGTGCTATTTAAATAGCAGTGATTGCTGTATAAATGACAAATGTCTCAAAAATGTGTCAAAAATGTCATGTGTCCGCCATAATGTCGCACAATAAAAATCGCTGATCGCCGCCATTACTAATAAAAAAAAATATTAATAAAAATGATAAAACTATCCCCTATTTTGTAAACGCTATAATTTTGCGCAAACTAATCAATAATCGCTTATTGCGATTTTTTTTACCAGAAATATGTAGAAGAATACGTATCGGCTAAACTGAGGAAAAAAAATGTTTTTTTATATATTTTTTGGGGATATTTATTATAGCAAAAAGTAAAAAATATTGCATTTTTTTTCAAAATTGTCGCTCTATTTTTGTTTATACCGCAAAAAATAAAAACCGCAGGGGCGATCAAATACCACCAAAAGAAAGCTCTATTTGTGGGAAAAAAAGGACGCCAATTTTGTTTGGGAGCCACGTCGCACGACCGCGCAATTGTCAATTAAAGCGACGCAGTGCCGAATCGCAAAAAAGGGGCCTGGTCCTTTGGCTGCCAATTGGTCCGGGGCTAAAGTGGTTAAAGAAAGCCATCCATTGTGTACAATTGTCATGTGATCTGTTCTGATTGGTCACAGTGATCACATGGTACAAGCATCAGGCCGGAATACTGATCAGTCATCAGCTGTGTCAGATGGACACAGCCGATGACAGATGGCGCTGGAGTGCGGCCAGTGGGGCGCACGTGAGGTGCATTCCTGAAGGACATCATATGACGTCCACCTGAATGAGGGAATGTCACGTTGAGCCATCATTTTACAATCAGCTGGCCGGGAAGTGGTTAAAACAGTCAATGTGTTTAGTTGACAACACTGCCCCTTCATCAGGGCTCGACACAGGATAAAACTTGGATGGACTTACATTGAGGAACAAAAACCGGGGACTGCAAATACAATTTTAGCTAGGTAGGGTAAAGTTCCTATTTAAAGCTTACATGAGAATTCAGTGATTGGGTGTGCACTCGTACTTTTTATAAATATGTCTACTACATGCAATGAGTGAACATGAAAGCTGCGCAGAACAAAATCAGTCTTGTTTTATTCTCGCGGGATGGACAAATAAACATTGCATTCGCATTTTTGCACCTGTAAAGAATAACTTTTAATTTGCATTCTGTAGTAGTAGACAGATTATTCTCCATTGTATCATTTTATTGACTTGACCCTCATGAAAAGCTGCAAATATAGATGGATATGGGAACCCGCGTAACAAGCAGCTGTTAGTGGTTGGAGTTTTTCATGTTAAACGGTGTAATGAGCAATAATCTCCAACTGTGTGCTACTGTATATAGTAAGCAGGTGGGTGATCATCAAGCAAAAACACCTGTGTGTAGGAACATCACCAAGCATATGGAGAACTGTATGGATAGCTCAGGCTTAAATGTATAGGGTTGATTTTAGGAGCTTGTTGTATATACACTTCAGGTACAGGATGTCTTCAGGTAGGGGAGGGATAAGTGCCTGGGAGGTCTTCAGGTAGGGGAGGGATTAGTGCCAGGGGTTTCATCAGATCAGGGAGGGATAGATACCCAGGATATCTTTAGGTGGGGGGGGGGGTAAATGCTCAGGATGTCTTCAGGTAGGGGATGGATAAGTGCCCAGGATGTCTTCAGGTAGTGGAGGGATAAGGTGCCTGGGGTGTCGTCAGGTAGGGGAGAGATAAATGCCCGGGATGTCCTCAGATAGGGGAGAGATAAGTGCCTGGGGTGAATTTGGGTAGGGGAGGGATAGATGCCCGGGATGTCCTCAGGTAGGGGGGAATAAGTGCCAGGGATGTCTTCAGGTTGGGGTGGGATAAGTGCCCAGGGTGTCTTCAGATAGGGAAGGGATAGATGCCCTGGATGTTTTCGGGAAGGGAAGGGATGGATGCCCAGAATGTCTTCAAGTAGGCAAGAGATAGATGCCCAGGATGTCTTCAGGTTGGGGAGGGATAAGTACTCAGGATGCCTTCAGGTAGAGGAGGGATAGATGTCTGGGATGTCTTCAGGTAGGGGAGGGATAACTGCTCAGGATGTCTTCAGGTGGTGGAGGGAGGTGCCTGGGATTTCTTCAGGTAGAAGAGGGATGAGTGCATGGGGTGTCTTATGATCGGGTAGGATAGATGTGCCCGGGATGTCTTCATGTAGAAGAGGGATAAGTGCCTGGGGTGTCTTCAGATTGGGGAGGGATAGATGCCCGGGATGTCTTCAGGTAGTGGAGGGATAAGTGCTCAGGATGTCTTCAGGTAGGGGGGAGTGGGGTGCCTGGAGTGTCTTCAGGTAGAGGAGGGAAAGGTGCCTGGGGTGTCTTCAGATTGGTGAGGGATAGATGCCCAGGGTGTCTTCAGATTGGGGAGGGATAGATGTCTGGGATGTCTTCAGGTAGGGGAGGGATAAGTGCTCAGGATGTCTTCAGGTGGGGGGGGGTGGGGGTGATGCCTAGGGTGTCTTCAGGTAGATGAGGGATAAGTGCCTGGGGTGTCTTCAGGTAGATGAGGGATAAGTGCCTGGGGTGTCTTCAGACTGGGGGAGGATATATGCCTGGGATATCTTCAGGTAGGGATGGGGTAAGTGCCCAGAATTTGTTCAGGTAGGGGAGGGATAGATGCCCAGGGTGTCTTCAGGTAGAGGAGGGATAGATGCCCAGGATGTCTTCAAGTAGGGGAGGGATAAGTGCCCAGGATGTCCTTAGGTAGAGGAGGGATAGATTCCCAGGATGTCTTCAAGTAGGGGAGGGATAAGTGCCCAGGATGTCTTCAGGTAAAGGAGAGATAAGTGCCTGCAATGTCTTTAGGTAGGGAAGGGATAAGTGGCTGGGGTGTCTAAAGGTAGGGGAGAGATAAAAGCCTAGGGTATCTTTGGGTAAGGAAGCTATAAGTGCCCAGGATGTCTTCAGGGAGGGGAGGGCTGAAAGTCCAGGGTATCTTCAGGTAGGGGAGCGATAAGTGCCTGAGGTATCTTCTTCAGATAGGTGATGGATAAGCTCTCAAGATATCTTCAGGTAGAGAAGTGATAATACCTGGGGTGTCTTCAGGTAGGGGAGGGATAGATGACCAGGATGTCTTCAGGTAGGGGAGGGATAGATTCCCAGGATGTCTTCAAGTAGGGGAGGGATAAGTGCCCAGGATGTCTTCAGGTAAATGAGAGATAAGTGCCTGCAATGTCTTTAGGTAGGGAAGGGATAAGTGGCTGGGGTGTCTAAAGGTAGGGGAGCGATAAAAGCCTAGGGTATCTTTGGGTAAGGAAGCTATAAGTGCCCAGGATGTCTTCAGGGAGGGGAGGGCTGAAAGTCCAGGGTATCTTCAGGTAGGGGAGCGATAAGTGCCTGAGGTATCTTCTTCAGATAGGTGATGGATAAGCTCTCAAGATATCTTCAGGTAGAGAAGTGATAATATCTGGGGTGTCTTCAGGTAGGGGAGGGATAGATGACCAGGATGTCTTCAGGTAGGGGAGGGATAGATTCCCAGGATGTCTTCAAGTAGGGGAGGGATAAGTGCCCAGGATGTCTTCAGGTAAATGAGAGATAAGTGCCTGCAATGTCTTTAGGTAGGGAAGGGATAAGTGGCTGGGGTGTCTAAAGGTAGGGGAGAGATAAAAGCCTAGGGTATCTTTTGGTAAGGAAGCTATAAGTGCCCAGGATGTCTTCAGGGAGGGGAGGGCTGAAAGTCCAGGGTATCTTCAGGTAGGGGAGCGATAAGTGCCTGAGGTATCTTCTTCAGATAGGTGATGGATAAGTTCTCAAGATATCTTCAGGTAGAGAAGTGATAATACCTGGGGTGTCTTCAGGTAGGGGAGGGATAGATGACCAGGATGTCTTCAGGTAGGGGAGGGATAGATTCCCAGGATGTCTTCAAGTAGGGGAGGGATAAGTGCCCAGGATGTCTTCAGGTAAAGGAGAGATAAGTGCCTGCAATGTCTTTAGGTAGGGAAGGGATAAGTGGCTGGGGTGTCTAAAGGTAGGGGAGAGATAAAAGCCTAGGGTATCTTTGGGTAAGGAAGCTATAAGTGCCCAGGATGTCTTCAGGGAGGGGAGGGCTGAAAGTCCAGGGTATCTTCAGGTAGGGGAGCGATAAGTGCCTGAGGTATCTTCTTCAGATAGGTGATGGATAAGTTCTCAAGATATCTTCAGGTAGAGAAGTGATAATACCTGGGGTGTCTTCAGGTAGGGGAGGGATAGATTCCCAGGATGTTTTCAGGTAGGGGAGATATAGATGGCCAGGGTGTCTTCAGGTAGGGGAGGGATAGATGACCAGGATGTCTTCAGGTAGGGGAGAGATAGATGACCAGGATGTCTTCAGGTAGGGGAGAGATAGATGACCAGGGTGTCTTCAGGTAGGGGAGAGATAGATGACCAGGATGTCTTCAGGTAGGGGAGGGATAGATGACCAGGATGTCTTCAGGTAGGGGAGAGATAGATGACCAGGATGTCTTCAGTTAGGGGAGAGACAGATGACCAGGATGTCTTCAGGTAGGGGAGAGATAGATGACCAGGATGTCTTCAGGTATGGGAGGGATAGATGACCAGGATGTCTTCAGGTAGGGGAGATATAGATGGCCAGGGTGTCTTCAGGTAGGGGAGAGATAGATGACCAGGATGTCTTCAGGTAGGTGAGGGATAAATGGCCAGGGTGTCTTTGGGTTGGGGACATTTGGACAGTGTTTATACATTAACTTCTTCTCTGCGTCCAAACTATTATCATCTGACTCCCAGTTTCAGAATATACTGTAAAGCACCAACTCTTAACATAAAGGTCAGGTAGATGATTAATAAATCTATGGAATTGAGAAGATAATTATCAGAGAGGTTTAACAGCCTTAAAATATAATCAAATAGAGAACAAAAAAAAAAAGTTATTTTATAACTCCAATCCTTTTAATTCATCTACGAGAATGATCGACGGTTGCCATGGAAACAAGCTAGTTACTCAGAAAATGAGATATAAAAAAAAATCCTTCACGCTGTGTAAGTGTGGGACAGAAACTCACCCGTATCGGCTATGGTGAAACGTCGGTTTTTGGCGGAGCCAGC
The DNA here is from genome assembly GCA_028564925.1 of Lithobates sylvaticus. NCBI lineage: Eukaryota > Metazoa > Chordata > Amphibia > Anura > Ranidae > Lithobates > Lithobates sylvaticus. The sequence goes on from CM053038.1 coordinate 74,008,535, forward strand.
GTCCAACCCTTTCATTGCCAGCTCTGCCGCACACTCAGTTTTGTCACCAACACCAATGAATTGCACATTACTGACTGAAAAGTTCACAAAAAAACTACGTAAATATTTGGAAAAGAAGGCATTGTTATTTTTATGTATAAAAGTGAGAGTCCGCGCTGGTAAAACTATAATGCGTAAACACGTTCGGAATTTCCGACAAATGTCCGTTGTGAGCTTGTTGTCGTAAATTCCGACCGTGTGTAGGCTCCATCGGACATTTGCTGTCGGAATTTCCGACAACAAATGTTTGAGATCTGGATCTCAAATTTTCCGACAACAACATTTTTTGTCGTAAATTAAAAGGGTGTGTAGACAATTCTAACGCACAAAGTGCCACGCATGCTCGGAATCAAGCAGAAGAGCCGCACTGGTTACTGAACTTAATTTTTCTCGGCTCATCGTACGTCTTGTACGTCACCCATGTCCCACCTGGCTCTGCTCACTTCTTACTTACTTCTCTAATATAGTATTATTTGTGAACCCCCACTGGCTAGCTATGTCACTTTCGACGTAGCTAGCCGGCAAGGGACGCGCTTAGGACCAGAAAAACAGAGCGAAAAAAGGTCACGGGGGACTTTCTGTCCCCTATGTGATGAAAATATATATTTTTTGTAATCAGAAAGCGGGTATTGAGACCCGTCACTCGATTGGCTGAAAGGACCGGTGATCCTATTGGATGCCTAGGAGAAGGGTAGGACCCGCACACTGGAAGCCCCCGTGATGGAGGAGAGGACACGGAGCCGCTGCCTGCTGTTGAGCTGCTAAGTCACTTCTGGGAGGGGAGCTGAACTGCTGAGTCACTTCTGGGAGGGGAGTTGAGCTGCTGAGTCACTTCTGGGAGGGGAGCTGAGCTGCTGAGTCACTTCTGGGAGGGGAGTTGAGCTGCTGAGTCACTTCTGGGAGGGGAGCTGAGCTGAGCTGCTGGGTCACTTCTGGGAGGGGAGCTGAGCTGCTGAGTCACTTCTGGGAGGGGAGTTGAGCTGCTGAGTCACTTCTGGGAGGGGAGCTGAGCTGAGCTGCTGGGTCACTTCCGGGAGAGGAGTTGAGCTGCTGAGTCACTTCTGGGAGGGGAGCTGAACTGCTGAGTCACTTCTGGGAGGGGAGTTGAGCTGCTGAATCCCTTCTGGGAGGGGAGCTGAGCTGCTGAGTCACTTTTGGGAGGGGAGCTGAGCTGCTGAGTCACTTCTGGGAGGGGAGCTGAGCTTCTGAGTCACTTCTGGGAGGCAAGCTGAGCTGCTAAATCACTTCTGGGAGGGGAGCTGAGCTGCTGAGTCACTTCTGGGAGGGGAGTTGAGCTTCTGAGTCACTTCTGGGAGGCGAGCTGAGCTGCTGAGTCACTTATGGGAGGGAAGCTGAGCTGCTGAGTCACTTCTGGGAAAGGAAGCCGAGCTGCTGAGTCACTTCTGGGAGGGAAGCTGAGCTGCTGAGTCACTTCTGGGAGGGGAGTTGAGATGCTGAGTCACATCTGGGAGGGGAGCCGAGCTACTGAATCACTTCTGGGAGGGGAGCTGAGCTGCTGAGTCACATCTGGGAGGGGAGCTGAGCTGCTGCATCACCTTTCAGAAGTGGAGCTGAGCTGCTATGAACTTGAAGAATTCATTTCTCCATAGTGCCCGCAGCTACAGAGGTCGGTTAATTTACTGCTTTGTCACAGATGTGTAAATATTGCACTATCCATAATCTGGCCACAAAAGCTTCCCCACACCTCTTTTATGGTCAGACAGGAAGCAATGGGAAATCTCCTCAACGGAAGAATCACCATAAAAACCTGACCCTTGTTTTATTGCTATCTCCGTTCCCATTGGAGAGAATGTCTCCCACTTTCTGTGAAGTCATCCACACAAGAAGTGAGAATCTCCACAGTAAAAGCATAGACAGCAATAAAACTTTCTGAAGAGTAGAGGATGGTCGAACCAATGCTGAGTTTTTTTGCTGCACTATGTGTCCTTGCTGGGGAGATCCTTCCTGTATGGTTATCAGGACAGGAAATATTTCTAGCGGGGACACCTAACCTTTCACCCTTGGAATTCATGTGTTGGCCAGGAGGGGCGCTACATTGCCACCATTAAATGTCAGATCGCCTGCACAGAGCCTTTTCCGGCACTGCCGCTGTTCAGAAATCCACTGGAACACAACAAGTAGTTTGAAATGACATTTCTTTCCTTCATCCGGTATTCCGGACATCTTTGTGCACGCTCCATTTTCTGCGCACACTGAGCACCTCACAATGAAGTTTTTCGGCATTATAAATCAGGACATGAATTATGGAGAGGTCTTGCCTGTCACACTTAGCAATATTAAATTAGATTTTTCAATTCCCACTACAACCTGCTTCTGTTCTCCTTAATCATTTTTGTGATAACAGCTGGTATTCAGTCAGATGAAAAAAAAGGCAATCGTTCTGACGTCCCGGCATCCTTGGCTCCAGTCGTGACTGCGGCATGGATCGGGAAAAAAGAAAAACGCCAGCGGTTCCAGCTGCCAACATCCTCTATTACAAGGTTTGTGCTGCGCGGTATTTGTATCTAACACAGCCGCACAAAATAACACTGTTAGGGCTCCAATGAAGCTTGGCGAATGCTCTGTGTGTGTTGATTTTCTATTTGTTTTAAAGGGGTCCAGTAGAACCCCTGCTCAGTAGTACCTCCACCTTTGCTGATCCCCTGCTGAGTAGTGCCCCCAACTTTACTGATCTCCCACTCAGTCATAATCCCCATCTTTGCTGATCCCCCACTCAGTAGTAACCCCAGCTTTGCTGATCCCCTGCTCAGTAGTACCCCCAGCTTTGATAATCCCCGCTCAATAGTACCCCCAGCTTTGCTGATCCCCCACTCAGTAGTACCCCCAAATTTACTGATCCCCCACTCAGGCATAATCCCCATCTTTGCTGATCCCCCACTCAGTAGTACCCCCATCTTTGCTGATCCCCCACTCAGTAGTACCCCCAGCTTTGATAATCCCCGCTCAATAGTACCCCCAGCTTTGCTGATCCCCCACTCAGTAGTACCCCCAAATTTACTGATCCCCCACTCAGGCATAATCCCCAGCTCTGCTGATCCCCACTCAGGCATAATCCCCAGCTCTGCTGATCCCCCACTCAGTAATACCCTCAGCTTTACTGGTCCCCGCGCTCAATAGTACCCCCAGCTTTGCTGATCCCCCATTCAGTAGTAACCCCAGCTTTGCTGATCCCCCACTCAGTAATACCCCCAGCTTTGATGATCCCCTGCTCAATAGTACCCCCAGCTTTGCTGATCCCCCACTCAGTAGTACCGCCAGCTTTGCTGATCCCCCACTCAGTAGTACCCCCAGCTTTGCTGATCCCCCACTCAGGCATAATCCCCAGCTCTGCTGATCCCCCACTCAGGCATAATCCCCAGCTCTGCTGATCCCCCGCTCAATAGTACCCCCAGCTTTGCTGATCCCACACTCAGTAGTACCCCCAACTTTGCTGATCCCCCAATCAGTAGTACCCCCAGCTTTGCTGATCCCCACTCAATAGTACCCCATCTTTGCTGATCCCCCACTCAGTAGTACCCCCAGCTTTACTGATTCCCCACTCAGGCATAATCCCCAGCTCTGCTGATCCCCCACTCAGTAGTACCCTCAGCTTTGCTGGTCCCCCACTCAGTAGTAACCCCAGCTTTGCTGATCCCCCACTCAGTAATACCCCCAGCTTTGATGATCCCCTGCTCAATAGTACCCCCAGCTTTGCTGATCCCCCACTCAGTAGTACCCCCAGCTTTGCTGATCCCCTACTCAGGCATAATCCCCAGCTCTGTTGATCCCCCACTCAGGCATAATCCCCAGCTCTGCTGATCCCCCGCTCAATAGTACCCCCAGCTTTGCTGATCCCACACTCAGTAGTACCCCCAACTTTGCTGATCCCCCACTCAGTAGTACCCCCAGCTTTGCTGATCCCCACTCAGGCATAATCCCCAGCTCTGCTGATCCCCCACTCAGGCAAAATCCCCAGCTCTGCTGATCCCCCACTCAGTAGTAACCCCCAGCTCTGCTGATCCCCCTCTCAGAAGTAACCCCCAGCTCTGCTGATCCCCCTCTCAGAAGTAACCCCCAGCTCTGGTGATCCCCAATAAGTAGTAACCTCCAGCTCTGCTGGTCCCCACTCAGTAGTAACCCCCAGTTTTGTTGATCCCCTGCTAAGTATTACCCCTAGCTTTGTTGATCCTCCGCTCAGTAGTAATCCCCAGCTTTGCTGACCCCCCACTCAGTAGTAACCCAGCTTTAGTACTCCCAACTTTGACCCCCCACTTAGTAGTAACCCCTAACCTTTCTGATCCCCCAATCAGTAGTAACCCTCAGCTTTGCTGATCCCCTATTCAGTAGTAACCTTGATCCTCTGGTTAAGTAGTAACCTCCAGCTCTGCTGGTCCCCCACTCAGTGGTAACCTCCAGCTCTGCTGGTCACCCACTCAGTGGTAACCCCCAGCTTTGCTGATCCCCTGCTAAGTAGTACTCCCAGCTTTGCTGATCCCCCACTCAGTCGTAATCCCCAGCTTTGCTGATCCCCCACTCAGTAGTAACCCAGCTTTAGTACCCCCAACTTTGCTGATCCCCCACTTATTAGTAACCCCCAGCTTTTCTGATCCCCCACTCAGTATTAACCCCCAGCTTTGCTGATCCTCCACTCAGTAGTAACCCCTAGCTTTGCTGATCCCCTGCTCAGCAGTACTCCCAACTCTGCTGATCCCCCACTCAGTAGTAACCCCCAGCTTTGCTGATCCCTTTCTAAGAAGTACCCCAAGCTTTGCTGATCCCCGCTCAGTAGTAACCAACAGCTTTGCTGATCCCCCACTCAGTAGTAACTCAGCTTTAGTACCCCCAACTTTGCTGATCCCCAACTTAGTAGTAACCCCCAGATTTTCTGATCCCCCACTCAGTAGTAACCCCCAGTTCTGCTGATCCCCCACTCACTATTAACCAACAGCTTTGCTGATCCCCCACTCAGTAGTAACCCCCAGCACTGCTGATCTTCCACTCAGTAGTACCCACAGCTTTGATGATCTCCTGCTCAGTAGTAACCCCTAGCTTTGCTGATCCCCCTCTTAGAAGTAACCCCAGCTCTGCTGACCCCCCCAATTAGTAGTAACCTCCAGATTTGCTGATCCCCCACTCAGAAGTAACCTCCAGCTCGGCTGATCCCCCTCTCAGAAGTAACCCCCAGCTCTGCTGATCCCCCAATAAGTAGTAAGCTCTAGCTCTGCTGGTCCCCACTCAGTAGTAACCCCCAGTTTTGCTGATCCCCTGCTAAGTATTACCCCCAGCTTTGTTGATCCTCCGCTCAGTAGTAACCCGCAGCTTTGCTGATCCCCCACTCGGTCGTAATCCCCAGCTTTGCTGAACCCCCACTCAGTAGTAACCCAGCTTTAGTACCCCCAACTTTGCTGACCCCCCACTTAGTAGTAACCCCCAACTTTGCTGATCCCCTACTCAGTATTAACCCCCAGCTTTGCTGATCCTCCACTCAGTAGTAACCCCTAGCTTTGCTGATCCCCTGCTCAGCAGTACTCCCAACTCTGCTGATCCCCCACTCAGTAGTAACCCCTAGCTTTGCTGATCCCTTGCTAAGAAGTAACCCAAGCTTTGCTGATCCCTGCTCAGTAGTAACCCGCAGCTTTGCTTATCCCCTATTCAGTAGTAACCTCGATCCTCTGGTTAAGTAGTAACCTCCAGCTCTGCTGGTACCCCACTCAGTGGTAACCCCCAGCTTTGCTGATCCCCTGCTAAGTAGTACCTCCAGCTTTGCTGATCCCCCACTCAGTCGTAATCCCCAGCTTTGCTGATCCCCCACTTAGTAGTAACCCAGCTTTAGTATCCCCAACTTTGCTGATCCCGCACTTAGAAGTAACCCCCAGCTTTTCTGATCCCCCACTCAGTATTAACCCCCAGCTTTGCTGATCCCCCACTCAGTAGTAACCCCTAGCTTTGCTGATCCCCCGCTCAGTAGAACTCCCAACTCTGCTGATCCCCCACTCAGTAGTAACCCCCAGCTTTGCTGATCCCTTGCTAAGAAGTACCCCAAGCTTTGCTGATCCCCCTGCTCAGAAGTAACCCCCAGCTTTGCTGATCCCCCACTCAGTAGTAACCAGCTTTAGTACCCCCAAATTTGCTGATCTCCCACTTAAACTTAGTAGTAACCCCCGGATTTTCTGATCCCCCACTGAGTAGTAACCCCCAGTTCTGCTGATCCCCCACTCACTATTAACCCCTAGCTTTGCTGATCCCCCTCTTAGAAGTAACCCCCAGCTCTGCTGATCCCCCCAATTAGTAGTAACCTCCAGATTTGCTGATCCCCCTCTCAGAAGTAACCTCCAGCTCTGCTGATCCCCCACTCAGTAGTAACCCAGCTTTGCTGATCCCCCATTCAGTAGTAACCTCGATCCTCTGGTTTACTGATCCTCCTCTCTCTCCGGTCCCCTCCTGCTATATTGTGAGTCCAACGATGCTCACTACATGTGACAAAAAAGTCCAGTTTTTAAAAAAATAAATAAAGAAAAACATATTTTAACTGTTTATTGAAGTTTTGCACATTTGATGTTTTCCTGTTTCCTTTTGGAAAATTCGAATTACTTTACATATTAAATATTGTCTTAGGGCTCAATGTTTCAAATTTTCAATGTGCAGATACGACAAACATTTGCACCAGCAGGGTGGAAATGACTGTATTCCCTCTAATACATGTAATCCCTATATCATCATCACTCATGTGCAGCCATCTTGGAATTGAGATCCAGCTGTGACGTCCTGATAAATGTGTGCATGCGCGAGATCGCAAGGTGCCGTGAGACTGGTTTTGCAGCCTCCTGGTATGTGTGGTACCCGCTCACTGTGAAAAAAAAAAAAATCAAATGTGTTGGGGGTGGGGAGAGGGATGAGCAGTATTTTCTGGTTGGATTGAAGGTCCACTTTATTGGCCAATGAGTGTGCAAAATCAGTCATAGTCAACGTGCGTATTTGTTTTTCTGGAAAGTTCTTGGAGCGCGGATCTTATTTTAGTCCGCTACGATCTTTTTGAACGCGTGATTGTCCTTGTCAGAGTCAGCAGGTAGTGAAGACGCTCTCGCACAATACGGGAAAGTGCCGCATCAGCACTCTAGTTTATATATATGCAATGGAAGCAAAAAAAAACTGTTCAGCATTTCAAAGCCGTAGTTCACAAAACAAGAAACAAATGTGTAAAGCTCCAGCGTGTAAGAAAGCGAAGTTCTGCTTATCTAGGCTAAACACACCACGCGTTCTGTCAATGCTGCCACTGCCGGCTAATACAAAGAGAGCCAGCATCACGCCGGCGAGTTCAAAGCCCATCTCTAGGCAGCAAAGGCATCTAATGAAACAATATTCCCACCAATGTTTATAAAAGACACATTCAGCCGTGCGGCTATATAATGTTATCTGGAAATAATTGAGAATTGAAGCTGAAGGCTAGGGAAAAAAAAAAAAACAGGATGTAAAAATAAAATAGCTCTGGCTGCAATGCTCTCCTTAAATCTGGAGCTGTTCCCTTGCAGTACTAACTTTCCACCACTAGATGCCACCAGTCATGTGAGCCCAGGTTGTCAGAGATCCACCCCCTGGGTACACGTCATTGCACCAGCCTGGGTTCACAAAGAAATGGCGCAGAGAGGGGTGCCTAGACAGCATCTAATGATCAATATTCCCATCAATTTTTATAAAAGACGCATTCAGCGGCTAAATAATGTTATCTGGAAATAATGTGAGTATTGAAGATGGAGGGTAGGACAAAAGAAAATGGGTTGTAAAAATAAAATAGCTCTGGCAGAAATACTTACCTTTAATCTGGAGCTGTCGCCTGCAGTAATTCCTTTCCACCCCTAGATGCCACCAGTCATGTGATCTTTTGCTTTGAAAGGTAGAGGAGAGATTTGGGGTCTTGTTGACCCCAGATCTCTTCATAAAGAGGACCTGTCATCCTTATTTATTAATGGGAAAAAAAAAGAATATAAAAAAAAATTTTTTTAGGCACCCTCATCCCTCCGTGCTCGCGCACAGAAACAAACGCATACGTAGGTCGCCCACACATATCTAAACGGTGTTCACACCACGCATGTATGAGGTATCCATGCGAACGTTAGAGTGAGAGCAATAATTCTAGTAGACCTCCTCTGTAACTCTAAACCGGTAACCTGTAAAAAAAAATTAAAAATGTAAGCGTCACCTATGGAGATTATTAAGTATCATAGTTTGTCGCCATTCCACAAACGTGGGTAATTTTAAAGCGTGACATGTTGGGTATCTATTTACTCGGCGTAACATCATCTTTTACATTTTACAAAAAAATTTGGTTATGTATTCTGTTTTTTTTCTGCATTTAAATTCAAAAAAGTGTATTAAAAAACTGCTGCGCAAATACGGTGTGACATAAAAAATTTGTTGTTTACAAGTTAAAATCTGAATTTTTTGCAGAAGAAAATTACTTAGAACCCCCAAACATTCTATACAGTATATATATATTTTTGCAGAGACCCTGGAGAATAAAATGGCAGTCATTGCAATATTTTATTATTAATATTAATATTTATTTTAACAGTATTTGCGCAGTGGTCTTTCAAACGATTTTTTTTGGGGAAAAAATACACTTCATTAAATTTAAAACAAAACTAAGCAGTAAAGTTAGCTCAATTATTTTGTATAATGCAGGGATATGCAATTAGTGGACCTCCAGCTGTTGCAAAACTACAAGTCCCATGATGCCTCTGCCTCTGGGTGTCATGCTTGTGGCTGTCAGAGTCTTGCAATGCCTCATGGGACTTGTAGTTCTGCAACAGCTGGAGGTCCGCTAATTGCATATCTCTGGTATAATGTGAAAGATGATGTTCCGCCGAGTAAATAGATACCTAACATGCTGCGTTTTAAAATTGCGCACACTCGTGGAATGGCAAAAAAACGACGGTACTTAAAAAAAATCTCCATAGGCAACGCTTTACTTCTTGCTTCTCCTTTACTTTCCTCTCCTCCTTCTTTTCTCTCCCCAGTCAAAATTAGGGAGTGTCCAGGTCCCCCTGTACAGCCCTGGCCAAAAGTTTTGAGAATGACACAAAAACTAATTTTCACAAAGTCTTCTGCCTCAGTTTTTATGATGGCAATTTGCATATACCGTATATACTCGAGTATAGGCCGACCCGAATATAAGCCGAGGCACCTAATTTTACCACAAAAAATGGAAAAACTTATTGACCCGAGTATAAGCCTAGGGTGAGAAATGCACAGCTACTGTAAGTGGAAAAGAGGGTCAACAGTACCCATTTGCAGCCTCACTGTGCCCATTTACAGCCATAGGTCCCCCAAACTTCAAACTTGGTAGTTAAGGGTTCCTAGATGCCTCCTAGCTGCAGCCAAAATTTGGGGTCTCTGGACCCAAAGGGTCCTGAAATAACATTTCTGCAGATGGACACAGTTGACCGACTTTGGGGCCCCGTATCTTTGGGCCACTTGGTGCTAGGAACCCCAAATATTGGTATGCAAACTCACAACATATGGCGCTACAACATATCCAAAGATGGGGTTCCTATTACTAAGTGACCCCGAGATATGGGGCCCCAAATTCGGTTCAGAAAATGTCAAGCGCTTTTCTGCAGCAGAGAATGACATTTTCTGAACCGACTTTGGGGCCCCATATCTCGGGGTCACTTAGTGCTAGAAACCCCATTAGATATGTTGTAGTGCCATATGTTGTGAGTTTGCATACCAAATTTGGGGTTCCTAGCACTAAGAGGCCCCGAGATACGGGGCCCCAAAGTCGGGTAGGAAAATTTCATTTTCTGCTGCAGAAAAGTGATTGACTCCAGTATAAGCCGAGGGGGGCGCTTTCAGCACAATAAAATGTGCTGAAAAACTCGGCTTATACTCGAGTATATACGGTACTCCAGAATGTAATGAAGAGTGATCAGATGAATTGCAATTAATTGCAAAGTTCCTCTTCTTATAGGCAGCGGGAGGGGACGTACCCCCCCTCCCGCCGCCATCCGGTGCTTCTCCGGGCTCTCCCGTGCCATCGGGGGCCCGGAGAAAGAATCGCCCGCCGCCGGATGACAAGCATAGAGATTTTTATGACCGTCGAAGGCCCGGGCGCGTGTGACGTCACGCCCGGTACCCGGAAGTAAACAAAGCCGCGATGTCAGCTGTCAGCATGAGATCAGTGAATTTTTTTTTACCGATGTCATGCTTTCCAGCCTGGAGGAGAGATGTGGGGTCTTATTGACCCCACATCTCTCCAAAAAGAGGACCTGTCACATACATTCCTATTACAAGGGATGTTTACATTTCTTGTAATAGGAATAAAAGTGATCAAAAAAAAAGAAAAATTTAAAAAGTGTAAAAATAAAAAAAAGTAAAATAAAATAAAAAAATTAAAAATTAAAAACGCCCCTGTCCCTGGTTGCTCGCGCTCTCAGAAGCGAACGCACACGTAAGTCCCGCCCACAAATGTAAACGCCGCTCAAACCACGCCGCATGTGTTAGAGCGCATGCAACAATTGTAGCACTAGACCTCCTCTGTAACTCTAAACTGGTAACCTGTAAAAAAATTGAAAGCGTCGCCTATGGAGATTTTTAAAGTGGTGGGACACCCTGAAAACAAAAACTTTAACCACTTGCCGCCCGTCCATTGTCAAATGACGTCGGCAAAGTGGTTGTAAAATCCTGACAGGACGTCATATGACGTCCTCAGGATTTTGAGCCGCTGCGCGCCCCCGGGGGCGCGCATCGCGGCGATCGTTGTTGCGGGGTGTCAGTGATTGGACACGGCTGATCACGTGGTAAAGAGTCTCCGACGGAGTAAAGAGTCTCCGTCGGAGACTCTTTACCACGTGATCAGCCGTGTCCAATCACGGCTGATCACAGTGTAAATAGGAAAAGCCGGTAATCGGCTTTTCCTCACTCGCGTCTGTCAGACGCGAGTAGAGGAGAGCCGATCGGCTGCTCCTCTGACAGGGGGGGTCTGTGCTGATCGATTATCAGCGCAGCCCCCCCGAGGATGCCCACACTGGACCACCAGGGACGCCACCAGACCACCAGGGATGCCCATCAAAAGGTATGCCACCCTAGACCACCAGGGATGACACACAGTGCCCCCAATGGATGCCAATCAGTGCCCACAATGGATGCCAATCAGTGCCCACAATGGGCATCACTGATTGGCATGCATTATTGTTTGGCACTGATTGGCATCCATCAGTAAAAAACAATGCCGCCTATCAGTGCCTATCCGTGCCACCTATCAGTGTCCATTCATGCCGCCTATCAGTGCCCATCCGTGCCGCCTATCAGTGACCATCCGTGCCGCCTATCAGTGCCCATCCGTGCCGCCTATCCGTGCCAATCTGTGCCGCCTATCCGTGCCAATCTGTGCCAGCCATCAGTGCCAATTTGTGCCACCCATCAGTGCCCATCCATGTCGCCCATCAGTGCCCACCCATGTCGCCCATCAGTGCCCACCCGTGTCGCCCATCAGTGTCGCCCATCAGTGCCGCCTATCAGTGCCGCCTATCAGTGCCCATCAATGCCACCTCAGTGCCACTTCATCGGTGCCCATCGGTGCCGCCTTATCAGTGCCCATCAGTGCAGACCTATCAGTGCCCATCAGTGAAGGAGAAAACTTACTTATTTACAAAGTTTTGAAACTGAAACAAAAAGAAAACATTTTTTTTTTCAAAATTTTCGGTCTTTTTTTATTTGTTTAGCAAAAAATAAAAAACCGCAGAGGTGATCAAATACCACCAAAAGAAAGCTCTATTTGTGGGGAAAAAATGATAAAAATTTCATTTGGGTACAGTGTTGCATGACCGCGCAATTGTCATTCAAAGTGTGAGAGCGCTGAAAGCTCAAAATTGGTCTGGGCAGGAAGGTGTTTAAGTGCCCAGTATTGAAGTGGTTAAAAAAATGTTAGTAACAATTTAAAATGAAAAAAAAAAAAAAAATATTTTTTTTTTTACTTACCAGAAATGGCTGTTGCTAGGCAGATCGTCCTAATCTGCCTCTTCCAGCTCCGCGGTGATCTTCTCTCCTTCCGTCTTCTAGTGAATGGGGCGCGGTGTGTTATGGGAACTATGTACCACAACACATCGCGTTCCCCATTCACAAATTAGACTCGCGCATGCGCAGTAGGAAACGGGAAGCCAAGGGACATCTCGTCCTCCACGACCGACATCGCGGGTGCCCTGGGAGGGTAAGTGTACTTATTAAAAGTCAGCAGCTACTTTTTTTTTAGCTGCTGACTTTTAATTTTTTTTTTTTGTAAATTGAAACACCCCTTTAAGTACCGAAGTTTGGCGCCATTCCATGATTGTGCGCAATTTTAAAGCGTGACATGTTAGGTATCTATTTACTCGGCGTAACATCATCTTTCACATTATATAAAAAAATTGGGCTAACTTTATGGTTTTGTTATTTTTTAATTCACAAAACCGTTTTTTCTTTTCAAAAAAAAGGCGTTTGAAAAATTATTTGCGCAAATACCGTGTGAGATAAAAAGTTGCAATGACTGCCATTTTATTCCCTAGGGTGTCTGCTAAAAAAATATATATCTATAATGTTTGGTGGTTTTGAGTAATTTTCTAGCAAAAAGGTTATGATTTTTACATGAAGGAGAGAAGTGCCAGTGAACACAAACCCCCCCCCCCCCCCCACACAAATTCTGACAAACTCCAAGCATTGATTATGGAAGAACGGCGGGTGGCCATCAGTCAGGATGTGATCCAGAAGAAGTTGATTGACAGCGTGTCGGGGCAAATTGCAGAGCTCTTGAAAAAGAAGGGTCAGCACTGCAAATATTGACTCTTTGCATAAACTTCATGTCATTGTCAATAAAAGCCTTTGACACTTATGAAATGCTTGTAATTACACTTCAGTATCCCATAGTAACATCTGACCATAAGATCTAAAAACACAGAAGCAGCAGACTTTGTGAAAATTAATATTTGTGTCATTCTCAAAACTTTTGGCCATGACTATAGACAGGGGCGGACTGACCATTCGGCCACTCTGGCACTGGGCCACTAGGGGGCCCCATCAGGGTTGCCAGCCTCAGTAAAACCAGGAACAGTATGTAAAAATCTGTGTTTTTTTTACATTTGTTTCTGAAATGTCCCTTACCGACATCCTTTTGGTCTAAAAATCCCAAGATTATAGTTGCCCCACCTCTCCAGTACCTTCTCAGCCAATAGAAACATGTCTGTGTATACTGTGTACATGTCTGTGTATACTGTGTGATTGTATACTGTGTGTGTGTATACTGTGTGGCCCCATAATCTCTGATTGCCTGGGGGCCCCATAATCTCCTATTGCCCGGGGGCCCCATGAGTTGTCAGTCCACCCCTGACTATAGACTTCACTGCAGTTAAAGCGGTTCTGCACACATTTCATTTAGTAAATCTCTTTGCCTTCCAAATCAGGCAAAGAGTACTAAATGAAATGTCTTTTTTTTTTTTACTTACCTTGTAATTGATGACTTCCGGTCTTCTGTCTCTTCGGGGGTGGGCGGGGTCTCTGCGTCGATCGTCGTCAGGCCGCACTGTCTCCTGGGATCTGGTGTCATTGATCCCAGGAGTCAGTGCGGACATCTTCCGAAATCTCACGAGATTTCGGCCACATCTTCCGAAATCTCGCGAGATTTCGGACACATCTTCCGAAATCTCGTGAGATGTCGGCAGATGTGCCGTTAATGCGCACGTGCGAGTAACGGCGGTGCATGCTGGGCCATCTAAAGTGCCTGTGGGGGTTTCACATGCCCACAGGCAAGATGGCCCCCAGCACAAAAGAAGAAGATGAAGAACTTCATCGGACGAAAACCGGCGGCGATCGAGATGGAAGATGGAACAGGTAAGTCCCCCAATTTAGCTATATGCCCTTGGCATATAGCCCAAAAAAAAAAAAAAAACGGGTGCAGAACCGCTTTAAGCGATGCAGCCTGGATCTGGACCCGCCCCAGAAGTACTCATTAAATCATTTCTCTGCTGCCCCCTTGTGGAAGAATGTAGATAGCAAAGTATTAGGGTTGAAAAGAAGAGAAATGTTATTGTAGGACAGGGCTTCTCAACCAGGGTTCCTCCAGAGCTTTCTAGGGGTTCCTTGAGCAATGAGCAATTTCTGCCACTCAGATAAGTTCCCACTGACACCATTGATCTTTTTAGCGTAAGGGGGGAATTCTTCCCAATGACCACAAGTGTAAAGAGCGTTATTCCCATTGACCATCACACTAATGTATCATGAGTTGTAGATATAGTATTTTTTTTTTTTTTTTTTTTAAGGGTTCCCCGAAACCAGAAAGATATTTCAAAGGTTCCTTGTTGAAAAGGTGGAGAAAGGCTGTTGTAGGATGTAATTAGTAGATCCTGCCCTCTTGTGGCCAGTATTTGGTACTTCATTCAGACTTTTGTATAGGAGAAAACCATTTTGCTCCTTTACAAAAGGACGCCCTCCCAGAACTGGACAATCGTGCTGTAGTTGTCTTTTGACTATAGCTCATCAAGGTCCCAAGGCTTTTAAGACGTCAGCATACTAAGGCATTTTGGACAATTTCATGCTCCCAACATTGTGGGAACAGTTTGGGGATGGCCCCTTCTTGTTCCAACAGGACTGCGCACCAGTGCACAAAGCAAGGTCCATAAAGACATGGATGAGCCAGTTTGGGGTGAAGGAACTTGACTGGCTTGCACAGAGTCCTGACCTAAACCCGATAGAACACCTTTGGGATGAATAAGAGCGGAGACTGCGAGCCAGACCTTCTTGTCCAACATCAGTGCCTGACCTCACAAATGCTCTTCTGGAAGAATGGTCAAACATTCCCATAGACACACTCCTAAACCTTGTGGACAGCCTTCCCAGATGAGCTGAAGCTGTTTTAGCTGCAAAGGGTGGGCCAACTCAATATTGTAATCTACAGACTAAGTGCCGGTTCACACTACAGCGAGCTGAAAGTCGGCACGACATTGCAAGGCTAGCGCAGTGGCGTCACTAGGGTTGGTGTCACCCGGTGCGAAAAAAAAATGGTGTCACCCCCCCCCCACCAACTATAGTCCCCCCTCAGTACAGACCCCCTCCACTAACTACAGACCCCCCTCCCGCAGTATAGATCCCCCTCCCTCAGTACAGACCCCCACACTAAGTACAGACCACCCTCCATCAATATAAACCTCCTCCCTCAGTACAGACACCCCTTCAGTGCAGACCCCTCCATCAGTACAGACACCCCCCCTTAGTGCAGTCACCCCCCAGCAGTACAGATACCCCTCCCAGTGCAGACCCCCCCCCCCCAGCATTACAGACACCCCCCTCAGTGCAGACCCCACCAGCAGTACAGATACCCCTCTCAGTGCAGACCCCCCCCAGCATTACAGAAACCCCCCAGCAGTACAGACACCCCCCCTCAGTACAGACATTCCCCTCAGTGCAGACCTCCCAGTGCAGACCCCCCCCCCAGCAGTACAGACACCCCTCCCTTAGTGTAGACCCCCCTCAGTACAGACACCCCCCCAGGACAGGCCCCCCAGCAGTACAGATATCCCCCCTCAGTGCAGACCCCCCCCAGTGCAGATCCCCCCAGGGCAGGCCCCCCCAGCAGTACAGATATCCCCCCTCAGTGCAGACCCCCCCCCCCCAGTGCAGATCCCCCCCCCCCAGGGCAGGCCCCCCCAGCAGTACAGATATCCCCCTCAGTGCAGACCCCCCCCAGTGCAGATCCCCCCCAGGGCAGGCCCCCCCAGCAGTACAGATATCCCCCCCCCCCAGTGCAGATCCCCCCCAGGGCAGCCCCCCCCCCAGCAGTACAGATATCCCCCCTCAGTGCAGACCCCCCAGTGCAGACACCCCCCAGTGCAGACACCCCAAAAGTCAGACAGTACAGACCCCCCAGTGCAGATATCCCCCCTCAGTGCAGAACCCCCAAAGTACAGACACCCCCCAGTGCAGACCCATCCCTCAATACAGACACCCCCATCACAGACCTCAGATACAGACAGCGGTGTGTGTCCCTCGAGCTCCTCCTCCTTTGTGGATGTAAACAAAGGAGGGGGAGGCGGCTTCGTTCCGCTCTGCTCCGCTGAGGGACACCGCGGCGACGGTGAGACACGGTGACACGGCGGCTGGCGGTGTTAGCGGTGCCGCTACCCACGGGTGTCACCCCTTTGGCGGGTGTCACCCGGGTGCGGCGCGCACCCCCCGCACCTGGCTAACAACGCCACTGGGCTAGCGGGTGCGGAGTCAAGGCAGAAGCTCCAGGGTGGCGGGCTTCCTCCCTGGCTCCAGCGGCTTCCTCCCTGGCTGCGCATGAGGCAGCCTGACGTTTTAGCCAATCGGAAAATAGAAAAAAATAGAATAGACTATATTAGAATAAAAAAGAAAAGAATAAAAAAAAAAGCAATAGAATAGAATAGAATAGAAAGAATATAACCATTTTCCAAAATTCAAATAGAATCAATTTGATTTTGGATAGAAAAAAATAGATTAGATTAGAATAGAATAGAAAATAACAGAATAGTATATAAAAAAATAACAGAATACAATAGAATAGAAAGAATATAACCATCTTCTGAAATTCGAATTTCAAATAGAATACATTTGAATAGAAAATAATAGAATAGAATAGAAAATATAATAATAGAAAAGAATAGAATAAAATATCAAATAAAATAAAAAAAAATAATAGAACAAACAATTAGAAAATCAATACAATTAAAAAAACAATAGAATAGAAAGAATATAACCATTTCCAAAAATTCAAATAGAATCAATTTGAATATAATTAGAAAGAATAGATTAGAATAGGAAGATGGTTATATTCATTCTAGTCTATTCAGTTTTTTCTATACTATGGTGTTATTTTCTATTCTATTCTACTCTATTCTTTTCTATTCTATTCTATTCAAATTCGAATTGATTCTATTTGAATTTTGGAAAATGGTTATATTATTTCTATTCAATTCTATCGTTTTTTTTATTCTATTATTTTCTATTCTATTCGAATGTCAGAAGATGGTTATAATCTTTCTATTTAATTCTATTATTTTTTTTCATTCTATTCTATTCCTTTCTATTCTATTCCATTCTTTTCTGTTGTTTTATTTTCTATCCTATTTTGTTCTGTTTTACTCTAATATATTCTATCCTTTTTTTATGTTATACTCTTTTCTATTACATTTTTTTTTCTATTCTATTCCTTTATTTTCTATTCTATTTTATTCTCTTTGGAAATTGGAACACTATTCGAATTCCGCACATGTCTATTACTCACCCATATGCTCCCAATACCGAAACCGATACTTTGTGGTGCGTTTTGCGTCAATACAAAATGAATGGCTGAAAATCGCACTGCAAAGAATCACATGCAATTTGAACAGGAATGCGGTGCGATTCCTGTCCGAATTGAATCCGATTTCCCCCACCGCTCCTGGAGTCCTGTGTGTGTGTGTATATGTAGAAAGGTATTAAAGTGCCATCTAGTGGGCAGTTTAAAAAAAAAGTTAGAACTCACAGTACATATCTGGTCACATGCAAAATAATCTACATGGGTGTCCCGGTCCGCTGATGATAGCAAATCTGGCCCTCTGGAGGTGCTCATAGGGCTGGAGGAGATGTAGAGGCCATCCGCCCCTAAGCTGACATCACTTCCGCCAATTGGGAAACAGGTCTCATACCTGCTTCCTGATTGCTGGGTGCAGGGTCTGGGCAGCGGCTTCATGCTAGCGGGTGCAGGGTCCGAGCAGCGGATCCAGGCTGGCGGGTGCAGGGTCCGAGCAGCGGGTCCAGGCTAGCGGGTGCGGGGTCCGAGCAGCGGGTCCAGGCTAGCGGGTGCAGGGTGCGGGCAGCGGCTTCAGGCTATCGGGTGCGGGGTCCAAGCAACGGGTCCAGGCTAGCGGGTGCGGGGTCAAGGCAGATACTCCAGGGTGGCGGGCTTCCTCCCTGGCTCCAGCGGGGTCCAGGCAGCAGGTCAAAGCTAGCGGGTGCAGGGTCCGGCCAGCAGCTCCATTCTAGCGGGTGCGGGTTCTGGGCAGCGGCTCCAGGCTAGCGGGTGCGGGGTCTGAGCAGCAGGTCCAGGCTGGCAGGTGCGGGGTCAAGGCAGTGGATCCAATCTAGCGGGTGCAGGGTCCGGGCAGCGGCTCCAGGCTAGCGGGTGCAGGGTCCGGGCAGCGGCTCCAGGCTAGCGGGTACAGGGTCTAAACAGCAGGTCCAGGCTAGCAGGTGCGAGGTCCAGGCAGCGGCTCCAGGCTAGAGGGGGCGGGGTCCGGGCAACGGCTCCAGGCTAGCGGGTGCGGGGTCCGGGCAGCGAGTCCAAGCTAGCGGGTGCAGGGTCCGGGCAGCGGCTCCAGGCTAGCGGGTGCAGGGTCCGGGCAGCGGCTCCAGGCTAGCGGGTACAGGGTCTGAGCAGCAGGTCCAGGCTAGCAGGTGTGAGGTCCAGGCAGCGGCTCCAGGCTAGTGGGGGTGGGGTCCGGGCAGCCGCTCCAGGCTAGCGGGGTCCGGGCAGCGGCTCCAGTCTAGCGGGTGCGGGGTCCAGGCAGCGGCTCCAGGCTAGCGGGTGCGGGTCCGGGCAGCGGCTCCAGGCTAGCGGGTGCGGGGTCCGGGCAGCGGCTCCAGGCTAGCGGGGTCCAGGCAGCGGCTCCAGGCTAGCAGGTCCGGGGTCCGGGCAGCGGCTCCAGGCTAGCGGGTGCGGGGTCCGGGCAGCGGCTCCAGGCTAGCGGGTGCAGGGTCCGGCCAGTGGCTCCAATAGGATCGCTTGACGTTTGGCCAATCGGGAAACAGGTCTCACACCTGCCTTCTGCTGGGAGAAGATTTAGTGTGAAAATAGCTAAAATTCATTCGCTATTGTCACACAACTGGGTGGGATCGGGATGCAGTGCTCTGCGCCCTGAGCCCACCCTTTTTTTGAAGCCTATTAGACCCTCTAGCTCTAATCATGTGCTTCATAAAACACCATCTATCCCCCTCCCCATAGGAATTCACGCACCCGGCGTCCTGAAAGGGGCCTGGCGCATGGATAGGGAGGGTGGCGGCGGGTTTGGGGGGGCGGGGCTCGTGTGCCCACAATGCACGGGCCGTCACTGGTTCTAACATTTTTTAAACTGCCCACTAGATGGCGCTTTTTCCTTATATATATATATATACACACACACAAAGGAGCAGTGGGGGAAATGGCATGCGATTCTTTGAAGCTCACAGTGTGCAGTGAAATCAGAGTCAGCCTTTTCAGTCCAGGAGAGGAGCCGGTACACCGGTGCAAGACTGAAGGGAAGGCCGGAAGGGAAGATTTAATTGTTACACAGAATCTGCAGGATTCTGACAACTGTGCATTTAGCGGGTTGGTTGGAGTTGCCCTTTAAGAACGGCAATAAGCCTTACCCCCCCTCCTCTTTTATAATAGCCTCTCGAGTGGCCATGTCCTTTATAATTAAATACCCAATATTTTCATTTACCTTCTCCCCGCGGTCCTCCGAGTCTTTGCTGCGCACCAAAACCGCATAAATATTTTAATGTTTACGGAGTCTTAGGAACAGCGACAATGCGACAGCGGCCATTAAACGATTTCAGGCGAAGCCCATGTCCTAATTTGCCCTCTTGTCCCCCCCATTTAAGGACAGATGAGTCGGCGGCGCAGTGAATTTTGACAGCGGTAGTGACCAGATTAAAAATAATAAAAGAAAAGCGATGGAGTTAAAAGGGGATGAAGAGAACGGATTTGCAAAGGTGTTAATGGCAAAGGAGGATTTAGCTTGATGGGTGTTTGAACGTGCAGCGACAGCGACATCTTGTGGACATATTGGAAACAGCTTGAACGTGATTACAATACGCTGCCGCAGGGGGTCACTTGCACCAGATGCCTCGCTGGGCGTTTTTTGGTAACCCTTTTTGTTGCCAGAGTGGATTTTGGCCTTTGCTGTGGGCCTGAAGATTACATAAAACTCCCAAACAGACAAATTGAAAATAGTTTGAACAAAAATTACAAAATATAGCAGATATAGAGGGATACAAAGATACATTGTTTATAAACATTGTTCAGACAGACGACAGAGATATACAAAATAACATTGTTTATAAACGTTGATCAGACAGGAGATAGAAAGATATAAAGTAACATTGTTTATAAACATTGATCAGATGAGATATAGAGAGATATAAAGTAAAATTGTTTATAAACATTGATCAGATGGGATATAGAGAGATACAAAGTAAAATTGTTTATAAACATTGATCAGACAGGAGATGGAGAGATACAAAGTTACATTGTTTATAAACATTGTTCAGACATGAGAAAGAAATATACAAAGTAACATTGTTTATAAACATTGTTCAGATGGGATATAGAGGGATACAAAGTAACATTGTTTATAAACATTGATCAGACAGGAGATGGAGAGATACAAAGTTACATTCTTTATAAACATTGATCAAATGGGCTATAGAGCAGGGGTCGTCGACTATCCGCCACAGTTGTACTGCAGCAGAATGGCACGGCTGGGCGAAAGAACTTTATGTAACGTTGCTTTGCCCTGTGGCCACTAGGGGGCACGTGCGCACCCCCTGCTCACTCACGGAGCCTACACACACAGATCCCGGTTCTCCGTGTGCCCCGAGCGATCGCGGGAGCCTGGCGGTGATCGCCACCACCGGGCTCCCGCAATCGATCGGGGCACACGGAGAACCGGCATCTGTGTGTGTAAACATACAGTTTCCGGTTCTCTGAGGGGAGAACAGACAGATCGTCTGTTCATACAGAGTATGAACAGCAATCTGTCATCTCCCCTACACAGTCCCCTCCCCGCCT
The DNA here is from genome assembly GCA_028564925.1 of Lithobates sylvaticus. Taxonomy (NCBI): domain Eukaryota; kingdom Metazoa; phylum Chordata; class Amphibia; order Anura; family Ranidae; genus Lithobates; species Lithobates sylvaticus. Next base: position 74,029,365 of record CM053038.1, read on the forward strand.
TCAGTTAGAACACACAATAGGACACACTTAACCCTTTCACTGCCCCCTAGTGGTTAACCCCTTCACTGCCAGTGAAATTTTTACAGTAATCAAAGCAATTTTATAGCTCTGATAGCTGTATAAATGACAATGGTCCCAAAAATGTGTCAAAAGTGTCCGATATGTCCGCCATAATGTCGCAGTACCGATAAAAATTGCAGATCGCCGCCATTACTAGTAAAAAAAAAAATAATAATAAAAATGGCAAAAAACGATACCCTATTTTGTAGACGCTATAACTTTTGCGCAAACCAATCTATATACGCTTATTGCGATTTTTTTTTACCAAAAATATGTAGAAGAATATATATAGGTCTAAACTGAGGAAAAAATTTTTTTTTTTTTATATTTTGGGGGGATATTTATTATAGCAAAAAGATTAAAATATTGTGTTTTTTCAAAATTGGTGCTCTTTTTTTGTTTATAGCGCAAAAAATAAAAACCGCAGAGGTTATCAACTGGCACCAATAGAAAGCTCTATTTGTGGGGAAAAGGGATGTCAATTTTGTTTGGGTGCAACGTCGCACGACTGCGCAATTGTCAGTTAAATCGACGCAGTGCCGAATCGCAAAAAGTGCTCTGGTCAGGAAGGGGTAAAATCTTCCGGGGCTGAAGCGGTTGATACAGGGCCCATTCCTGCCCTTTCTTGCCCAGACCAATTTTCAACTTTCAATGCTCTCACCCAAACAATTTTTTTATCATGTTTTTCACACAAATAGAGCTTTCTTTTGGTGGTATTTAATCACCACTGGGTTTTTTCTTTTTTGCGATATAAGTAAAAAAAAGAGCAAAACATTTTGAAAAAAAAAAATTTGGTAAAGAAGTAATTTTTGTTCATAAATTTGGGCCAACATTTATACTGCTACGTATCTTTGGTAAAAATAACCCAAATTAGTGGATATTATTTATGTGTGAAAGTTATAGAGTCTACAAGCTATGTAGAAAAATGATATACTGATGGCCTATATCATTTCTTGAGGTCCTGAAATCTAAAGACAGTACAAATACCCCCCAAATGACCCCTGTTTGGAAAGTATTTAGCAACAAGTTATTTCTCACACACAGCACATGCATACTTCCAATTACACCCCAAAATACATTCTGCTACTCCTCCTGAGTATGGCGATACCACATGTGTGAGACTTTTCCACAGCGTGGCCACATAGAGAGGTCCAACATGCAAGGAGCACCTTCAGGCGTCACCCAGGGCCGGACTGGGAATAAAAACCAGCCCTGGAAAAAATATCATACCAGCCCCATAGCATTATTATACCAGCTCAACAGCATAACGTCATTATTTTCTTGTTCATAAAAGGGAAAACCATGCATTTTAAAGCACATTTGAATGGTACAGTGGCTGCGTTTGATGGCATAGTGGCTGCATTTAATGGGCACAGTGGTGAAAATGTATGGGTACGGTGGCTGCATTTGATGTTACAGTGGCTGCGTTTGATGGCACAGTGGCAGCATTTAATGGGCACAGTGGTGGCAATTTTTGGGCACAGTGGCTACGTTTGATGGCACAGTGGCTGCGTTTGATGGGCACAGTGGTGGCAATTTATGGGTACAGTGGCTGCATTTGATGGCACAGTGGCTGCGTTTGATGGGCACAATGGCTGTGTTTGATGGGCACAGTGGCTGTGTTTGATGGCACAGTGGCAGCGTTTAATGGGCACAGTGGTGGCAATTTATGGGCACAGTGGCATGCGTTTGAGGGCACAGTGGCTGCATTTGATGGGCACAGTGGTGGCAATTTATGGGCACAGTGGTGGCAATTTATGGGCACAGTGGCTACGTTCGATGGCACAGTGGCTGTGTTTGATGGGCACAGTGGTGGCAATTTATGGGTACAGTGGCTGCGTTTGATGGCACAGTGGCTGCGTTTGATGGGCACAATGGCTGCGTTTGATGGGCACAATGGCTGCGTTTGACGGCACAGTGGCAGCGTTTAATGGGCACAGTGGTGGCAATTTATGGGCACAGTGGTGGCAATTTATGGGCACAGTGGCATGCGTTTGAGGGCACATTGGCTGCGTTTGATGGGCACAGTGGTGGCAATTTATGGGCACGGTGGTGACAATTTATGGGCACAGTGGCTACGTTCAATGGCACAGTGGCTGTGTTTGATGGGCACAGTGGTGGCAATTTATGGGTACAGTGGCTGCGTTTGATGGCACAGTGGCTGCGTTTGATGGCACAGTGGCTGCGTTTGATGGGCACAATGGCTGTGTTTGATGGGCACAATGGCTGCGTTTGGGCACAGTGGCAGCGTTTAATGGGCACAGTGGTGGCAATTTATGGGCACAGTGGCATGCGTTTGAGGGCACAGTGGCTGCATTTGAGGGCACAGTGGCTGCGTTTGAGGGCACAGTGGCATGCATTTGATAGGCACAGTAGCTGCGTTTGAGGGCACAGTGGCTGCGTTTGAGGGCACAGTGGCTGCGTTTGAGGGCACAGTGGCTGCGTTTGATGGGCACAGTGGCTATGTTTGACGGCACAGTGGCAGCGTTTAATGGGCACAGTGGTGGCAATTTATGGACACAGTGGCATGCGTTTGAGGGCACAGTGGAATGCGTTTGAGGGCACAGTGGCATGCGTTTGAGGGCACAGTGGCTGTGTTTGAGGGCACAGTGGCTGCGTTTGAGGGCACAGTGGCATGCATTTGATGGGCACAGTGGCTGCGTTTGAGGGCACAGTGGCTGCGTTTGAGGGCACAGTGGCATGTGTTTGAGGGCACAGTGGCTGCGTTTGAGGGCACAGTGGCATGCGTTTGAGGGCACAGTGGCTGCGTTTGAGGGCACAGTGGCTGCATAACGTCATTATTTTCTTGTTCATAAAAGGGAAAACCATGCATTTTAAAGCACATTTGAATGGTACAGTGGCTGCGTTTGATGGCATAGTGGCTGCATTTTATGGGCACAGTGGTGGGAATTTATGGGTACGGTGGCTGCATTTGATGTTACAGTGGCTGCGTTTGATGGCACAGTGGCAGCATTTAATGGGCACAGTGGTGGCAATTTATGGGCACAGTGGCTGCGTTTGATGGGCACAATGGCTGTGTTTGATGGGCACAGTGGCTGTGTTTGATGGCACAGTGGCAGCATTTAATGGGCACAGTGGTGGCAATTTATGGGCACAGTGGCATGCGTTTGAGGTCACAGTGGCTGCGTTTGATGGGCACAGTGGTGGCAATTTATGGGCACAGTGGTGGCAATTTATGGGCACAGTGGCTACGTTCGATGGCACAGTGGCTGTGTTTGATGGGCACAATGGCTGCATTTGACGGCACAGTGGCAGCGTTTAATGGGCACAGTGGTGGCAATTTATGGGCACAGTGGCATGCGTTTGAGGGCACAGTGGCTGCGTTTGATGGGCACAGTGGTGGCAATTTATGGGTACAGTGGCTGCGTTTGATGGCACAGTGGCTGCGTTTGATGGCACGGTGGCTGCGTTTGATGGGCACAATGGCTGTGTTTGATGGGCACAATGGCTGCGTTTGGGCACAGTGGCAGCGTTTAATGGGCACAGGGGTGGCAATTTATGGCACAGTGGCATGCGTTTGAGGGCACAGTGGCTGCATTTGAGGGCACAGTGGCTGCGTTTGAGGGCACAGTGGCTGCGTTTGAGGGCACAGTGGCTGCGTTTGATGGGCACAGTGGCTATGTTTGACGGCACAGTGGCAGCGTTTAATGGGCACAGTGGTGGCAATTTATGGACACAGTGGCATGCGTTTGAGGGCACAGTGGAATGCGTTTGAGGGCACAGTGGCATGCGTTTGAGGGAACAGTGGCTGTGTTTGAGGGCACAGTGGCTGCGTTTGAGGGCACAGTGGCATGCATTTGATGGGCACAGTGGCTGCGTTTGAGGGCACAGTGGCTGCGTTTGAGGGCACAGTGGCATGAGTTTGAGGGCACAGTGGCTGCGTTTGTGGGCACAGTGGCATGCGTTTGAGGGCACAGTGGCATGCGTTTGAGGGCACAGTGGCTGCGTTTGAGGGCACAGTGGCTGCATAACGTCATTATTTTCTTGTTCATAAAAGGGAAAACCATGCATTTTAAAGCACATTTGAATGGTATGGTGGCTGCGTTTGATGGCATAGTGGCTGCATTTTATGGGCACAGTGGTGGGAATTTATGGGTACGGTGGCTGCATTTGATGTTACAGTGGCTGCGTTTGATGGCACAGTGGCAGCATTTAATGGGCACAGTGGTGGCAATTTATGGGCACAGTGGCTGCGTTTGATGGGCACAATGGCTGTGTTTGATGGGCACAGTGGCTGTGTTTGATGGCACAGTGGCAGCATTTAATGGGCACAGTGGTGGCAATTTATGGGCACAGTGGCATGCGTTTGAGGTCACAGTGGCTGCGTTTGATGGGCACAGTGGTGGCAATTTATGGGCACAGTGGTGGCAATTTATGGGCACAGTGGCTACGTTCGATGGCACAGTGGCTGTGTTTGATGGGCACAATGGCTGCATTTGACGGCACAGTGGCAGCGTTTAATGGGCACAGTGGTGGCAATTTATGGGCACAGTGGCATGCGTTTGAGGGCACAGTGGCTGCGTTTGATGGGCACAGTGGTGGCTATTTATGGGTACAGTGGCTGCGTTTGATGGCACAGTGGCTGCGTTTGATGGCACGGTGGCTGCGTTTGATGGGCACAATGGCTGTGTTTGATGGGCACAATGGCTGCGTTTGGGCACAGTGGCAGCGTTTAATGGGCACAGTGGTGGCAATTTATGGCACAGTGGCATGCGTTTGAGGGCACAGTGGCTGCATTTGAGGGCACAGTGGCTGCGTTTGAGGGCACAGTGGCTGCGTTTGAGGGCACAGTGGCTGCGTTTGATGGGCACAGTGGCTATGTTTGACGGCACAGTGGCAGCGTTTAATGGGCACAGTGGTGGCAATTTATGGACACAGTGGCATGCGTTTGAGGGCACAGTGGAATGCGTTTGAGGGCACAGTGGCATGCGTTTGAGGGCACAGTGGCTGCGTTTGAGGGCACAGTGGCTGCGTTTGAGGGCACAGTGGCATGCATTTGATGGGCACAGTGGCTGCGTTTGAGGGCACAGTGGCTGCGTTTGAGGGCACAGTGGCATGTGTTTGAGGGCACAGTGGCTGCGTTTGAGGGCACAGTGGCATGCGTTTGAGGGCACAGTGGCATGCGTTTGAGGGCACAGTGGCTGCGTTTGAGGGCACAGTGGCTGCATAACGTCATTATTTTCTTGTTCATAAAAGGGAAAACCATGCATTTTAAAGCACATTTGAATGGTACAGTGGCTGCGTTTGATGGCATAGTGGCTGCATTTTATGGGCACAGTGGTGGGAATTTATGGGTACGGTGGCTGCATTTGATGTTACAGTGGCTGCGTTTGATGGCACAGTGGCAGCATTTAATGGGCACAGTGGTGGCAATTTATGGGCACAGTGGCTGCGTTTGATGGGCACAATGGCTGTGTTTGATGGGCACAGTGGCTGTGTTTGATGGCACAGTGGCAGCATTTAATGGGCACAGTGGTGGCAATTTATGGGCACAGTGGCATGCGTTTGAGGGCACAGTGGCTGCGTTTGATGGGCACAGTGGTGGCAATTTATGGGCACAGTGGTGGCAATTTATGGGCACAGTGGCTACGTTCGATGGCACAGTGGCTGTGTTTGATGGGCACAATGGCTGCATTTGACGGCACAGTGGCAGCGTTTAATGGGCACAGTGGTGGCAATTTATGGGCACAGTGGCATGCGTTTGAGGGCACAGTGGCTGCGTTTGATGGGCACAGTGGTGTCAATTTATGGGCACAGTGGCTACGTTCGATGGCACAGTGGCTGTGTTTGATGGGCACAGTGGTGGCAATTTATGGGTACAGTGGCTGCGTTTGATGGCAAAGTGGCTGCGTTTGATGGGCACAATGGCTGCGTTTGATGGGCACAATGGCTGCGTTTGGGCACAGTGGCTGTGTTTGACGGCACAGTGGCAGCGTTTAATGGGCACAGTGGTGGCAATTTATGGGCACAGTGGCTGCGTTTGAGGGCACAGTGGCATGCGTTTGAGGGCACAGTGGCTGCGTTTGAGGGCACAGTGGCATGCGTTTGAGGGAACAGTGGCATGCGTTTGAGGGCACAGTGGTTGCGTTTAAGGGCACAGTGGCATGCGTTTGAGGGCACAGTGGCTGCGTTTGAGGGCACAGTGGCTGCGTTTGAGGGCACAGTGGCTGCGTTTGAGGGCACAGTGGCATGCATTTGATAGGCCCAGTGGCTGCGTTTGAGGGCACAGTGGCTGCGTTTGAGGGCACAGTGGCTGCGTTTAAGGGCACAGTGGCTGCGTTTGATGGGCACAATGGCTGCGTTTGGGCACAGTGGCTGTGTTTGATGGGCACAATGGCTGAGTTTGGGCACAGTGGCTGCGTTTGGGGGCACAGTGGCTGCGTTTGAGGGCACACTGGCATGCATTTGATGGGCACAATGGCTGCGTTTGGGCACAGTGGCTGCGTTTGAGGGCACAGTGGCTGCGTTTGAGGGCACAGTGGCTGCGTTTGAGGGTACAGTGGCTGCGTTTGAGGGCACAGTGGCATGCATTTGATGGGCACAGTGGCTGCGTTTGAGGGCACAGTGGCTGCGTTTGAGGGCACAGTGGCTGCGTTTGAGGGCACAGTGGCTGCGTTTGAGGGCACAGTGGCATGCGTTTGAGGGCACAATGGCTGCGTTTGGGCACAGTGGCTGTGTTTGATGGGCACAATGGCTGCGTTTGGGCACAGTGGCTGCGTTTGGGGGCACAGTGGCTGCGTTTGAGGGCACACTGGCATGCATTTGATGGGCACAATGGCTGCGTTTGGGCACAGTGGCATGCGTTTGAGGGCACAGTGGCTGCATTTGAGGGCACAGTGGCATGCGTTTGAGGGCACAGTGGCTGCGTTTGAGGGTACAGTGGCTGCGTTTGAGGGCACAGTGGCATGCATTTGATGGCACAGTGGCTGCGTTTGAGGGCACAGTGGCTGCGTTTGAGGGCACAGTGGCTGCGTTTGATGGGCACAATGGCTGCATTTGGGCACAGTGGCTATGTTTGACGGCACAGTGGCAGCGTTTAATGGGCACAGTGGTGGCAATTTATGTGCATAGTGGCATGCGTTAAAGGGGACAGTGGCTGCGTTTGAGGGCACAGTGGCATGCATTTGAGGGCACGGTGGCTGCGTTTGAGGGCACAGTGGCTGCGTTTGAGGGCACAGTGGCTGCGTTTGATGGGCACAATGGCTGCGTTTGGGCACAGTGGCTGTGTTTGATGGGCACAATGGCTGCGTTTGGGCACAGTGGCTGCGTTTGAGGGCACACTGGCATGCATTTGATGGGCACAATGGCTGCGTTTGGGCACAGTGGCTGCGTTTGAGGGCACAGTGGCATGCGTTTGAGGGTACAGTGGCATGCGTTTGAGGGCACAGTGGCTGCGTTTGAGGGCACAGTGGCATGCATTTGATGGGCACAGTGGCATGCATTTGATGGGCACAGTGGCTGCGTTTGAGGGCACAGTGGCTGCGTTTGAGGGCACAGTGGCTGCGTTTGATGGGCACAATGACTGTGTTTGGGCACAGTGGCAGCGTTTAATGGGCACAGTGGTGGCAATTTATGGGCACAGTGGCATGCGTTTGAGGGCACAGTGGCTGCGTTTGAGGGTACAGTGGCTGCGTTTGAGGGCACAGTGGCATGCATTTGATGGGCACAGTGGCTGCGTTTGAGGGCACAGTGGCTGCGTTTGAGGGCACAGTGGCTGCGTTTGATGGGCACAATGGCTGCATTTGGGCACAGTGGCTATGTTTGACGGCACAGTGGCAGCGTTTAATGGGCACAGTGGTGGCAATTTATGTGCATAGTGGCATGCGTTAAAGGGGACAGTGGCTGCGTTTGAGGGCACAGTGGCATGCATTTGAGGGCACGGTGGCTGCGTTTGAGGGCACAGTGCTGCGTTTGAGGGCACAGTGGCTGCGTTTGATGGGCACAATGGCTGCGTTTGGGCACAGTGGCTGTGTTTGATGGGCACAATGGCTGCGTTTGGGCACAGTGGCTGCGTTTGAGGGCACACTGGCATGCATTTGATGGGCACAATGGCTGCGTTTGGGCACAGTGGCTGCGTTTGAGGGCACAGTGGCATGCGTTTGAGGGTACAGTGGCATGCGTTTGAGGGCACAGTGGCTGCGTTTGAGGGCACAGTGGCATGCATTTGATGGGCACAGTGGCATGCATTTGATGGGCACAGTGGCTGCGTTTGAGGGCACAGTGGCTGCGTTTGAGGGCACAGTGGCTGCGTTTGATGGGCACAATGACTGTGTTTGGGCACAGTGGCAGCGTTTAATGGGCACAGTGGTGGCAATTTATGGGCACAGTGGCATGCGTTTGAGGGCACAGTGGCTGCGTTTGAGGGCACAGTGGCTGCGTTTGAGGGCACAGTGGCATGCGTTTGAGGGCACAGTGGCATGCGTTTGAGGGCACAGTGGCATGCGTTTGAGGGCACAGTGGCATGCATTTGATGGGCACAGTGGCTGCGTTTGAGGGCACAGTGGCATGCGTTTGAGGGCACAGTGGCATGCGTTTGAGGGCACAGTGGTGGCAATTTATGGGCACAGTGGCATGCGTTTGAGGGCACAGTGGCTGCGTTTGATGGGCACAGTGGTGTTAATTTATGGGCACAGTGGCTACGTTCAATGGCACAGTGGCTGTGTTTGATGGGCACAGTGGTGGCAATTTATGGGTACAGTGGCTGCGTTTGATGGCACAGTGGCTGCGTTTGATGGGCACAATGGCTGCGTTTGATGGGCACAATGGCTGCGTTTGATGGGCACAATGGCTGCGTTTGGGCACAGTGGCAGCGTTTAATGGGCACAGTGGTGGCAATTTATGGGCACAATAGCATGCGTTTGAGGGCACAGTGGCTGCGTTTGAGGGCACAGTGGCATGCGTTTGAGGGCACAGTGGCATGCGTTTGAGGGCACAGTGGCTGAGTTTGAGGGCACAGTGGCTGCGTTTGATGGCACAGTGGCTGCGTTTGAGGGCACAGTGGCTGCGTTTGAGGGCACAGTGGCATGCGTTTGAGGGCACAGTGGCTGCGTTTGAGGGCACAGTGGCATGCGTTTGAGGGCACAGTGGCATGCGTTTGAGGGCAGAGTGGCTGCGTTTGAGGGCACAGTGGTTGCGTTTAAGGGCACAGTGGCATGCGTTTGAGGGCACAGTGGCTGCGTTTGAGGGCACAGTGGCTGCGTTTGAGGGCACAGTGGCATGCATTTGATAGGCACAGTGGCTGCGTTTGAGGGCACAGTGGCTGCGTTTGAGGGCACAGTGGCTGCGTTTGATGGGCACAATGGCTGCGTTTGATGGGCACAGTGGCTGTGTTTGATGGGCACAATGGCTGTGTTTGGGCACAGTGGCTGCGTTTGAGGGCACAGTGGCTGCGTTTGAGGGCACACTGGCATGCATTTGATGGGCACACTGGCTGTGTTTGATAGCACAGTGGCTGCGTTTGAGGGCACAGTGGCATGCGTTTGAGGGTACAGTGGCTGCGTTTGAGGGCACAGTGGCTGCGTTTGAGGGTACAGTGGCTGCGTTTGAGGGTACAGTGGCTGCGTTTGAGGGCACAGTGGCATGCATTTGACGGGCACAATGGCTGCGTTTGGGCACAGTGGCTATGTTTGACGGCACAGTGGCAGCGTTTAATGGGCACAGTGGTGGCAATTTATGGGCACAGTGGCATGCGTTTGAGGGCACAGTGGCTGCGTTTGAGGGCACAGTGGCATGCATTTGAGGGCACAGTGGCATGCATTTGAGGGCACAGTGGCTGCGTTTGAGGGCACAGTGGCTGCGTTTGATGGTCACAATGGCTGCGTTTGGGCACAGTGGCTGTGTTTGATGGGCACAATGGCTGCGTTTGAGGGCACAGTGGCTGCGTTTGAGGGCACACTGGCATGCATTTGATGGGCACAATGGCTGCGTTTGGGCACAGTGGCATGCGTTTGAGGGCACAGTGGCTGCGTTTGAGGGCACAGTGGCATGCGTTTGAAAGCACAGTGGCTGCGTTTGAGGGCACAGTGGCTGCGTTTGAGGGCACAGTGGCATGCATTTGATGGGCACAGTGGCTGCGTTTGAGGGCACAGTGGCTGCGTTTGATGGGCACAATGATTGCGTTTGGGCACAGTGGCTATGTTTGACGGCACAGTGGCATGCGTTTAATGGGCACAGTGGTGGCAATTTATGGGCACAGTGGCATGCGTTTGAGGGCACAGTGGCTGCGTTTGAGGGCACAGTGGCATGCATTTGAGGGCACAGTGGCTGCGTTTGAGAGCACAGTGGAATGCGTTTGAGGGCACAGTGGCTGTGTTTGAGGGCACAGTGGCATGCATTTGATGAGCACAGTGGCTGCTTTTGTGGGCACAGTGGCATGCGTTTGAGGGCACAGTGGCATGTGTTTGAGGGCACAGTGGCATGCGTTTGAGAGCACAGTGGCTGCGTTTGAGGGCACAGTGGCTGTGTTTGATGGGCACAGTGATGCAATTGATGTTTTATTTATTTTCAGTTTGCGCCCCCCCCCCCCCCCCCCAAGAAATTGCAATGCTCTGTAAAAAAATGTACTATTTTATTAGAGGGAGAGAGAGAGAGAGAGAGAGGGGGAGAGAGGGAGAGAGAGGGAGGAGAGAGGGGGAGGGGGGAGAGAGAGAGAGGGGGGAGAGAGAGAGAGGGGGGAGAGAGAGAGAGGAGAGAAGAGAGAGAGGGGGAGGGGGAGAGAAAGAGAGAGGGGGAGAGAGAGAGGGGGGGAGAGGGGGGAGAGAGAGAGAGAGAGAGAGGGGGGGGGGGGGAGGGGGAGAGAGAGAGAGAGAGAGAGAGAGAGAGAGAGAGAGAGAGAGAGAGAGAGAGGGGGGGGGGGGAGAGGGGGAGGGGAGAGAGGGAGAGAGGGAGGGAGAGGGAGGGTAGGGGGAGAGGGAGGGAGAGGGAGAGGGGGGAGGGAGAGAGAGAGAGGGCAGGCACCTTAATTCTTCTGATCCATGAGCGGCCATCCACTTCTCCTATTCTCCTCGTGCAGACTAGTGGGCGGGCCAAATGGAAGAAGAAATCAGCGGTGCTGCGCTGCCGTGCGTGGCGCCGCACAGGTCGAATGCAGAAATCAGCCTACTCGTGCTCCTCCCCTCACAGATGATAGCAGTGGGGGCGGCGCGGATCAGAAGAGGAGATACAAGCGAGCGCGCCGCACACACAGCCAGAGCCAGGCTTCATTGCAAAGAGCGGCGGCCGCCGCTGCTGTTTTTTTTTTTGCTGCGCTGACACTGCCAGACAAAAGCAGCCCCAGGGCACTGAGAGCAGGCGGCCTACCGGGAAATTTCCTGGTATCCCGGTAGGCCAGTCCGGAACTGGCGTCATCTATGAGGCATGGGCTGCAGATAGGTACTCTGGTGCTCTGATGGGCTGCAGGAGGGAGGGAGTTTTCCTGCTGATGTCATTTTACATTGCGTCGGTGGGGAAGTGGTTAAAATCCATGCCAGACCCAAAGGGTCCCCCAACGCTGTTTTTTCCCCTAATTTTTTTAAATTTAAATTATTTTTCGTACAATCATTTTTTTTTAATTTAGCTCTCAGCGGGGAAGCCTTAACAACCTATTAACTGTGCGCTCAGTGGGCGAACATCCCACTAAGTGCCCAGAAAGTTTGGGTGTTAGGCAAGTACCTGAATGGGCGATGTTCAGGCCAAACTTATGCTCGGTCCAAACCGTTCGCCCATCCCAAGTGGTGCCTGAACACAATAACCCCTCACAGTTACTCTTGTTGGGTGCAGGAACAGTCCCTACTATTAAAAATTAGTAAAACAATTGTAATAACATGCCCCTGTCAAACAGATGCAGAAAAATTGGGCCTTGGGTGTTGTTGGTGCCCTAAACCAAAAATATTGTTGTAAACTAGCATAATCAAGATTCAGGAATAGGCAGCATAGGCCATCTTCAAGGGATCCCAGATCCCTAGCAAATGCAATCAGTTACATCAGCATCAGGGGCTTGATAGCTGCTGATACAGGACTGATTCATTTTGATAAATGTCAGCCTATCAATGGAGTCTGTGGACAGGCCCATTCTTTGATCCATTACAAACCCTCCAGCAGCACTGAATGTCCATTCAGAATGCACACTGGATGCCGGACAGGCCAGTAACTCGATTGCATATTGAGCAAGTTCTGGCCAGTGGTTCATCCTCAAGTAACCCAGTGGATGCTCAGTTGGAAAGGTCTCCAATTCTGCTATGGCCCCTAAATATTTCTGCACCATATAATGCAGACGATGTCGATGGTTGCTTGAACCTATAAGCCCTGGGCGCTGAGGACTAAAAAATTGTTTAAAGGCATTGGTCAGCCGGCCACCTTCTCCACCGAAGTTTTCTTCAAGGCATCCTGAAGAGGTTTCATCCTATGCTCCCTCTGTGAAGGCAGGATGAGCTCTGTGACTTTACCCTTGTAACATTAATCAAGAAGGGTTCCCAGCCAGTAATGATCCCCCTCCTTGATACCACAAATCCTCGGGTCCTTTCACGGGCTTTGCAGGATCAGGGAGCCCATGCAGTGTAAGTTTGAAAAGGCATGAGATTCTGAGTCCTCTGGGTCACTAAAGATGACATTGTCAGGCATTACCTCCTCCCAGCCAGGTACAGCTCCTTGGGTTTCTGGGGACTGAAAATCATTCCTTGAAGACTGCTGCATGTTATCCTCTACATCCATGTTGACACAATCCTTCTCCTCCTTCTCTTCCTTCTGTGTGTTTGGCGGCCCTGCAGGAATGGTATCTGCATAAAGTAAAGGGGGCCTTGAGAGGAAAGGAAGTCCTCCTCTTCCTCCCGCTGTTCTGCTTTAAGGAACATGTGTCAAGTCTCCCTGTCCGAGGGCGGAGAGAAGGTTGGTGCCATTGTCACATCCAACCATTCCTGGCTCAAGCTTCCATGGCATCAACCACCTCTGAGCCTGTCCCTGCAGAATCTCTGCCCCAGTGTGGCTGTCCCCTAGACAGACCAACTGAAGCACCACATGGCATCTTTTAGCCTGACTGCTTGCGTAGCCCCTTGATTGCTTAGGGAGCACTGCTGGTTCAGAGGACAATTCAGCAGAAGAGGCCATAGAGGAAGAAGAAGAGGAGGGGGTGGAGCAGACAGATGTGGCAGAATCACCACCAGCTTTTAGGAGGCGTGGTGCCGGAACAAGCTCCAACACTGTACCCTGTCCTGCATTCCCAGCGGCCAGCAGAGTTACTCAGTGCGCCGTAAAGGAAGTGTAACGTCCCTGACCATGCCTGCTGGACCATGAGTGAGCGGTAATGTGAACATTGCCTTCCACATGACGGTAGAAAGCTGGAATGGCCTTTTGTGAAAATAAATTAATTTTTGGAACTTGCCACTGTGGTACAGCACATTCCACAAATTCATGAAAGGGGGCAGAGTCTAGAAAAGTCTGAAAAAGAAGCAGTTGTAGTGCTGTCAGTTTGGCCAAGCTAGCATTTAGATGCTGAGCATGTGGATGGCTGGGACAGTATCTTTTTTTAAGGTTCAGCAACTGGGGTAGCGAAAATTGCCTGGTGAAATCAACAGGTGTGATACTGCTGGCACTAGCTGGCACTATACCACAAGTACTGCAAGTACTTGTGGTATACCTTGTACTTGTACTTGTGTAGCTATACCTTCATTCCTCTCAGTGCAGGATTTTGAGAGAACTTGAGGTATAGTAGGGGTTGAGATCCCAGATGAGGAGCAAGTAGAAATCTGCTTGTTTATATAATCGGGGTCTTTCAGGTGCTGTTGCCAACGGACTGCATGACGGGTCGTCATAAGTCTTGTCAAGCATGTGGTGCCCAAGCGGGTGGTGTTCTGGTCATGCTTGATCCACTTCAGAGATTGCAAACAGCAACGGTGCGTTCTACTGCACATGTGTGAAAAAAGCCCACACCAATGAACTTTTGGAAGTCAGCAGGGAGTCAGCAGCACCCTGCACCTGTGGAGCTCTGTGGGTCGATGCAATAGGATGGCTGCCCTTAAACTGGACCCTTGAGGACATCCTGCCTCATTGGAGTTGTGCCTCCTCCTCCTCACTTTCCTCTTCTGTTCTCTCAAGTACCCAAGTACAGTGAGTGACCTCATCATCCCCTCCCTCCTCGTCACTGGAGCAAACTTGGCAGTATGCTGCAGCAGGGCGGAACATGGCTGCCAGTTTCTTGTCCTTCTGAGGCACCCCCTCTCTCTAGGCTTACGTTACTTCCTTCCTCAACCTGGGAACCAACATTGGAGCCTTCAAATTGCTGCGCATCCTCCAGCAGCCTGTAACCGACACTATGGTTGAATAATTTTGGTGACTTCTCCGTGCATGATGGTGGGGCTACAGAATGAGTAACTGTGGACAAGGTGGAATAGGCCACTTTAGCAGCTGTTTTGGAAGGCAAACTTGTATGAGTCTGAATAACAGAGGATGAGGAGGATGAGGGCGGCTTAGTTATCCACTCCACCAACTCTTCTGCATGTTGTGGCTCAATAACACAGCCAGCAGCAGAAAAAAAGGACAAGCCTGCAGAGGATGCAACATGTCCGCCACTTTTCACTGTAGACACAGATGCTGAGTGCCCTCTTTTAGTGGCCCATGAGTGTCTGCCTCTCCTTGGTGGTCTTCCTGAGATTTTTTACACCGCACTACACTGTATTATATACTCTGCACTGTAGTATATACTCTGCATTGCAGTATATACTGTACACTGAATGCACTGTATTATATACTGTACACCGACTGCATTGTATTATATACTGTACACACTGTATACACTGCCAGCACTGTATTATATACTGTACACCGCCTGCACTGTATTATATACTGTACACACTGTATACACCGCCTGCACTGTATTATATACTGTACACCGCCTGCACTGTATTATATACTGTACACACTGCCTGCACTGTATTATATACTGTACACCGCCTGCACTGTATTATATACTGTACACCACCTGCACTGTATTATATACTGTACACAGACTGCACTGTATTATATACCGTACACCGACTATTATTGCACTCAGTAGCACTGATGTTGGAGGTTATTATTGCACACATTGGCACCAATGCTGGGGGTTATTAGTGCATACTAGTGTTGGGCAAACTGTTCGGACCGAGTAAAAGGTTGGCCCAAACATTGCCTGTTCAAGTGTTCGCTGAACACCCGAATTTCCTGTGTGTTCGGCAGAATGTTCGTCCCCCGCCGAGCCCACAGTCAATATGTTGTTAAGGAGTCGGGCCAGGAAGCCGGCCGCCGTGTCCTCAACAACCAATGAGGCATCAGCTGTCAGCATGTTCCACGCTGACAACTGAAAGAAACAATATTATTGCCAGACAAAATGAACTACTTGCTGCTCGCGCTATAGCCAAAAGACGGCTACAGCACGGGCCTTAATTGCTGAGAGGGCGTCCATGGACGTCCTCCTGAGCAAGCGCTGTCTGCGTGTGGCGCGCTCTATGATCACTGAGTCTATGAGACTCGGCTAATCAAAGATCAGAGTAAGGGGTCAATCCCGACCCCTTATCACGTGATCAGCTGTCAGCCAATGACGGATGATCACGTGATGTAAACAGAAGCTCGGTAAGCTGTATTTTTTCCCCCTCGCGCTGTCAGCGTAAGGGAAAACAAAAAGCCGATCACCGGCTTCTGTCAGAGGGACATCGGTCCCTCACAAGTAAAGCCACGGTTGCATTTTCTGTGTCCACCAGTGTCAGCAGCCAGTGCCCACTGTGCCACCTATCAGTACCCACCAGTGCCACCTACCAGTACCAACAGTGCCACCCATCAATGCTGCCAATCAATGCCCATTAGTGTCTCATAATCAGTGCCACAGATCAGTGCTGCCTATCAGTGTCACCTACCAGTGCCCATCAGTGCCCTGGGGGGGCTATTGCTGGGGGGGCTACTGGGTAAAACAAGTCCTCCTCCTGAAGGAAGAATATCAGAAAAGCCAAGCTATGACCATATACAGTAGAATACATTAGACATGTGCAGAATGGAAAAAAAATTGTTTTGTTCGGATAGATTCGTTATGCTACTAATTTTGTTTTGTTGATTCGTTTGTTTTGGAATTAATTTAGTTTGTTTAGCTTCATTTAATTTAATTCAGTTTTTAAATTTTCTAACGAATTCCAAATTTTCAGAACGATTAGAATCTGGATCGGTCGAAAAATAATCGACTGATTCAATTTCTGTGTGAAGAATAGCTGGTTGTTAAGGAGCGGCCGGGATGAATGCCGGCAACAGAAAGTTCTGAAAAAAAAAAACTGTGTGGGGTCCCCTCCCCATCCATACCAGGTCCATCAGGTCTGGTATGGATTTTAAAGGGGAACCCCACGCCAAAAAAAATGTAAAATAAAAAAACATCATGGGGTCCCCCTCCTCAAATCAATACCAGACCCTTATGCGAGCATGCAGCCCGGCAGGTCAGGAAAGGGAGGGACGAGTGAGTGCCAGACCACATGCCCTTAACATAGGGGGGGGGGGGTTCATTGGCAAAGCCCCCCCCACACCAAAGCACCTTGTCCCCATGTTGATGGGGACAAGGGCCTTTTTCCCACAACCTTGGGCTGTGGTTGTCTGGAAGTCCCCTATAACAAAGGGGGCACCCAGATTCTCCCCCCCCCATGTGAATGAGTAGGGGTATCCATTGTACCCCTACTCATTCACCCAAAAAGTGAATAAAGACCCGAGTTACATAGTACCCGTAGCCATTCACCAAAATTATGTCAGCGGGTGACCCCGTCCCCTTGTGACGTCACTGACCGGGGCATGCTGGGTCAAAGACGTCACAAGGGCGCAGTGTCACCCGTTGACGTCTTCAGGTGACTCCGCCCCTTAGCTATTTAAGAAATGTCAGACGGAGGAGCAGGCAGTCGGCGGGGAGCCTTTGACGAGGCCGGTTGTTTTTTTGTTTTTTTTTTCCAGGGTCCAGCGGTGCGGCGGGTGGCGTTAATGACAATAGATCTACACCAGGGGGACATTGATTTTTATATTTTAATAAAGGAATTGTCAAAAACTTTTGTACTGTCTTTATTCACTTTTTTGGTAAATGGGTAGGGGTACTGTGTACCCGAAGAGAGAAGGAAAGGGCAGGGGAGAAGAGAGAAGAAAAGGGCAGGGGAGAAGAGAGAAGAAAAGGGCAGGAGAGAAGAGAGAAGGAAAGGGCAGGGGAGAAGAGAGAAGAAAAGGGCAGGGGAGAAGAGAGAAGAAAAGGGCAGGAGAGAAGAGAGAAGGAAAGGGCAGGGGAGAAGAGAGAAGAAAAGGGCAGGAGAGAAGAGGAAAGGGGAGAGAAGAGAAAAAGGGGAGGGAAGAGCAAAAGGGGAAGGAAGAAGAGCGAAGGAAAGGGCAGGGGAGAAAAGAGAAGGAAAGGGCAGGGCAGAAAGGAGAAGAGGGAGAGGAGAGGAAAGAGGAGGGAATGAAAGGGCAGGGGGGAGAGCAGAGAAGAGGACCCCACTCCTTCATCCTCTTTGGACAGCAGAAGCCCAGGGTTTAAAGTGGTTGTAAACCCTCACATACACCCAGTGAAGTGACTGGCCTCAGGTTATACACTGAGATGAAAAAATCCTCCTACATAAGTTGTACCTGTTTATCAGAAGCCGTCTCTATTCTACATCTATTCAACGTCCAGAATTTATAAAGCTTGTTGGAGCGTTCAGAAAAAAGGGGGAACAGAGCAGAAACTACACACCGCAGAGCTCAGTGAGGAGAGCTCTGAGAGCTGATTGGAGAGAAGGGACACGGGAACAGAGCTGAAGCTGTCAATCAGCTGTGGAGATCCCTTTCCTGTCACCTTTATTCTCTTGGTGTCAGGAAAACTTGCCAGAAGTGACTCACGCTAATAGCAGAGGAAGGAGGCAGCAGACAGGAATGACACTTAGTGCTCTGGACTGAGACAAGTACACACACTATAGAGGGATGTGCTTTGTTCATATTTCATGTCTGAGGTTTACAACCACTTTAAGCAGAGAGTGATTGGAGTGCTTCAAGCTGGGCTCACCCCCAGTTCATAGAACTCTGTGCGATTTTAAGGGCGTCAAAGGATTTTCTCTTTCACCTTCAATGGTAATAGTAAACAGGACAACGGGGGCACAGACAACATTAAAAACTGACAGGGGTTCTAATCCATCTCCACTCCATCACACACAAAAAAAGTTTTGCCTTTAGTTATACTTGAAAAATAAAATGATAAAAATGAATTCAAATGAAAACAATGATAGAATAATACACAAATAAATAAAATAATACATAAATAATTCTATAGCATAATAAATGAAAAAAAATAATAATATTCAATTAAAAAAAATTATAAATAAAAAAAAATACAAAAAAAAAAAACTCATTACAAAAATAATTAATATAAATAATAAAAAAAATCATTACAAAAATAAAAATATAAATAATAAAAATACAGAAAATAAATAATACAAAAACATAAACAAAAATCTTTAAAAAATTAAAGTAATAGAAATACATAAAATAAAAAATTAAAATATAAACAAATCATGAAAAAATAAAATAATAAAAATGCATACATAAAATGAAATAACACAAATAAAGGAAAACAAAAAATAATAAATAAAACATACGAGAAAATTGTTTTTTATTATTATATTATTATAATACACGATATATATAGCGCCAACAGTTTGCACAATGCTTTACAAGATTAAGAAAATGTTAAATAAAAATGAAATGCAATTAATAAATAAAAAAAGAAAATATTAAATATAAAAATGAAAACAAAAAATACATCCATAAAAAATTGAAAAATAAACAAACGAAAATGATAGAGTTGCCCCTTAACCTCCCCATCAGTAGTCCGTGTCGGACCGTACCACCCACACATGGGGGAGTCCCGCTGTCACGCCCCCCTCTCGGGGCCTCCACTACAGAAAAGCTTCTTTGACGTCTCGGTAAACACTGTATGAACATCCCCATGCGGACGGGGAATGGTATGACCCAACAACGCAGTTTCAACAACCATTGCCTTCTCGGACAATAGCACATTTGCAAAAAAGGGGGTGACTATTTTAATTTCGGTGTAAAACGACTACTTAGGAGCGGAAGCGTTGTGGTTATGACGCATTAGAACGCCGGGACACGGGGGGCCTGATTCGTTTTGTCAAACTAACCTGCCAGTACAAAAAAACATCATGTTATTACACCCCTCCGGGTCACAATGGAACAGTCCAACACCACAGCGTGACGACGACCGCCATGACAGGAACGTACCATGTCTGTAGAGTGTATTTTAAGAACATGTAAGGACTTCATGACGGGGTATTCAAAGCAATTGGTTATTTTGGTTTCCATGGGTCTAAAACCGTGGGCTGTCGGTAATTTTTTGAGCAGAAAAAACAGCGTACCCCCACTATTTGATAAAATGGTATCGCCCGACAACCGAGCAAGTGATGCCGGAAGATACCACGTGTGAACAGAGGGGAGTCCGGTTTTATGAAGGTGGTCTGGGCGGAGGTGAGAAGCTGGGTCGCCGCCCGCAGTCGGTGTTAGAAGGTCTATTATTGGTGGGAAGAAGGCGGTGTGTGTGTTGGCGTGGGAAGGCGGTGAATGAAGTGAAGCTCTCTCTCCCCCCCCGCCCCCGGTGGACGGTTCCTGTGAAGCCCCGCCTCCTGTGTGGGCGGAGTTGTTGTTGTTGCTGCTGAGCGGAGTGCTGGCCGCGGGCGGCGCTCTCCGGGTTGTGTGTCTTGATGGCTCTGTGCGGGGGTGTGGGAGCCTCGTCCCTCCCCAGCGAGCTGGTCGTTCATATCTTCTCCTTCCTGCCGGCCCCGGACCGGCTCCGGGCCTCCCTGGCCTGTTCTCACTGGCGGGAATGTCTCTTCTACCCAGCTCTGTGGCCGGAGCTCCGCCTCAGCCTGCGCCTCTCCCTGGCCGAGCGGCCGCGCCTCGACTTCCTCCTGCGGAGGTGCGGCGGCTTCGTGCGGGAGCTGCGGGTGGAGTTCGCCGCCGATAATTACCTGGCCGTGGGCGCCGAGAGCAGCGGAGGAGCCGGGGGAGCTTCACCACCCACCACCGACCAGCAGGGGGAGCCACACCTCTCCGAGAGATGGGCTGACGTCATCAGGACCTACCTGGAGCTGGTCCAATGTGTGCTGAGCAGTATCCGGGGCAACAGGTGAGGACACGCCCCCTTACCCGGTCCTGACCCCACCTACCCTCAATCATAACCCTGCCTCCCCCATATGGATGTATAGGAAGGGGACACGCCCCCTCAATCATAACCCCCCACCTCCCCATATGGAGGTATAGGAAGAGGACACGCCCCCTCAATCATAACCCCACCTCCCCCTATTCATGTATTGGAAGAGGACACGCCCCCTCAA
This sequence comes from Lithobates sylvaticus, assembly GCA_028564925.1. Taxonomy (NCBI): domain Eukaryota; kingdom Metazoa; phylum Chordata; class Amphibia; order Anura; family Ranidae; genus Lithobates; species Lithobates sylvaticus. The sequence goes on from CM053038.1 coordinate 74,049,788, forward strand.
TCATAACCCCCACCTCCCCCTAGGCATGTATTGGAAGAGGACAAGCCCCCTCAATCATAACCCCCACCTCCCCCTAGGCATGTATTGGAAGAGGACACGCCCCCTCAATCATAACCCCCACCTCCCCCTAGGCATGTATTGGAAGAGGACACGCCCCCTCAATCATAACCCCCACCTCCCCCATAGGAATGTATAGGAAGAGGACACGCCCCCTCAATCATAACCCCCACCTCCCCCATAGGAATGTATAGGAAGAGGACACGCCCCCTCAATCATAACCCCCACCTCCCCCATAGGAATGTATAGGAAGAGGACACGCCCCCTCAATCATAACCCCCACCTCCCCATATGGATGTATAGGAAGAGGACACGCCCCCTCAATCATAACCCCCACCTCCCCATATGGATGTATAGGAAGAGGACACGCCCCCTCCATCATAACCCCCACCTCCCCATATGGATGTATAGGAAGAGGACACGCCCCCTCAATCATAACCCCCACCTCCCCCATAGGAATGTATAGGAAGAGGACACGCCCCCTCAATCATAACCCCCACCTCCCCATATGGATGTATAGGAAGAGGACACGCCCCCTCAATCATAACCCCCACCTCCCCATATGGATGTATAGGAAGAGGACACGCCCCCTCAATCATAACCTTGCCTCCCCCATAGGGATGTATTGGAAGAGCACACGCCCCCTCAATCATAACCCCCCACCTCCCCCATAGGAATGTATAGGAAGAGGACATACCCAGTCCTGATTCTGCCTCCCCTAGTGATGTATAGGTGAGGCACACCCCCTCCATCATGGGCACGCCTCCCCATATGGATGTATTTGTGCTATAGGTGAGGACACACCCCCTCAATCATGGGCATGCCTCCCCCCATAGGGATGTATCAGGGCAGCAGATAAAGACCTGCTTCCTCCTATAGAGATGTATAGGTGAGGACACGCCCCCTCAATCATGGCCCTGCCTCCCCCATAGGCCCTGCCCACCCCCCCCAGACCCCTCCTCTCCCCATAGAGATCAGGGTGGATAAAAATCAATATTTTTTAGGGCATAAATACACACTTACCTGGTCCAGACCCCTCCTCTCCCCATAGAGATCAGTTATGTAGCATGAGGCTGTATATTCTGCAATATTTACATTTTTGGTAAACTCATTCAATAAATCCAAGCTCTGCAATCTGAGATAACATGCACTGCATTGAGGCAGTCACACAATTTCACAGTAACCATGAGATAAATCAAAGTTCAGGAATATTCCTTTATCCCATTGTTTTGCACATCTATGTACACTACAAACTGTATGATTGAATCGATTCTGATATCGCTGTTTTACTAACCTGACAGCTTCTTATTCTAAATAGGATTCACCAAGACTAAGTCCTTACATTTTAACCTCTTGCTTACAGGGTACCTAAACCCCCCTCCCCCCCTCACTTTGAATGACAATTGTGCGGTCATACAACACTGTACACAAACTGAATTTTTATCATTTTTTGGTGGTATTTAATCACAATTTGTGTTTTTTTTTTTTTTGTTTTTTTGCTAAACAAAGACACATTTTTGAGGGAAAAAAAAAACATGTTTCATAGTTTTGTTATTAAAATTTTGCAAACGGGTAGTTTTTTCTTCTTCATTGATATTTGCTGATGAGGTTGCACTGACGGGCACAGATAAGGTGACACTGATGGGCACTGGTAGGTGGTTTATATAGGCAGCACTGGTAATGACACACTGATTTATGGGTGTTACTGGTGGGCACTGTTGGGTGGCGCTGGTGGGCACTGTTGGGTGGCGCTGGTGGGCACTGTTGGGTACCTCCACGATCGGGACCGATGTCCCTCTCTCATCTGCCGGTGATCAGCTTTTTTTTTTTCTCCTCATGCTATCAGCGTGAGGAGAAAAAATAGCCGATTACCGCTCTGTTTACATCACATTATCAGCTGTCATTGGCTGACAGCTGATCACGTGGTAAGGGTTTAGGATCGACCCCTTACTCGGATCAGGCGAGTCTCAGACCCGCTGATCACAGAACCCTTTTCCATAGTGCTGTATCGGGGCAACAGGTGAGGACATTTTTTTTATATATATATATATATATATATATATATATATATATATATATATATATATATATATATATATAGGAGTGGTAGTGATCAGCAACTTCTATTGGGACTGATAGTGTCAGATTGTCGGCCGCACTAACTGATGCTCGGTGGGAACTGATTAACTGACATCACCAGTGACATTACACTGTACACTGTCACTGTACTAATGACACTGGCTGGGAAGCGGTTAACATCAGGGGTGATCGAAGGGTTAATTGTGTGCCTATCTATGTGTAATGTCTGCTTTTTACTAGGCAAGATCGTTCCCTCTGACAACACAGAGCTCTGTGCTGTGATTGGACACAGCCGATCAGTAGGTCTCAGCCTTGAATCATTAATTGGGACCTGCTGACAGACACGCTTTGTACAATCACAGCAGGTGTCGCTGCCCTAAACCCGGAATTGGGCATCAACGTGCCAGAAGCCAGTAGAGGACACTGAGAGGGGACCAGTGGGGGGGGATTGGCGGGGGGGGGGAGGGTGAAGGACACTGAGAGGAGACCAGTGGAGGGGTTGGCAGAGTGGGGTGGAGGAGACAGTGGTGGGATTGGCAGAAAGAGTGGAGGACACTGAGAGGAGACCAGAGGGGGAGTGGAGAACACTAATGCGGAATCCAGTGGGGGAATGGGCAGAGGGGGGTGGAGGACACTGAAAGGAGGCCAGTGGAGGGGTTGGCAGGGAGGGGTGGAGGACACTAAGGGGAGGCCAGCAAAGGGATTGGTAGAGGGGGTGGAGGATACAGAGGAAGCCAGTGGATGGGTTGGCAGAGAGGGATGGAGGACACTGAGGGGAAACCAGAGGGGGTGGAGGATACAGAGAAGGCCAGTGGATGGGTTGGCAGAGAGGGGTGGACGACACTGAGGGGAGACCAGTGGGGGGGGGGTGGTGGAGGATACTGAGATGCAGCTCATAGAGGACACTGAGGAGAGGGGTGGGGGGTTGGCAGAGGGGGGTGGAGGACACTGAGGAGACCAGTAGGGGAATTGGCAGAGCGGGGTGGAGGACACTGAGGGGAGGCCAGGGGAGGGGTTGGCAGAGGGGTGGAGGACACTGAGGAGGGGGGTGGGGGATTGGCAGAGGAGGGTGGAGAACACTGAGGAGACCAGTAGGGAAATTGGCAGAGCGGGGTGGAGGACACTGAGGGGAGGGGTTGGCAGAGGGGGGGGGAGGACACTGAGGAGGGGGGTGGGCAGAGGGGGGTGGAGGACACTGAGGAGACCAGTGGGGGGATTGGCAGAGCTGAGGGGAGGCCAGTTGAGGGGTTGGCAGAGAGGGGTGGACGACACCGAGAGGAAGCCAATGAAGGGGATTGGCAGAGGGTGGTGGAGGACACTGAGGAGGCCAGTGGAGGGGTTGGCAGAGAGGGGTGGAGGATACAGAAGAGGCCAGTGGAGGGATTGGCAGATGAGTGGAGGACACTGAGGGGAGGCCAGCAAAGGGATTGGCAGAGGGGGGGGGGAGGACACAGAGGGGGCCAGTGGAAGGGTTGGCAGAGAGGGGTGAAAGACACCGAGAGGAGACCGGTGAAAGGATTGGTGGAGGGCACTGCGTGGTTGGTAAGGTAGAGGAATCTGGCAGCAGCATTCACGATAGACTGAAGGAGAAGGGTTCCTGTGTAGAGGTCGGCCTATTAGAAGGAAGTTGTATAGTGGAGGTGAGAGATCACCAGGGATTGGATTGGTATCTTGGTGTTAAGAAGGGTCGTATTTTGGAAATGTCACAGTGGTGACGGCTGCAAAATTTAGACAGTGATTGGATGTGGGTCTGAAAGGAGAGGTCAGAGTCCAGGATTACACCTAGCATCCTGGTATGAGGAGAAGGAAGAATAGTTGTTGATCTCAATGGAAAAGTTGCAGGAGGCAGCACGGGGGGAGAGGAAATGGGAGTTCTGTTTTAGAAAGATGGAATTGTAGGAAGTGGTGGGACAGCCATAGTGTTGTGGGAGATGATGGGGGTGAGCAGAGAAGGCGAAGTTGGGTGTCATCAGCATAGAGTTGGTATTGGGGACATGGGAGGCCATCAACTGAAAGAAGTATAGATAGAACATAGAAGGGGTCTGAGGACAGCGTCTTGGGGGAACACCATGGAAAGAGGAGATGAAGGTGTGCTGGGATAGGTGAGCCGAGTCTTGGAGGCCAAGGAAGGGCCCTTTCCATGTAGTTGAAATTTGGACTGTAAGGGCTCAGGAAGGTTATCGGTGAGTTGGTAGTACGTTGACTAGCCATCTGGAGGTGAACAGGACCAAAGCGAGAGGTCTGAAAAAGTGAACTGACTCCAAATATCCTGGCCACCCCTTTGGACTCGCTACGCAAAATGGCAATAATGCCCCATGCTGCTGGTGTAGGGAACCGCACGGAGAATGTATCCATCGAAAACCAATGAGAAGCACCTCTTTCTTCTGGGACATCTTACAGTAAGATTCCTCAGACGTACTTCTCATTGGTCAGCAGTCACATGGCATGAGCATTACAATGAACACTCACTCAGGACTATGTATTGCGGGGTATGGTGTACAGACCACTACACTGGCAGTGCAGGATCTAGAGGGATGGGCGGAATATTTAGAGTTCCTTCACATTTTCACAAAAAAGGAAGAGGAACTCCAAATATCCCACCAACCCCTCTTGAACCCGTGCTGCCGGTGTAGCACTCCATACAACGTAATACTCAGCCCCAGAGTGAGGACTCGTCAAAATGCTCGCAATGGCAAGTGCTCATCAGTCAGAGAGACCATCTAACTGCACTTGACCAATGAGATGCACTTCTTTCTTCTAGAACGTCTTACCAAAGAAGCTGCAGCTTGACCAATGAGTGTTCGTAATTGCAACCATTACAATGGATACTCCCTCCAGGGCTGTGTACTTATCAATATACCGGAAAGCACAGGGCATCGTGCCCGTTGTGTGCGAAGGGGTGGCCAGGCTATTTGAAGTTCACCTTTTTGCTTTGTGAAAAGGTACACTTACCCTTTAAGCCCTCACTGGACTCCACCTGTTTGAACAACTTAAAGAAGAACTTCAGGAATGAGATTAGTTTGAATACAAGATACTCTCTGGCTGAGGTAGAGAGGAGGGGTGGATGACATCACAATGGGTGGCATCTGGATAGTTTATTTGAGCCAAGCTGCCCTACAGTAGGTATTTGAACTAACCTTTGTCTTGGAGTTGTCCGATGATCGGTGTATTGTATGGAGCGATCTCTGATACTTTGCATCACTATGTCAGTGTGGTAGCCATGCCGAGGATAGGCTTACTCCTGATCAGAGTTGTGGTCCCCCCCCCCTCCCCAATTCATATCCTGACCTTGTTTTTGCTCCAATGGCACCATGCTGGCACTCTATGGGTAGGCTGCTTTCACACTGGGGCGGTTTGCAGGCGTTATTGCGCTAAGAATAGCGCCTGCAAACCGACCCGAAACAGCTGTTGCTGTTCCTTCAGTGTGAAAGCCCGAGGGCTTTCACACTGAAGCGGTACGCTTGCAGGACGCTCAAAAATGTCCTGCAAGCCGCATCTTTGGCTCGCTATAGGAGCGGTATATTGACCCTTTTTCGGCCGCTCGCGGGGGGTAAAACCACCCTGCTAGCGGCCGAAATGCGCCGCTAAAACGCCGGTAAAGCGGCGCTAAATATAGCGCCGATTTACCGCCAGCGCCCCCACCGCTCCAGTGTGAAAGCAGCCTTAATCTCTTTCCTCTGAAGCCCGGATCCACATTGGGATTGCACTTCTGAGGCTGCTTTCCTCCTCGCTTCCTGTTCTAACCACATGTTGGGTAAACTTTTCTGTTGGTGCCAAGTAGGATTGCACTGATACACGGGCTACTAGTGCAAATATTGCGATACCTTTGCGGTGCGATTCCTGTCCGAATCGCATTTGGTTTCCTGCAGTGCGATTTGAGCTTTATTTATTTTGTATGGCCTCAAATCACACTACAAAAGTATCGGTACCCTGTATTGGCGAGTACTTAACTGAAAAACATCTCAAATGATCTCAGTGCAACCCTAGTGACAAGCATTGCACCCACGGCACGTAAGGGGAGGGTGACAAACCTCCTCCCCCCCGCACATCTAAAGCCTAAAAGAGTTGCTGTGATGATTCTCTGCAGGTACATCGTGTATTGTTCCCATAGCAACAAGCAGCAGTTAATGACGCATGGCGAGGTTTCCCATGTGACGCTATGCAGTGGTTGGTGCCATATAAAGCCGCTCGTCTCTCGGCTAATGTAGGATATTGTGTGTGTTGTGGGAACTTCGACAGAATGGGCGCATGCTTGCAGCATTTATTCCCAAACCCATCCCCCGTGGTCTTATGTTTCCCGGACGGATCAGAACGATCAATGTAGCTCGTTAATACGTCATTAACCACTTGCTGACCACCTACCTGGGAATGTACGATATGACTGACATTATATACCTGGGTTATGGCTTCAGACAGATTCCATAACCCCGGTATAGTTTTCAGGTTTTTTTGCTTTAGGTGGCAAAAAGACTCGCTTTCAAGTATGAAAGAGTGAGAGCGATAACAACAAATTTAACACACCTGCTCCTCATTCACACCTGAGACCTTGTAACTAGAGGTCGACCGATATGGGTTTTTCTCTGGCTGATGCCGATATTTCGAAATCGCGGCGGCCGATCTAGGATGCCGATTTTTTTTTTTTTTTTTTTTTTTTTTTTTTGGGCCGATATGTTAGGCTGATTTTTATATATATATATTTTTTTTCCCTTCCTCTCATAAAATCTAACAGACACCTTTCACACTGGGGCGTTTTTTTAGGCGCTTTTGGGCTAAAAATGGTGCCTGTAAACCGCCTGCACAACGGCTCCCCTGCAGTCTGTGTGGAAGCCCGAGTGCTTTTACACTGAAGCGATGCGCTGGCAGGACGTTAAAAAAAAGTCTGCAAGCAGCATCTTTGGAGCGGTGTTAACTGCTCCTCCACCACTCCTCTGCCCATTGAAATAAATGGGCACCGCTGCCGAAGCGCCTGCAATGCTATTTGGCAGCAGCGATTCACGGGCGCATTTAACCCCTTCCTCGACCACTAGCTCGGTTATAAGTGCCCCACTAGCAGCCGAATAGCGTCGCTAAAATGACAGTAAAGCGTCGCTAAAACTAGCAGCGTTTTACCGTCAACGCTGCCCGCTCCAGTGTGAAAGCAGCCTTAAGTAATAAGTGGTACAGAAAATTTCCTACATTTAAACATTTATTAAACAAAACAAACCTCCAATCAGTTCACTTGTATGTATAATTTAAATTAAAAATATATTTATATATTTATATATATTATATATTTATATTATGTGTGTTTGTGTGTTTGTGTGTGTGTGTATAATATAAATATATAATATAAATTATATCTTTTATTCTATATCTCTCTCTATCTATCCGCTGCGCAAATACTGTGTGACATAAAATATTGCAACAACCGCTATTTTATTCCCTAGGGTCTCTGCTAAAAAAATATATATAATTTTTGGGGGTTCCAAGTGATTTTCTAGCAGAAAATACAGGATTTTTACCTGTAAGCAACAAGTGTCAGAAAAGATTTAGTCTTTAAATGGTTAAACTGAGAACTCCTACACACAGAGTTTAGTTCATTCATAAGTTTAAACATTGTATCACTTTGGTCTTTTCTTGGCAGACTGCCCAGAGAGGAGATAAGTTGCTCCAGGGGAAGACTGAGGCAACTTGCATTGACTTCTATTACAGAAGTATTTTGCAAGTCATGGCTGAAGATATAATCGGCCTTTATCAGCACAATCAGCCGATGCCGATTAATTAAAAAACGCCAAATATCGGCCGATATATCGGTCGACCTGAGACCTTGTAACACTGAGTCACATGACACCGGGAGGGAAAATGGCTAATTGGGCCTAATTTGGACATTTTCACTTAGGGGTGTACTCACTTTTGTTGCCAGCAGTTTAGACATTAATGGCTGTGTGTTGAGTTATTTTGAGGGGACAACAAATTTACACTGTTATACAGCTGTACACTCACTACTTTACTTTACATTGTAGCATTGGTATATGACGATACAGACGTATCGGCGCCGGCATTCCTTATTGGTGTAACATGTTCTTTCCTCTACAGGAACCTTCAGAAGCTGAGCCTTGTTGGAGACATCAGTATATTGCAGCAGAATGGCGCCGTCACCCGCCCGTATTTAAATAAAGTGGATCCAGGGAGCAAGAAGGTCCGACAGTAAGTGTGTGCTGGGGGTATGACAGCCGGGTATACCGGCCCTATCACAGGAGCTGCTCACTATTGGTTTTATATGCTGTATACTATGACAGTGGTGACATCCTTGCCAATCAGATGACTACAATACAAATAAAAATGGCATTTTAGTCTAAAGACTAAATCGAAATTTGACGTCACAATTAACACATGAAACCGTCGACTGCGATACATGTTGCATACAGTGGGGAATATAATAATTTGTTCCCCCCGCAGATTGTGTAAGTTTGCCCACCTACAAAGAAATGAAGGGTCTATCATTTTTATCATGGGTGTATTTTATAAGATAGAGACAGAATATCAACAAACAATCCAGAAAAAAAACGCATGGTACGAATGTTATAAATTGAGTTGTAGTTCAGTAAACTAAGTATTTGTAAAAGTAAAATAAGTATTTGATCCCCTACCAACCAACAATATTTCTGGCTCCCACAGACTGGCTACAGTAGGTGCTCATGTGGTACACAGATTAGTCCTGTCAATGTAAGAAGGTGCTCCTACCGACAACTCATTATGTGTATAAAAGACACCTGTCCACAGAATCTTTCTTCCATTCAAACCTCCCCATCATGGGCAATACCAAAGAGCTGTCCAAGGAGGTCAGGGACATGATTGTAGACCAGGGGTCTTCAAACTACGGCCCTCCAGTTGTTCAGGAACTACTATTCCCATCATGCCTAGTCATGTCTGTAAATGTCAGAGTTTTACAATGGGATGTGTAGTTCCGCAACAGCTGGGGGGCCGTAGTTTGAGGATCCCTGTTGTAGACCTTCATAAGGCTGGAATGGGCTACAAGACCATCAGCAAGAAGCTTGGTTAGAAGGAGACAACTGTTGGAGCGATTATTCACAAATGGAAGAAATACAAAATAACCATCAGTCGTCCTCGGTCTGGAGCTCCATGCAAGATTTCACCTCATGGGGTAAGGATGATCATGAGAAAAGTGAGGGATCAGCCCAGAACTTCACGGGAGATCGCAGTTGGGACCACAGTCACCAAAGAAACCATTGGTAACACAATACACCGCCATGGATTGAAGCCTTGCAGCTCCTGCAAGGTCCCCCTCCTCTAGAAGGCACATGTACAGGCCCATCTGAAGCTTGCCAATGAAGGCAAGGGTTGGGAGAAAGTGTTGTGGTCAGATAGGACCAAAATTGAGCTCTTTGGTATTGACTAGCCGTGTTTGGAGGACGAAAAATGCGGACTATGATCCTAAGAACACCATCCCTACAGTCAAGCACGGGGTGGAAACATTATGCTTTGGGGCTGTTTGTCTGCTAAAGTTACATGCCGACTTTGCTGCATTGAGGGGCCAATGGACGGGGGCCGTGTATTGTTGGATGAGAACCTTCTTCCCTCAGCCAGAACACTGAAGATGGGTCGTGGTCGGTCTTCCAGGATGACAATGACCCAAAACATACCGCCAAGGCAACAAAGGAGTGGCTCAAGAAGAAGCACATTAAAGTCATGGAGTCAAATTTAAATAAATAAATGTGCAAATTGGAAGTGATGAAAATCCAAGAAAAAAAAGGTTAAACCAAAAAAATGAATATCCATAAAAGTCCAGTGATAAAAATGAATGAAACAGTGTTCATAAATGTGACAGGGTGAAATCCAAAAAATAGTGACTGTGAAAATCAGGAACACCGTGATCCACCACCGTTAGTAGAATGCGCTTACCAGAGGGCAAGCTCAAATAAGCCCATATGCTGATATCGGGATAAATCTCAACCATCCAGATAGGCACCAAACCGGATCTCCTTCTATAGGGTCAGCCAGGGACGGATAATCGAATCCTATTCCTCCTTGGGACCAATAGTGGTATAAGCAGTCTCCAATAATGCCGAACCAGAGATCTTCAAGCTCTTCTTTTTCATAGTGTATATTTAGCACCGAACTGGTACCACTTTGATCTACAACAGCCTCTTCATCAGTTCTCGATTTGAAGAGTTCAGAACTGCCATCACAGTTAAACAGTCCCTGACTTTTGGAGAGGGTAACTTCCCCTGCCAGCAGGTTTCCAGCCAGGATACTGACATGCAGCCTCACAGCTGTACACAAATTCACAGTCTCCAGCCTTTTTTCTTGGATTTTCATCACTTCCAATTTGCACATTTATTTATTTAAATTTGAGTCACTAGCGCGGCTTCTTGTAATATTTTGTTTGTCCATTGTGTATCTCGCAATTTTTCAGCTGCTGCTAATTTTCACTTTTCACTTACACATAATGTCATATGGTACTTATTTGATCAATATCAGTGATTTCTAGGATTTTTTTAGTTGGGGATTAGCGCGGTGTTTACTTCCTTAAAGTCATGGAGTGCCCCTAGCCAGTCTCCAGACCTTAATCCCATAGAAAATATATGGGGGGGCTGAAACTTTGAGTTGCCAAGAGACAGTCCGGAAGCCTTAAAGCAGAGTTCCACTGTTTTTCAATTTATTAAAAGTCAGCAGCTACAAAAAGTGTAGCTGCTGACTTTTAATAAACAGACACTCGCCTGTCCTACGGTCCAGCGATGCAGCTGCTTGAGGCCTTGCTCCTTTCCCCCTCCTCTCCACGGAGACATCATAGCAAATGTGGGCACCCAGCTGGGCGCGCAAGTCCCGCTGCGCTCTCCTAGTTGCCAGGCAATCTTCTGGGACCTGTGACGTGTCCTAGGGGGAGAGGCGTCTCCTAGACGGCCAGAAGAAAGAAGTGTGACAGGAAGTCCCTCTCAAAACAAGGTACCCCCCCCCCCCCCAAAAAAGAAAATGACATGCCTAATGTGACCTGTAAGGGGGGCAAGAAGTGCTTAAAGCTGAAGTTCCACTTTTGGGTGGAACTTCTCTTTAAGGCTTTAGAGAAGATCTGCAAAGAGTGGACCAAAATCCCTCCTGAGATTTGTGAAAACCTGGTCACCCACTACAAGAAATGTCTGACCTCTGTGATTGCCAACAAGGGTTTCTCCACCAACTACCAAGTCATGTGTTCCTTGGGGATCAAATACTCATTTTACTCACTGAACTGCAACTCAATTTATAAAATTTTGTTTTATGTGTTTGTTTTGTTTTTTTTTCTGGATTTTTGGTTGATATTCTGTCTCTATCATTAAAAATACACCTATGATAAAAATTATAGACCCTTCATTTCTTTGGGTAAGTTTGCCCACTTACAATCTGCAGGGGATCAAATCATAATTTCCCCCACTGTATTGTGAGGGAAAGAATTTTAGCACAAGACCTCCTCCGTAACACTGAACTGATGACCTATAGGGTTTTTTTTTTTTTTTTTTTTTTAAAGCATCACCTATAGAAAATAGGGGAGATTGTTGTAGTTCCACAGGCGCACACAATTTTAAGGTTTGACATGTTGGGTGTTTATTTACTTGGTGCAACCCCAACTTGTATATCTTACACAAAAATCTGGTAATTTTATTGCACTTATGTGCCCCAAAATGAAAGTATAAAGGCAAACCCCCCCCCCCCCCCCCCTTTTTTTTTTTTTGTTCTGGATGAAGTGGGGAGGGATTAGAACCCCTGTCAGGTTTTTATTGTCTGACTGGTGGCTTTGAAATCGTGCTGAGGTAGTGCGATTTCAAAACCGCCTTCATAGAATTTGGGACTTTGGGACTACCACAATTTTTATTCTCTAGGTGTCTTCTTTAAGAAAATATATAATGTTTGGAGGTTTTATGCAATCATCAGGCCTAAAATAAAAAAAAAAATTTGAACCACTTTACGCAAATCGACGTACCGGTATGTTGGCTCGAGGAAGGGGATGTATCGGGTATAGCCTGCACCCCCCCCCCCCCCCCCCACCCTCTCCCCACCCCCCCCCCCCCCCCCCAGTACAGTTTTTGTCGCCCTTAAGAACGGTCAAGCAGCGGAACAGCCACTATGATTGTTCTTATGGTGCAGGGAATCGCCGGCTGAAAGCCCGATATCTGAATGATGTTTGTAGCTGCACCCATCATTCAGATATCCCCGCTCAAAGTCAAGGACGTCATATGACGTGCCTTGGGTGCGAAGAGGTTAAACAAGAGAAAGGGCTGAAGGGACACCGGGGCAGGTGGGAAGGGGTTAAAATGGCACTAAGGGAATTTTATTTTTTTGGACAGAGTAAGGGAGGGTTATAAGGTTTATTTTTTGCCCTATTTGTCCCGTTGGGGAGATTTCTGTTCACTTCATGTCCCATAGCCAAAACAGGAAGTAAAAATAAAATCCCAGCAAATTTAAGGGCATTCCTTGGGGGGGGGGGGGGGGCAGATCACCAGAACTAGTGTCCCCACTGGAAGATTTCCCTTCTATTACTTTTCTGGGGACAACCCAGGATTTGGGTATTTAAATTTTTTACTTTTAATGGTAAATGGGGAGATTCCCCCTCTTTGCCCTAATGGGGGGGCACAGACTGCAATACAAACTTTTGCATTTTAATCCCTCTCTACTCCCACTTAATCCAAAAAAAGTTTTACCTTTTTTTAGTTCTACTTTTAAGGGTTTGGGTGTACCCTTTTTTTTTTTTTATTTTTTGTTGTTTTTTTTTTTACACTTTTTTAGTAAAAAAATTAAGTATTTTTGTCTCTCATACTGTTTAGACAAATTCTCCTTTTTATTGAGTCTTTTTAGACCCCTGATGTCTCACCTGACCTCCATTGAAGGTAATGGAGCACTGATTGCACTCCTTTTTAGCTTCTTCCACAGCGGCAGAGCAAAGTGACAGCTGAACCCGGAAGTGATGTAATGCATGTCGCTTCCGGATTCTTACTAGGTTCGAGAGATCAGAAAACAGCCATTCGCTGGTCTTTGTCCTGTCTACCCCAGTGGCACCTGTCATGCCGCTCCCAGGTCTGCAGATGGCAGCATAGAGCCCTGGGAAACCAGGCTGTTTGGGCAAAAGTTCCAGAGGTGTGTGGAAGTAATCATTCTGACAGCTGACAACCGGCTTGTCACATATCGTATATACTCGAGTATAAGCCGAGTTTTTCAGCACATTTTTTTTGTGCTGAAAGTGCCCCCCTCGGGTTATACTGGAGTCAAGCACTTTTCTGCAGCAGAGAATGACATTTTCCGACCTGACTTTGGGGCCTCGTATCTCGGGGCCACTTGGTGCTAGGAACCCCAAATTTGGTGTGCAAACCCAGTGGAACCAACACTACAACATATCCAATATATTTGGGGTTCCTAGCACCAAGTGACCCCGGGATACAGGGCCCCAAAGTCGGTCAACTGTGTCCACCTGCAGCAATGTCATTTCAGGACCCTTTGGGTCCAGAGGCCCCAAATTTTGGCTGCAGCTAGGGGGCATCTAGGAACCTTTAACTACCAAGTTTGAAGTCCATGGGACCTATGGCTGCAAATGGGCACAGTGAGGCTGCAAATGGACATTGTTGACCCTCTTTTCCACTCACAGTAGCTGCGCATTTCTCACCCTAGGCTTATACTAGAAGCAATACGTTTTCCCAGTTTTTTTGTGGTAAAATTAGGTGCCTCGGCTTATATTCGGGTCAGCCTATACTCGAGTATATACGGTATACACAATGGGGTTGGTTTACTCAAAACTGGAGAGTGCAAAATCAGAAACCAATTGGCTTTCAGGTTCTTTTTTTTTTTTTTTTGTCACAGCTTAATTGAAGAAGTTAGAAGCTTATTGGCTGCCATGCACAGCTGCACCAGATTTTGCACTCTCCCAGATTTAGTAAGTAAAACCCCCATTGCGGTTGACGTATCCCATACGTCGGTGACAGTGACTGATGTATGTAATACGTCGGCAGCAGTGGAGGGGGGGGGGGGGGTTCAGGGACAGTTTTTTTCTTTTGTCTGAAGGTCATTTAAATTGGGGTTTTGTCATTGCAGGATCCAGCAGCTCTTCGAGGAGATTTTGGCGAACAGCCGGCAGTTGAAGTGGCTGTCCTGCGGATTCATGCTGGAGATAGTCACCCCCACCTCCTTGGCCTCCCTGTCCAATCCAGTCGCCAGCACCTTAGAACATGTCAGTTTATTGGATAACCACTCTCCCGCCAGCATCACCTTGATCACCGCCGTGGAGTTGGAGCGCTTCGTCAACCTGCGCTCCCTGGCCCTGGACTTCTGCGACTTCACGGCGGAAATGGCCAGGGTGTTGGCCAACAACAACCACGTGCCTTTGCATCGACTGTCCCTCCTGGTCCACAGCACTTCCCTGAAGACCAAAACCCTCGACAAGATGCCGGACGACGAGGACTGGAAGGCCCTGACCCAGAACAGCACCAACCTCCGGGTGTACATGATGGCGTTCGACGTCAAAAGTGACGACATGCTCCGGATCTTGAAGCCCAGCATACCGCTGGAGCGGATTCACTTCGACAGCTACATCACCTGTGTGTCCGGGGCCGTGGTAGACCTCATATCCCGGCAGTACGACGCATTCCTGACCCACTTCATCCTGATGAATGATGTCAACGACATGTCCGGCTTTCCAGATCTCAGCGACAATAGGAATGAAGATCCGTTGGTTCTGTTGGCTTGGAGGTGCATGCGGCTGTCCATGCTGGCTATACACGGTGAGGAAATAGGGCTTACATTCAAAACCATGCCTATATAAAGGTTCTTCAGCTACTTCCTGGTTTCTGGCCTGGGCAAATGTCCTACATCCTGAGAGTCTGCAGCTTCTATGTATGTAAATCTATGAATGGAGGATGGGTAGATAATTAAAAGTCCCCCCCCCCCCCCTCCATTTATCGATCCTTTCATTAAAAAAAAATGCAGGCAGAAGACTAGTCACCAGTATCCATTCCCTGTGGTCTTTTAGCTTTTCCCCCATAACTGACTTGCCATGCCTTGTTCTGCAAGATCTAGTCTGTATGGGGGAGGCCATCTTGGTAGAGGCGAGGGCTTTGCCTCCTCATGTCAGAGCCTCCAGCAAGGAGAACGGTAAATAGCACAGTAGTGATATTGCCAAATCACCTGAGACTGAGCAGTCAGAGGCAGGAGCGCCTTAGATTTCACACGGCAGATATACAGATATGAGGCTATAGAACAATATCTGATCATTTCTAGTGTAGGTGAAACTTACAGAGAGTACATGGCACTTAATAGTTAAACTGGAAGTCCATGAAAAACTAAAATCCCTGCATCTATAGCCACCAACATTCTGACACTAACTTCTCTAGCCCAGAAAAGGAAAAAACAAGTATACCTTTTTTCGACTGGCGAGCCGACTTGATCTCCAGCAGCGGAAGCTCTGATCCCACACTGAGCTGTCAGGCACGGCTTCGCTGTGTGGGTGGTAGCAGAGGACACGTCCGTCGGCGGAAACCCCATAGTGGGGGGACGTCACTTCCTATTCATTTCATAGCTGTTGTCGGACATGTACTCGGCAGAGCTTCGGCCGCTGGAGATCGGGTCGGATCGCTGGACCCTGGAACAGGAACAGGTCCGATTTATTAAAAGTCAGCAGCTGCGTTATTTGTAGCTGCTGACTTTATTTTTTTTTTTTTTTTAGAATGGTTACTCCTCTTTAAGTTCAACTGATAAAGGGGCCCTTTTCACATGTGCGGACCGTTCAGATCTGAACGAGCGCTCCATGCACCTCTATCGAGCGTCGGATGTCAGCGGTAACATATCTGCTCCGCAAAATCCAGACGGATGCAAACCCTATTTTTCTTCCGTCTGGCGGATCGGATGAAAACGGACAGGCGGTCCGTGATCATCCGATTCCTCCCCCGTTTGGGAGAGCGGAGCTCTGACAGGTCTGTCCTTGTGCAGAGGTGGACTTGTCATCCGCCGGTTTAGCGGGGATCAACTGAGCGATCCCCGCTGCGCAAGCGGGGCACTAAATACGGACCTGTAGGTCTGAAAGGGGCCAAAGAATGTTTTGATTCGTGGCAGACTGCCCAGTTTTTCTCTTCCTTTCTTTTGATGGCTGTGGCTTCAGAAGAGCAGAGAGAATTCTCTGCATATTAAGATTTGTGAAACGCTTTAGTTAAAGCGGGACTGTACCGGAATTTTTTTTTTTTTTTAAAGCCAGCAGCTACAAATACTGCAGCTGCTGACTTGTAATAAATGGACACTTGCCTGTCACAGGTTCCAGCGATGTCGGCAGCAGAGGCCGATCAATCGCTCGGCTCTCTGCTGCTGCCGGCACCATTCTTGGTGAGGGAATCAGGAGGTGAAGCGTTGCAGCTTCACTTCCTGGTTCCCTACTGCGCATGCACGAGTCGTGCAGCGCAATGAGAATCATCCGCGCTGTCTGCTGGGACCCGTGTGTGTCCCAGCAGGCAGCGCGCCGGGACAGGAAGTGGCGTAAACTCCCGTGGGAGTTTATGCCCGGAAGTGGGTGTAAATACCTGTCTTAGACGGGTATCTGCACCCCCCCCCCCCCTCCCCCCCCTGAAAGGTGCCAAATGTGACACCGGAGGGGTGGAGGGTTACGATGAGCGGAAGTTCCACTTTAGGGTGGAAACCCGCTTTAAGATCACGATAACGATTCTTGACGATTAATTGTGTAGCTCTAACTTCTCCTTACCAAAAATTTTGGGTTCATTTTTTTTTTTTTTTTTTTTTGCATTAAGATTCAGATGTGTTTTCCCAAAAAATTACATTTAAAAAATGGCTGCACAAATACTGTGCGACAAAGACGTTCCAACAATCACCATTTTATTCTTTAGGGCCTCTGCTTTAAAAAATAAAAATAAAAAATGTTGGGGTTCTATGTAATTTTCTAGCAAAAAATGCTGGTTTTTACATAGCGTATTTTTAGCTCCATAAGACGCACCTAGGTTTTAGAGGAGGGAAAACAAGAAAAATAATATTCTGAACAAAATGGTGTACTAAAATATTTACCTGTGCCCACAAAATGCAAAAACAGGCGCCACTGCCCCCATCTATAACTGGCTATCGCCGTAAGCAGCATTGGGGGGGCGACATATGGTAAAAACAGGGTCAAAGATAAATCCAAGGGAAAAAGACCAAGCAAAGTAAGCTTGGTCTTTTTCCCTTGGATTTTGTGCTTGGCCCTGTTTTTTCCATTAAATGCAGCCTGACCTGTGACTGGTGAGGACGTCATCACATCCGCCTGTCACTCAGATGGAAGACAGAGTGGCCTCACTCCATTCGGCTGCTCTGTCTTCTGTGAGTGACAGGCTTAGCCAGGAGATCGCCAGGCTGCCGCCCGCTATTCTAACATGGCGGTGGAGGGCAACAACTGAGGTGGGGGAGCCCTATTCGGTATTCGCTCCATAAGACACACCAACATTTTGGGGGGGGGGGGGGGGGGGGTGTCTTATGGAGCGAAAAATGCGGTACACTATATTGCCAAAAGTATTGTGACATCTGCCTTTACACGCAGATGAACTTCAATGGTATTCTATGGGAATGTTTGACCATTCTTCCAGAAGCGCATTTGTGAGGTCAGGCACTGATGTTGGATGAGAAGGCCTGGTTTGCAGTCTCTGCTCTAATTCATCCCAAAGGTGTTCTATTGGGCTGAGGTCATGAACCTTGCTTTGTGTACTGGTCCAAATCATTTGGTGGAGGGGGGATTATGGTGTGGGGTTGTTTTTCAGGGGTTGGGCTTGGCCCCTTAGTTCCAGTGAAGGGAACTCTTAAGACGTCGGCATACCAACAAGACATTTTGGACAATTTCATGCTCCCAACATTGTGGGAACAGTTTGGGGATGGCCCCTTCCTGTTCCAACATGACTGCACACCAGTGCACAAAGCAAGGTCCATAAAGACATGGAGGAGCGAGTTTGGGGTGGAGGAGCTTGACCGAGTCCTGACCTCAACCCCATAGATCAGTGGTCATCAACCCTGTCCTCAGGGCCCACTAACAGGCCAAGTTTGCAAGATAACTGAAATACATCACATGTGATATAATTTTATGCTCAGTGATTGCAGTATTCTAGTCTGCATCTCCCCGAGGTAATGCATAAAACCTGGCCTGTTAGTGGGCCCTGAGGACAGGGTTGATGACCACTGCGATAGAAAACCTTTTGGATGAATTGAAGTGGAGACTGCGAGCCAGGCCTTCTCGTCCAACATCAGTGCCTGACCTCACAAATGCTCTTCTGGAAGAATGGTCAAACATTCCCATAGACACACTCCTAAACCTTGTGGACGGCCTTCCCAGAAGAGGTGAAGCTGTTATAGCTGCAAAGGGTGGGCCAACTCAATATTCAACCCTACGAACTAAGACTGGGATGCCATTAAAGTTCATGTGCGTGTAAAGGCAGGTGTCCCAATACTTTTGGCAATCTAGTGTATACGAGAGGAGGCAGAATTGGACTGGGTGGGAAGTGGTTGAGACTTGATATGTTTGGTATCAATTTACTCGACACAAGCTTGTCTTTTATCAAAAAAGGTTGTAATACATAAATACACTAAACCTAAGTTTACTGTATTTTTCCCTGAAAATTTGCTTTTGATAAATCGCTGTGCAGATATTTCCCCCGAGAGGCAAGTGATTAATGCAGCATTTAGTAGAGTGGGGGAGGCGAAAGTTGTGTCCCCCCCCCCCCCTTCTCTGCAGAGAGTTGCTGGGTGTTGGGTTGCATCATGAAGCGGTGTGGATACAGCTGCTGGGCTCAGGGTTCTCATTGTCTCCGCTGGCAGCTGACCGCACACTCTGCATAGAAAATGCTGTCTGTGTGCGATATTCTGCAGCACATACAAAAGGCTTTGTGACCTGAGATTCTGTATGGCGGGGGGGGGGGGGGGGGCCCAGGGCCCACCCCAACCAAACATGATGGAGTGTTAAAGCAGAACTCCGGGATCAGCAAATGAACCACATTGGTCACGTGTCTTCTTGAATCTTTGTATTTTTTCCAGATCTGTGCAGTAATCCAGTGTGAGACTTCCTCTAATAGACTGCTCACTGCTGCCCTCTCCTTCTGCAGGGTGATTGGTCTTGTCTCCACCCCCTTCTGCAGTGGGTGGGCCTGCTGGGGTCCCTCCCACAGCTTTGCTCCCTCTCCTTGTACAGGGGCACTGGTCTTATCTCTGCCCCCCTCTGTAGTGGGCGGAGACTGCTCAGCCCCTCCCACAGCTCTGCTCTCTCCTTGTGCAGGGGGGACTGGTCTTGTCTCCACCCCCTCCTGTAATTTTCTGTAGTGGGTGGAGACTACTGGGCCCCTCCCACAGCTCGTCTCCCCAATGCACATCACACGCCTTAGGCAACTGACGCGCACACTGCCTGCTGTGCCTCCTGGGATATGTATATCTCATACCCCAGGAGTCATAAGCTTTCATTGAAGAAAGGAGGAAGGGGCGGGCCTGTCCATGCCTCATCGGGAGGAGGCATGCCGGAAGAGCCGGTGTCCTGTCCGATAGTGTCCCCCATCGGATACTGTCCGCTGTGTACTGCGCATGCGCAGTACGGATGGCAAGCAAATTCCGAAAATATCCGAAGATGAGCGGCGCCTCTAACTTTGTGCAGCCCTATGTTGACTTGGATGGTGAGGCTTGCACCTGAACTTACTGCGCAGACACCGTTTATCTTCGGAGATTTTCCGAATCTCCTTGTGCTCTGTACTGCGATGCGCCTGCGCAGTACGGGGCGGACACTATTCGATAGGCGGACATTTTTTGACAGAACACCGGCAGTCTATCGAGGTAACATGGCGACGCGGTACCGCTCGCTGCCAGAAGAGAAGAGTCTCTTAGCTTAACAGTGCTGGATCTGCTGGGTGGGTATCAAAGGTTGGCAGAACCCACCACCAGGTAGGTAAGGCTTCATAAAAATAAGGGGGGGGGGGGGGGGGTGTTAAACGTATGAGAGAAAGATTCATATAATATATTCTCTCAAAAAATAACGTAACACTTTGAAAACACATCAGATTTCAATGGGGAAAAATCTCATGCTGGAGATCTATACTGGTATGGACTGGGTAATGTGTTAGGATCTATACTGGTATGGACTGGGTAATGTGGTGGGAACAAAAGGATGCTACGTCGTTTGATGGAAATGAAAATTATCACTTTGCAGAGGGCTGAATTCAAAGATGCCTGAAAATCATAGGCTGATGATGCAGGCTCATCCATTTTGCTGAAATTTCATTGCAGGAACTCAGACTGGTCCTCGTAGTTTGTATGGCCCCCACGTGCTTGTATGAGCTCCTAATGAGACAATGGATGGTGTCCTGGGGTATTTCCTGAACCGACTGAGGTGCAACCTGTCGGCATCAGATGGACCGAAACATGATTTCCCAGAGGTGTTCTATTGGATTTAGGTCAGGCAAGCATGGGGGCCATTCAATGGTATCAATTCCTTCATCCTCCAGGAACTGGCTGCATACTCTCGCCACATGAGGCTGGGCATTGTCGTGCACCAGGAGGAGCCCAGAACCCATTGCACCAGCGTAGGGTTTGACTATGGGTCCAAGGATTTTATCCTGATACCTAATGGCAGTCAGGTTGCGCCATTGTCTAGCCTGTGCGTCCCTCCATGGATATGCCTCCCCAGACGATCGCTGGTCCACCACTAAAAAACGGTCATGCCTAACGATGTTTCAGGCAGCATAACCTTCTCCAGACCCTTTCACGTCTGTCACATGTACTCGGGGTGAACCTGCTCTCATCTGTGAAAAGCACAGGGGGGTGCCAGTGGCGAACCTGCCAATTCTGGTGTTTAATGGCAAATGCCAATCGAGCTCCATGGTGCTGGGCAGTGATCACAGGGCCTACTAGAGGACAGTAGGCCACCCTCAAATCTGTTTCTGATTGTTTAGTCAGACATTCCCACCAGTGGCCTTCTGGAGGTCATTTTGTAGTGTTCTGGCTAGGGGTGCAACGGATCAAAAAACTCACGGATCGGATCGATCCTCGGATCAGGAGTCATGGCTCGGATCATTTTTCGGATCAGCAAATAATAATTGAATTTGCAAAAACCTGTGAAAATTCCGGCACCATATAGTCCCCACTGTAATATCCACGTCATCTCCCCCCACTGTAATATCCACGTCATCTCCCCCCACTGTAATATCCACGTCATCTCCCCCCACTGTAATATCCACGTCATCTCCCCCCACTGTAATATCCACGTCATCTCCCCCCACTGTAATATCCACGTCATCTCCCCACTGTAGTATATGCAGAGTATATGCAGAGTATATGCAGAGTATATGCAGAGTATATGCAGAGTATATGCAGAGTATATGCAGAGTATATGCAGAGTATATGCAGAGTATATGCAGAGTATATGCAGAGTATATGCAGAGTATATGCTTACAAGTGATCGCTCCGTCATGTGACGGAGCGATCACATTGTAAACAGTGGCCGGGTGTACCAAGATGGCTGCCGCTCCGGAGCTAGGCCGAAGCCGCAGCCTTTCCTAAGGCTGCCGGGTGTACAAAGATGGCTGCCGCCACTCCGGAGCTAGGCCGAAGCCGCGGCCTTTCCTAAGGCCGAGGCCGCGGATCGCGGGGTGTGCCGATCCGAACGGGGTGGCCCGTTCGGATCACGGATCGGCGACGATCCGTTGCACCCCTAGTTCTGGCAGTGCTCATCCTGTTTCTCCTTGCACGAAGGAGCAGATACCGGTCCTGCTGATGGGTTAAGGACCTTCTACGTCGCTGTCCAGCTCTCCTAGAGTAACTGCCTGTCTCCTGGAATCTCCTCCATGCTCTCGACTGTTCTGGGAGACACAACAAACCACCTGGCAATGACATGTATTGATGGGCCATCCTGGAGGAGTTGGACTGACTGTAGAACCTCTATAGGGTCCATGTATTGCCTCATGCTACCAATAGTCACACTGACCCTAGCCTAGCCAAATGCAAAACTAGTGAAAAACAGTCGGAAAAGATGAGTAGCCAGAAAAGGTCTGGTCGGGAGGTGGATAATATTGGTGAAATAACATGTTGTCTCCTCATTTCCGCAGGCTACACCGTATGGGCACACAACCTCATAGCAATCGCTCGTCTTCGGGGGCCAGACCTAAAAGTACTGGAGGTCACAGAGGAGAGCATAGACTTTGACCAAAGCGAGCTGGCCGACCAAGATGTGGATCCAGTGCACAACCTGATAGAACAGGTATCGATCGGATTAGCACGACCTTGGCAGGCGGTCATGGACATTGAACTGCTCAGCGTCTTCACCGAACCGGCTCGGCACTTTTACAGAGAGATGCAAAACTTCAGCGAAGGCATTTAGCATTTTTATTCTCCTAGAAGTTTCCTGTGGTTACAATATGCAAATAGGGTCTTCTAATGTTTCCTCCAGTAGAGTGAGTTAACCCTTTTTGTGCTGTGTTTAATCAGTATTAGCTATATAAAAATTGTATGTGTGTATCTACTTCTTGATGAAAAGAAGGAAAAAAAAAAAAAAAAGAAAAGGAAAGTCGGATATTGGTAATGAAGTCGAACGTGACAGTGTTCAGGGCTTTCACGGTTAAAAGTGCTTCTGTGGGGGAGGGGAGGATGTTCTTGGTCAAACGTGACCTTCTCTAGTCTACAGGATCTTCAGCACCAGAAACTGGTGCAATGACAAACAAGAGCACTTAACGGGCTTTAGGGACTTCCTTGTGTGTCTTGTGTACGACTGCTTTGTTTATCAGACCGTTTGGGGGGGGTGGGGGGGGGCAGGGGGGCTAGTTTCAATAGATGAAGTTTGCCTCGCTTTGTGTATATGAACTGCATTGCTAGCAAGGCCTAGTGACTTAAAAAGACTCTTTAAGAAAAACCTACAAAAGGGTTTCTTCCTCAGGTTGCTAACTTTTTGGTATTTGTGCTTTCTTTGTTTACCAAGTAACTTTTGCATTGTGTGCTTTTTCTTCCTTCTTTTTTTTTTTTTTCTTTTTATTTTGTCCTTCCCTCGAATGCTGTGCATGGACGCCAAAATAATTTTATTTTTTAAATACTGGTGTGCCAGTGAGTGTTAAACGCACAGTCTTGTGTTCTAGAATCGTGCTTTTTACTTGGTAAAGAAAATGTTAAGCTGATAGCTGTATATATTATTAGTATATATTTTTCTTTTTTTTTTATGAAGGAAGTTCTAAAAGGTCAAATGGAGTACTGTGTGTTTAGGCTTCGTTCACACGGGCTTCAGCTTGTCTAAGGGCAAGGTGACTGAGTGTTTGCAGGGCTTTTAGCCAGCTTTGAGCAGCTTTGGTTGGCTTCAGTAGGCTACAGCTCTACTTGAACCTTAGCCTACTATGCAAAGTGTGACTCGGAGATGCTGCACTCCTAAACAACCTATGTACTAGATCAGTAGACTAATCTAATTTAGTACGTCGGGCACTTAAGTTACCTGAGCTAGCTCGTCGAGCCCGCCTCCAGTGGATGGAGCTAGCTCGTCAGCCCGCCTCCAGTGGACGGAGCTAGCTCGTCAGCCCGCCTCCAGTGGACGGAGCTAGCTCGTCGGGCCCGCCTCCAGTGGACGGAGCTAGCTCGTCGGGCCCGCCTCCAGTGGACGGAGCTAGCTCGTCGGGCCCGCCTCCAGTGGACGGAGCTAGCTCGTCGGGGCCCGCCTCCAGTGGACGGAGCTAGCTCGTCGGGGCCCGCCTCCAGTGGACGGAGCTAGCTCGTCGGGGCCCGCCTCCAGTGGACGGAGCTAGCTCGTCGGCCACCTTGGAGCATGTCCTGAGTCACACTTTGCACAGTAGGCTAGGACAGGCTCCGGCACCCAAGAGTACTGGGTCACCTGAGTGGGTTGGATGGGCGCTTGGAGCGGCACACTAATAAACAAAATAGGTTACTACCTGAACCTTGATTAAAGTAGATTTCCAGACTAAACTTAACTAGTTTTAAAAACGTTGTCCTCTGCTTACTAACCTGTGTAAAAAAAAAAAAAAAAAAGATGTATGTACTATTTTCAGCCTGTCCTTGTCCGGTCACATAATCTCCTGTGTCAACCAGCACTGGCTGCAGGGGAGAAGAGGGCTCAACAGCAGCTAGCAAATCCAGGAGTGATTGTCACCCATAGGCTCCCTTGTCGCAATGGTTGTCATTGTTCCCTCCTCTCCCCTGTAGCTGCTGCTGGCTTACACAAGAGAGCCTGATCACATGGCCTTGTTCCAATGGTTGTTGGAGCTCCCTCCTCTCCCTTGTAGCTGCTGCTGGCTGACACAAGGGAGCCGGATCACATGATCTTGCCCAAATATTTGCCAGTGCTCCCTCCTCTCCCCTGTTGCTGCTGCTGACAAACGCAGGATGAGCTAGATCATGTTACCTTGTCCCAGCAGTTGTTGGTGCACCCTTTTTTCCCCTGCAGCTGCTGGCTGACGCAAGGGAGCCGGATCACATGACTGTCAAAATAGTTGCCAGTGCTCCCTCTCCCTTGGAGCTGCTGCTGGCTGACACGGGAGTTAGATCACATGACCTTGTCCCAGCAGTTGTCTGTGCTCCCTCTCCCCTGCAGATGCTGGTTGATACGGGAGCTAGATCACATGACCCGACCAGAGAGGTCTGAAAATGGGTAAGTATATACTTCCTTTTTTTTTTTTTTATAACCGGTTAGTCAGCATTGGTATTAGACGGGTAGAGGAGGCATTTTAAGACTAGTTAGTTTTTTTTTTTTTTAAGGCTGGAATTCTACATTAAATCAGCTTGTTTTAAAGCTCCTTGCCAGCCCTCGAAATGCTAAAGAGTAGAAGCTGCCACAAGCTTGCTGAAAGTTTTGCAAGGCTCATTGTATGCCAATGGGTGCTCCAACCTGTAGCCCTCCAGCTTTTTGCGGAACTACAAGTCTCATAATGCCTCTTCCCTTTGGGAGTCGTGCTTGTAATGGTCAGCAGCTTGGAATACCTCATGGGACTTAGTTCTGCAACAGCTGGTCGAGCACCCATGTTGTAGGCCAGGGGGTAGGCAACCTGGGGCCCTCCAGCTGTTGTGGAACTACATTTCCCACGAGGCATTGCAAGGCTAGCCCTTACAATTACTCCTAGAGGCATGATGCGACTTGTAGTTCTGCAACAGCTGGAGGGCCCCCAGGTTGCCTACCCCCGTTTTTAGGCAAAGCTCTGCGTGAACAAGACCTTATTTTATTTTTTTTTTCCTGAAACTGTCACTTTTTTTGTACTGAACTAACGTTGTCAACTTTTTCTTTCTTTTTTTTTTTTAAATAAGTGTCTAGTGTATGAAGCAATTATTTTTTTTTTTTTTTTGTGTTTTGTGTTTTTTTTTTTTTTATTTCAGTTAACCGAATGCGTCTTTAGAGAGCACCAGCGTGCTTTTAGTCGTGAGATCCCTGACAACCAAGTCACCGGATTTTTCTCTGTCAGCGCCTGTTTTCAGCTGCCAAAGAATAGAGTATAAAAACTTTTAAAAGAAGTGCCCACATACTGGCAGGGGGAGGTCGGCCGCCGTCCGGGCCGACCGCGATACTGCTGGATTGTAATATAATAATAAAAAAAAAGGTCGGTTTTCGACCGGTGGTTCGCAGCTGTGCTGTGGTTTCAGTGACGGAATACAGACACCTCAAAACTCTTTAATAAGAACACACACACCTGTTTCACTGTGACTAGCGAATGTAAAGAGATAACAAAATCGTGATATCGCTGGTGAAAGCTGCTATAGTGCATAAAAGCGAGTAAAGAAAAAAAAAAAAGAAACATTCCACAAAGTTTGTTTTAATATCTTGTTCTATCTAGGCGGCTTCAAAAGCCAGCTAGTATCGGGGCAACCGAGGTAGGGAACGTGGTCTCTGTGAGACTTCCATCTGAACCCCAGTTTTAAGTGGTACGAATGTTGTGCATTTATCAATTTAAATAAAAAAAAAACCATGGACAGTCTGCAATAATATATCACATAAAGCTAACAAGCGGCTGACGTTGGTTACCCAGCAGTGCTGAGGACTGGCCGCCAACTGTGAGCTTTTTTTCGGGGAATCCATTTATGCAACAGATGTCCTGATGATAAGATTCTATTTATGGGTTAAAGTTTATATGTGTTTTACAAAATGGTTTTACCATCTTATATTAAATAAAATGAAAAAAAAACGCTCTTTGACAGGTGTGCACTGTTTTGTCTCCAGTGAACACATACCATGCTGATTTAAAAATTTTATACGTACATCGGTATAGAACCAGGGAAATCGATGGCTGCGCTAGCTGCCGGAGGGACTGCAATCTCAGCAAGAGCCTGCTGAGAACAGTTCTTTGGGCCCGCTAGGGCAGAGTAAGCTTTGCCCCGTTCCTGGAATTTAGAGGATCCACTGGCACAGTGTGGAAAGGGGTGACATGCCAGATGTGGTGATATTTTATCTTTATAAATGCAATCAAAATGGAAAAAAAAAAAACAGGGGAAAATTTTTGGGAACTCCTGACAGAATACAAGAAAGCCAGCTGAATGTTAGCAATGACTGATGTTTGGTTTATGTTAAATGTATATTCTTTTAATCAATGAATAAAGCATTGAAATACCAAGCAGAAAGTACTTCTTTTTTCTTCTTTTGTGAATGGGGGGGTGGTGGTTGTTCAGGATTTATATAGTGCCAACAGTCGGGTGCGGGACAAGGGGTGGACACAAAGGGGCGGCTGTCTTGGGCGCAATGGATTATTTCTGGGATGTGGGCGCCCCTGACCCTTACCTTAAGGCAGGGGTCTCCAAACTTTTCAAACAAAGGGCCAGTTTATTGTCTTTCAGACTCTAGGAGGGCCGGATTGTGGCCAACAGGGGCAATCAATGCCATAGGCCCAGCATCAGTGAAAATAAATGTGGCCCCAGGGTTGGTGGTCAGTAGGAGGAGTAGTATCCCATCATTGGTATCGGTGGAAGATATCGGCCCGTTGTTGGTGTTAGTAGGAGGAATATTGCCTCATATCCGTGGGAGGAATAGTGCCCCAAGGGCCGGAAAAGGGCTAGCAAAGGGCCACATCTGGCTGTTGGGCCACAGTTTGGAGACCCCTGCCTTAAGGGAAGGGGGGTCCAGTTTGGCATCTTTGCCCTGGGCGACCTTGTCCCAGCACTGCCAACAGTTTGCGCAGCTCTTTACAACATGAGGGCATGCAGAACAGTTACCATACAATTCAATATGGGAGGAATCGGAGGGCCCTGTTCTGGGAAGCTTACAATCTAGGAGGGATGAAAATGTTTTGGCAGCCCGGTCCAAACAATGAACTTCCAAAGTCACTAAGCTGGGAAACCAGCTCTGTTGATGAAAAGTGGTGGCCCCCACTTGTTTGAATGGGGGGGGGGGGTGCATGCCTTTTGTGGAGATTTAGCATTGGGGCGTTTAGCTTTAAGTTTTGACGCAAATTCATCTGCAGAGCGCAACTGCACTAGCAAAGTGCTAAGTCCATTTGCCTTTAGTTAATCAACCTCTGTGCCTGGTCATGTACTCTCAAGAAAAAAACTGTCAGATATAACCAGTAATTCTATTTCCAGGAGTCTTCCAGGACAGCCCCTGAGATATGGCTCCTCCTCCTTGTGGGCAGGAAATGCATTGCTTTGGCAATAAGAGATGTGATGGAACCGTCCAGCACCAAGCTTGGGTGGTTCTGTCAAGATATAGCTTCCTCCAGTCTGGACATAGGGGGCGGGCCGCAACATGTTTGAGGCCCCTCCTCTATCAAGTTTAAACCAGCCTAGGTGACCAGACTACCCGGCAACAAGCCTACAAGGAAGTACATTACACATAAGTATAAACACAGAGATGAGCAGATAGACCGAAACACTAGTTGACTCCATTAATGGGAGAAAGACGCAACAGATTATATCAGGATACCGCAGAATTAGGTTACCTTGAGCTGATCATATTAACATCTGCTCTGAGTATCCCAATCTAATGCGGTCATTGCTGGTTAAGGGTATAGAGGCCCTAAATATGGATCCTGGGCCTAGATGCCCAGTCTGTCTGTGTGCTTCAGGGAGACCATCCTGAATCCAAAGCAAAACCACTCCGAGTCCCCCAGGCACACACCTTCCCAAGAGTAGAGTTCCCTTAAAAGTCACGGCCCATAGTCAGTAGGCAAGAGGCCACCCTGCGGTCCTCTCCAGAAGCCCCTGTCCTGGTTGAGTCTGTCACATTTCTCTCCCATCCAAAGTGAACAAGGTCCTAGACCTCCGCCTGGTCTGGACATGCGTTAGTCGGGCATAGTGAACCCACAGTGTTGGTCCACATCTCCATTCTGGGCCACAGGGAATATTTGTCATTGGTAGGTGTGGGACAGTGGTCCTGGAATCTACACTGTTGTTGCTCCCCAACGACAGTGTAGAAACTTTGGGAGCAAAGGAAGTTGTCCTTGGTAGGTGTGAGACAGTGGTTGTGGAATCTGTCTGGCTGCCAACGCTTCAGCTGGGTGGTTTTTACCATTCCAGGGCTCTGCCTGCTGCTGGAGAGAGGGGCCGACTGCCCCGGCTCCCTGAAGCCGTAATGGCACTGTAGGTGCCAGACAACCACCTCCTCTCCCTTCCCTGCCTGGATCCTGATCTGCTGCTGGGGGGTGACAGCCACCTTCTCACCCTGGGCCTCGAACTGCTGCGGGTATGGATCAGAGGTCTTGGACCCTCTGTACGGTTGCTAGCACTTCAGCTGGGGAAGTTTGTTGTAACTTAACAGATGTTGCTGGTAGGATATTCCATGTCCCTGTCAGTGGTGTGGGAAAAAGGCCAGCTGCCTCATCTCTCGGGTAGGCTAAAGCTACTGTTGGTGCTGGGCAGAGCTCATTGATGTTCTGCCCTGATGCCAGCTCTTCTGCTGGGAAGTAAACTGAAGAGCCGGTGGCCTTGCACATATCCTCCAGGGTCACTGACAAATGTTGTGAAGACCAGGTAGCGGCTGTACAGATCTGCTCCTGGGTAGTGCCAGCTCTTTCTGCCCATGAAGCTGATAATGCCCTTGTCGCGTGTATGGTAAACCATGCAGATGCATTTTAGCCATTGTCCTGTAAGCTTTCAAGATGGCTTGCCTTATCCTCCTTGGCCAAGGTAGGCTTTGAAGCTTGCTTGCCCTTCTTGTTACCTGCACAATGTACCCCCCCCCCCCCCCCCAGGCTGGAGGAAACACAATAACTGGGTGGGATGCCTTTTATTGTTAAGACAATGGGTTTCCTGCTCACATGAGTAGGAGCCATATCTCAGGGGCTGTCCTGAAAGATGACCGGAGGGAAAGGATTTTACAGGTAAGTCAAAAAATCAAATTTTATGCCATTAGGTTATATTTCTGTCGACAGGAAGATTGAACACTAGCAAACAAAAAATAAATGTAGGCTGACCCAGGATTACACCTTTTACAAGCAGCATGGACCCCTTTGGACTGATTGTTGCAGGGCTCACCTGGAAGTGACCTTCAGTCACTGGGTTCCACATAGGGCATTTCTCATACCCCATTCTGGTAACACGTTAGTCATGAAGCGCTTTACAGAGCTGCTGGCCTTGCCTCAATGCATGCACAGTCTCTGAAGCCTCGCTCTGTGAGTAGGCCGATTGAACTTGAACACGAGGAACTACCGCATTCGGATTGCTGGGCACCTATTAAAATTCATGCTCATCTGCCAGTCTCTAAGAGGTAAACGGTGTTGAACTGAACACTGTCATCTACTGGGTGGAGTGTCACGTGTACTCTACACTCTTTCCTACCCTCTAGCATCAAGGAAGTATCTCCCTGCTGCTTATTCTGCTTTGCAAAAGGCCACATGGAACTCCAATTTTCAGTTTGTTCCTACTGCCCATCTACAGTGATTAAAGCGGAAGTAAACCCATCCATAAAACAGATTTAATTTCTGGCACGTGATGGAAATGTAACACTCCCATTGGTTGTGCTCTCAACCAAACTGTCAAACCATCCAATAGCTGGTGTCCTAACTGATCACATGTGGAGCATCATGGCAGTTGTAGATTAAATGGAGGCCAAGATGGCAGCTTCCTTGGCTGAAAACGATAGGAGGATTTACTTACACTTTAAGTCACCTCTAGCTATCGTATCCTCACCAGCTGTTTTGTACCTGAGGTTATCCCGTGCTCTGAGCTTGGTTGACTTACCCCCACATTGTTGCAACATGTCTCTTTTTAGACACAGATGTAGGGGGTAACCCAAGTTCACACTCCCCTAATGGAATGGTTACAGGGTAATGTGTCCTGTAATCCTATGATTGTAGGGTCTACCTCGTTGTGAATAGCTCCTTAGCTCGACTGGTGCCTCTACTACAGTCGCCCCCAGACTTCGCAGGGATAGGGGTAGGAAAGCATTTAGGACCTCTGTGGTCAGGACCAGCGAGGAACTTGGTGAATGTGACAGTCTATTGCTTTTCCTCCCACAGGTTTGAAGGTATCTGAACCATCAACTGAAGTGACCATTTCTGATTCTGGGTCAACTCAGTATCTTTCCTGAGAATACTTTTTTATTTATTTTTTGAGTAATTTAAAGCCGGCCGTAGACGGTTTGAATTTCAGATGGTTCAGCAGGAACTGGCCAAGGTTCGAACCATGTATGGGCGGGCTAAATGTACCCAAGTTTAGCAGCTTGGGTACAACCAGCCTGTCATATTTTACATGTGATTATTGCTAACGGGTAATCCCTGTGTTCTCCCAGCAGGGGTGGTTATTCCTGCCATCGGGAGAACACAATGGTTCCGCCTGGCGATCTGAAAACTGTTGATGGAATCAATTGATTTTCTTTTTGGCTTTTATTTGTGCAGTATGTATTACTCTGTAGCTAGAGGATCAGCCCTGCTGCCCTCCGTTCTAGAAGCTCTAAAATGGGAAGGCAACCTGGAGCCCTCCAGCTGTTGCAGAACTACAAGTCCCATCATGCCTCTGGGAGTAATTGTAACTGGCAGCCTTGCAGTGCCTCATGGGAAATGTAGTTCCACAACAGCTGGAGGGCCCCAGGTTGGCTTTTCCTGCTCTAAAAGATCTGAGCATGAAGACCTCCCCATTACACTTGCTCTTTAGGATTTACTGCTATGGGGATTAAAACACCCTGCTGGGTCCTGTACTCCCCATGAGCACTTGCTGGATTTGTCTTGTTTGGGAAGGATTTTGCTAAATATTGGTCTATACAAGGGGTTTCTAAAGAAAGGGCCAGTTTACTGTTCTTTAGACTTTTAGAGGGGAGGCCAGACTGTGGTCAGTGGGAGTAAACAATGTCTGATTTTTTGGTATTAGGGGGCGAAATAGTTGGGGTAAGTGGATGGAATAGTGTCCCATTTTTGTTAGGGGATGGAATAGTGCCCCATTTTTGTTGTCAGTGGCAGGAATAATGCCTCAAGGGTGGGGATAAAGACAAGCAAAGGGCCACATCCAAGCCCCAGGGCCGCAGATTGGGTCTATACCCAATATGGATCTGCCATTGACCCACCTTAGGTAATTCACTTACTAGGTCGCTAAAGGGATTCCCTTATATCCAGAATTCTACAGATCGACCATTAGAATATTAAAACTCAGGGCTGGTAGGCCCTACTCTTGTCCTTTTTCTGGCTGCGACTTTCCTTTGTCAAACTGGTAAAATGGGCTGAATGCTTCTATGGGATCTCTTCACTACAATGGTGGATTCTTTCCTGAGTACTAGTGGCTTATTAGTTTGCCCACCTAGGTTTACAGACTAAACCCTTGCTAAAATAGTTCTCTTCGGCTCATCACTGCCTTCCTTCCTGTGCAACAGCACAGACTAGCAGACATACTACTGCTGTCGCCTTGACCCAAAGAACCTTGTCTTAGCTTCTGTATCAGTTTGGTCCTAAGAGCTGTATCTCAGCTTGGGAAAACTAGTTTGCAAGTCTTACATGGTATCCACCAGATATACCACCACGTTACTTCCCAGAAAAGCCCTCTAACCGTTGTGGTCAGCAAGGAATAATATTAAGCCCAGGTTCACTCTGACAGCGGGATTGAAATTGTGCGAGTTCAGCTGAACTCACACGGTTACATACCCGCATGTCCGGACGAGTTCAGAGACATCTTTGTGGGTTCCAGCAGAGATGTCTATTGAAATTGCACCCGAAGTTGGCAAAAGTAGTACAGAAACTACTTTTGGGAATCACACCACATCAGACGTGCCATTGCCTGCAATATCTACTGATTTGGCATGTCAAATTGCATCAATGTGAACCTAGGCTTATTGATCGTTGTCCTCCCACGGTTCTAACCCTTCAGTCTCATCCCTGTCCCTTTTGAGTTTTCTCTAAATAGCTGGCCCCAGTGTCTTCTCAAGGACCACAAATTGTGGGATACTCAGATGACCACCTGTGGAAACTATCGTTGTTGAGCGATAGTGGCCAGTGTCTTCCTGATTGTACAAACATCTTTTCATTGCCTATGGGCAACTTAGACCTGAATAGTTCTATTGAAGAAGAATCTACAGCTTGCCTCCCTTTACCTTTGTCAAGGATTGACCCATTTCTCAGCAGTTGCACAATTGTATGTCAAGGGGGTCATCCTTTTCAAGGTACCCTCTTCACCCCAGTCTCTTTTCAGGCTACCTCAGAAGCTTCCTCCTCCTCCATTGTGGATCAAGTTTCTAAGCAGACAAAACTGTTCGCCCCAAAGGAACCCCAGTCTTTAGGCGTTGAAGATTTTTTATTTATTTTTTTACCTTCTGGAAGGTTCTGTCATTGTCTCCTGGTCAACATTCAAAACAGGTGGTTTGTTCTACAGCATGAGATCATTTCCTGGACAAGTATCCTGATAATACCTGTTATACTTGTTAAACCGAAACACAGAAAAAATAGGATTTTTGTACTCACCGTAAAATCCCTTTCTCTGAAGTTCATTGACGGACACAGCATCTTCAATCTTGACCTTAGGTTATATCGCCACCTTCAGGAGAGGACTACGCAGAACATGTAAAAACAGCAAAACTGCACAGTACCGCCCAGGGGGCGGTCCTACTGGCTATAACCCCTCGCTCTGCTTCCAGCAGCTCAGTTTGTCAAAAAGCAGTACAAACATAAATAGGAGAGATGGGTGCTGTGTCCGTCAATGAACTTCAGAGAAAAAGGAAAATTTATTATCAATACTTACCGTAATTTTCCTTTCCTGATGGACTCCATGGCAGCCTACGTGTGGGTTAACCCCGCCTCCTCTCCAATGCTATAGGACCCCATTCCCATAAATGAACACTCACCACTCCATACTGTGTTCCGTAACTAGCCTACTCTTATGACTCATGGGTGGGAACTCCGTCTGCCATGGAGTCCATCAGGAAAGGAAAATTACGGTAAGTATTGATAATAAATTTTCCTTTTTTCTGACAGACTCCATGGCAGCCTACGTGTGGGAAATAACTAGCCGGCCACACGGGTGGGTATGCTTTAAACAGAAAATATTTTAATTCAATCTATCAGCCGATAGAATTTTCAAACCAAAGTTTACAGAGGATAAAGAAGCAGGTTCAATGCAATAATGCGACATGAAGGTATTAATAGAGGCCCAAGAAGCTGCCTTGCAGATGGTATCAGGAGCCACGTGCCGGGCTGCTGCCCATGAAGTAGCCATTCCTCTAGTCGAATGTGCCGTCACCGCCTCAGGAGGAGCCAAGCCCTTAGCCCTATAAGCCTGTTGTATGGTTCTTACGATCCAAGATGCCAGAGTCCTGGTTGAAGCTTTGTTCCCTTTGTTGCTGCCTGAGTGCAGTACAAAGAGATGATCCGAACGCCTAAAAGCGGAAGTAATGCGAAGGTATTCTCTCAGAGCTTCCCCGACGTCCAAAGGATGAATATCATCGGATTCTGGTGATCTGAAGGTAGGTAGAACGATCTCTTGGTTCTGATGGAACACCGAAGTTACCTTAGGATTGGATCCCAACATAGGAATAAGGACCACTCGGTCCGGAAAGAAAGTCAAGAAGGGTTCTTCGAAGCCCAGAGACCCAATTTCCGATACCCTCTTGGCCGAGGTGACTGCCACCAGAAAAGCAACTTTTTCGGAAAAGTCCTTAATGGAAAGCGGGGATGGCCCCGTCGTACTCAGACCAGAAATGGAGTCAAGGACAAGGGGAAGATCCCATTTGGGGAATCTGGACTTCCTCTGAGGCTTGAGTCTTGAGGCCCCTCGAAAGAATTGGCGAACCAATGGATGAACTGCCCAGGAGGTACCAGAGAAGGCTGATAAGGCTGAAACTTGCACCCTGAGCGAGCCTATGGACAAGGGAAGATCAAGGCCAGTTTGTAAGAACCCGAGGATGTCCTGGACTCTTGGATGTTCAAAGGACCTATCCGTAGATGAACAAAAGTTTACGAATTTTGACCAAATTCTACCATAAACCTTGTTTGTACTTGGTCTCCTGGAGCTTAGTAAGGTAGAGATTACGCCAGAAGCACATCCGATGGACTCTAGCCTCTTCCTCTCAAGAACCAGACCATCAGTTTCAGTACTGCCGGACATGGGTGTAGTACCGCCCCTTGAGAAAGAAGGTCCGGCCTGAGAGGGAGAGATATCGGCTTCCGTACACTTAGCTGGACTAGCAGAGGGAACCAAGGCCTGTTGGGCCAGTAAGGAGCTATCATCACTACCTCCACTGCTTCTGACTGGAGCCTTTGAAGGAACCTGAGAATTAGTGGAAGAGGAGGGAAGGCATAGGCCCTCTCGAATCTCCATTGGTCTGTCAATGCATCCGTCCCCAAAGCCTGGCTGCAGCGATTCCGTGTGTAAAACTTCTCTATTTTGAAGTTGCAGGGGGAGGCAAAAAGGTCTACTTCGGGATTGACCCCCAGCGATCTGATCCACTCGAAGGACTGAATGTGGAGGGACCACTCGTTGTTGTCCAACTGGGTGCGTGATAAAAAGTCCGCTTGCGTGTTCTGAACCCCCGGGAGAAAAACTGCAGAAATATTCTCCAGGTTCCTCTGTGCCCATGATAGAATGGGTTCCACTTCCTGGAGAAGAGTAGAACTCCTGGTGCCCCCTTGTCTCTTCACGTAGGAGACAGCTGTGGTGTTGTCCATTCGCAACAACACCGACTTCCCCTTCAATACCTGGGAGAAATGCTGGAGAGCGCACCAAGCTGCTCGGAGCTCCAGAATATTCGATCCTGGAACAGGAAGACTTGTGTCCCACTTGCCTTGTGCAAGGTCCGACCCACAAAGGGCCCCCCAGCCGGTCCCGCTGGCATCGGTCGTGACCGTTACCCAAGAGATGGGAGCTATCGAGTGACACTTCAGGAGATTCCTGTGTTGGAGCCACCAGAAGAGGCTGTTCCTCATCGTTGATGTTATCCGTATTTCTTGTCTTTTGCTTCCCGACTTCCATTGTCTCAGGAACCCTGACTGGAACGGGCGTAGTCTCCACAAGGCCCACTTGACCATAGGCGTCGTAGAGACCATTGTCCCTACGATCTTGAGACACTGCGAGGCCCTCAGGTACTGTGTATGAAGGGCTTGAGAGACCCTTTCCCGTATGATCGGGATCTTTTCCACCGGTAGCGAGATTGTACTTCGCAAAGTGTCGAACTGAGCACCCAAGTAAATTAGCCGTTGTGTTGGCACTAGCTGGCTTTTTTCCATGTTTAGAAGCCACCCGAAGCTGGTCAATGTGGACATTACCTGCTCGCGATGAACCAACAGCTGCTCTTTGTCTTGTGCCAGGACCAGAAGGTCGTCCAGATAATGGTATAGCCTTATCCCTTTCAGCCTGATCAGGGCCACCACTGCCAGGAGCACTTTTGAAAAGACCCGAGGGGAGGTCGTCAACCCGAAGGGGAGGCAGATAAACTGTAGATGGTCTTGATCGACATGGAATCTTAGAAACCTTTGGCAGCCTTCCTCTATCGGGACGTGAAAGTAAGCGTCCTTTAAGTCGATCGAGACCATCCAATCCCCTGGTTGGATGGCTCGTTGTATAGTTAGCAGGGTTTCCATTTTGAATTTTCCGTATTCTATAAACTGATTTAAGTATGTTAAATCTATCACCGGGCGCCACGATCCGCTTTTCTTCTGTACCAGGAAGAGGGGGGAGTATACTCCTTGAAACCGTTCTTCTTCTGGCACTCGTACCACTGCACCCTGAGCTTTTAACAGCTCTACGTATGACAGTAGGACCTGTCTCTGTTCTTCCGAGCGAGGAAGCAGGGTGGACATGAACCTGGGAGGAGGAACTCTGGAGAAGGTCCATTTGTGACCCGACGAGACCGTCTTGATGACCCAGTAATCCGAGATCGAGGCCACCCAGACGTGCCGGAAAAGGGATAGACGGGCCCCCACCCGACCCGCCTGGGCGGGCGCAATCTCAGAAAGACTTGGGTGGCTCGCGTCCACCAGACGACTGGCTCTTGACGGGCTTCCGAAAGGAACTCTGTCCTCTACTCCAATTCCTCCTGAAGTCCCTTCCAGGCTTGTAGGAGCGTGCATCCCTCGAGCGTTCCGGACTGCGCCTTTTAAACTGAGTCTTCTTCCGCCCGAGCAGTCTTCTGTCCTGGGGAAGGAAGCCCGACTTACCGCCTGTCGCATGCGTTATGGCATCATCCAGCTTGTTACCGAATAAAGTGGATCCCTCAAAAGGGATTTTACACCATGCTTGCTTAGACACGGGATCGGCGAGCCAGGGCCGTAGCCACAAAGCGCGCTTAGCCGTGACTGAGGACAGCATAATGCGTGCTAGCAGACGAATCAGGTCAATGGACGCCTCCCCCAGGAACACCGCCGCGAGCTTTAGTTCCGCTGCCGCTGAACTCCTGGCCAACTCGACTGACACGCCATTCAGGAAGGAGTCCACATTTTCAGTCCAAGCCTCCATGGCCTTGGACATAGCTGCTAAGGCTAAGGCTGGTTTACAGGCCATCCCAGCAAGACCATAGATCCTTTTGAGGTCCTGATCGATCTTTCTTTCTAGGCCATCTTTAAAGGACACTGAGTCCTCCATCGGAAGAGTGACGTGCTTGGCCAAACGCATCAAGGCTGCGTCCACGAGCGGAGCGTTCTCCAGGTGCTTCACCTCTTCTACCTTAAAAGGATATAGCCGGGAAGTTTTGTTGGTCATGGAGGATTTCCTATCCACCTTGCTCCACTCTTCTTCTATAATGTCTTTCAATTCAGTGAGTAAGGGGAAGTTTGGCCGTTCCTTACCCAGCTGCTTGAAGAATTTCTTCTGCTTAGCTGGGGGGGTGGATGCTTCTTCCCACTTGAGGGCCTCCTTAATTGCTCTAATTAGTGGTGAGACCATGGCGAAGTCAAAGCCCCCGATCTCCTCATCGCCTGGGAATTCCTCTCCAGAGGACTCACCAGAGGCCTCGTAGGGCTGAGATGTGCCCGGATCATCCCGGGGTTCGTCGGACTGGGGACCAGTCGCAGCCGTAGACTGACTCAATGTGCGAGGGACCACCATGTCCTTGAGCGACTGCTGCACGACACGCTTTACCAGGGACTCCATGCGCTGGTTTTCCGTGTCTTTTTCCCCAACCGC
The DNA here is from genome assembly GCA_028564925.1 of Lithobates sylvaticus. NCBI lineage: Eukaryota > Metazoa > Chordata > Amphibia > Anura > Ranidae > Lithobates > Lithobates sylvaticus. The sequence continues at coordinate 74,087,372 of CM053038.1, forward strand.
CTTAGAAAAGCATCTGTCACACAGTGATTTGCCTTCCGGGACTCTAGTCTTGCATCCCCAGCATGCTCTGCGATCAGAGCGACCATCATGGCGGTGGGAGCGGTGTCTGGAGGAGGAATGTGAGCTTCTCCTTTGGTGGTGAGACCCATGCGGAGAGTCCCGCCTGGATCTAGATGACTGTTTTTGTTGTGGCCTGGCAAGGTCCCGATCCTGCGAATCCGACCTGGAAGGGCTGAGCAGAAAAAACACACAGGGGGAGGGGAAACATAGGCATCAGAATGCGCATAAGAAATGCAAATGTAATTCCACCCCTCCCTTACCAGCACATACCTAGTGCGTAAGGGCTGGCCACTTAAAGGCGGTGATTTGTCCATAATTCCTGGACGAAGCGTCAAAAAGGAAACACAGCAGTCTGCAAGACAGGATTGCGACCTAAGCATAATACCGGCAATTTTTAGACAGAAAAAATGTATGCCCTCAAAAAAGATCTCATGCCTTTCCCTTTTTTTTACCGAATTTAAATAAAAATTTTTTTTTTTTTTTTTTTTTTTATATTTACATACACAAATATATACACCAATAAATATATAATCTCCCTTTTTTTTTTTTTTTTTTAAAACATCTTTCAGCAAGAAAAAACAGATGGGCATACACCTTTAAGGTATAAAAACACAGCACTAACCTGTCGATCCTCTAAGCCTGAGCGCTGGGGAATAGGCTTGCTGCTTCTTCTGCACTGGAAAACCCCCAGTGATACAGCAGCAGTAGCCTGGGTTTTAAATTCCCCGCCTCGTGACGTCACCGCCCCTTCCACCTCGCACAAGCGCCGTGGGTGATGGTCGTACTGCGCAAGCGCGGCCGCCAGACCGCGCATGCGCGAACCAAGCCTCGATTCCACCAGAGGCTGGCGCGCATGCGCAAACCATCGTGACGGCCAAACCAGGAACAGCGCGGCGGGCTGGAACGCAGAAGCGCTCCAGCCGCCATACAGGGGGGATACACTAGACGCCAGGGAAAATATATATTCCTAACATAAAAATACACATATAGCTGCCATGGAGACAAAATAAAGGGACCTTGCCAGCCGATGATGAGCCGATCACGTCCGCCATCCGTCTGATACATGCGATGGGCATACAGAGGCAGTCCACCTGTCCTGGGGAAACTTCCAGCCTCAAAAAGCTACTCGCCCGCCCATGGCTGAGCACAGAGCTTGCACCGCGTTGGTATGCCAGAAGAAATCCGAGATCCGACCGGACGCGAACCAAACGTGAAGGTCCATAGGAGGAGGACAAAAAAGGAACACAGTATGGAGTGGTGAGTGTTCATTTATGGGAATGGGGTCCTATAGCATTGGAGAGGAGGCGGGGTTAACCCACACGTAGGCTGCCATGGAGTCTGTCAGGAAAAGGATTTTACGGTGCATACAAAAATCCCTTTTTTCTCTTTCGTTCATTGATGGACACAGCATCTTCAATCCTGACCTTAGGGACATCCAAAAGGAAAAATGAGGGGTGGGAACAGCAAGAAAATAACTCCACCCATTACAACCAGAGCTCCTCAACAGAGAAATTGCAACTTTAAACAGCTGCCTGCAAAACCTTGTGGCCGAAGCAAGCATCCGAAGATGCGCTCACATCAACCTTGTAAAATTTTGTGAAATTCGACCTCCGAAACAGAGTCGTAGCAGACAGATACACCCGCGGAGCCTGTTCCACGTCCAAGGAATGTAAAGCAACCTCTTTAGGATGCGACGGCCAAGGACATAAGGACGGGAGCACAATGTCCTTATTTAGATGAAAGGCCAAAACTACCTTTGGAAGAAATGAAGGCTGCGGGCGCAGCACCGCCTTATCCTTGTGGAGGACCAAGTAGGGAGACTTGCATGACAATGCCGCCAACTCAGAAACCCTCCTGGCAGATGTAATAGCCACTAGAAAGACTACTTTCTGAGAGAGTGTCAATAAGGGGATCTTCCTAATGTTTTCAAACAGCGTTTTCTGAAGCACCAGATTCAAATCCCACAAAAGCATCGGTGGTCGAACCGAAGGGGCCACATGTCGAACCCCCTACAGAAAACGTACTTACCAATGAATGAGTCACCAAAGGTCACTGAAAAAAGACAGCCAAAGCTGATAACTGCCCCTTAATTGTGCTTAATGCCAGTTTCTGATCCACTCCTCGCTGCAAAAACAGCAGGATCCTGGAAACTGAATACGTACGATGCCTTCCACGTACGATGATAAATCTTCCGAGAAGATGACTTCCGTGCCCTCAGCATAGTGGAGATTACCGAATCAGACAGGCCTTGGTCCCTTAGCACCTGGCTTTCAACTGCCATGCCGTTAAAACCAGCGACGGTAAAACAAGATGAAGTATCGGACCTTGCGACAGAAGGTCCTCTCGCATTGGCAGCCGCAAAGGAACATCCGTCACCATTCGTACTATGTCGGCTTACCAAGGACGCTGAGGGCAATCAGAATCACGGAATCCCCTCGGCCTCCACTCGCGAAGCAGACGTGGTAGAAGTTCGAGTCGGGAGACATAAATCAGCCGATAATGCCCCCATGGAGCCACCAACGTGTCTGCTGCGTCCACCCAGGGATCTTTTGACCTGGCCACAAACCTCTGTACCTTCCGATTGAGTAGAGAAGCCAAAAGATCCACATCTGGCGTTCCCCACCATAGGCAAAGGAGCTGGAATACATCTGGATGCAGCGACCATTCCCCTTGGTCCAGCATCTGACCACTTAGGTAATCCTCCTGCCAGTTTTTTACACCCGGAATGTACATGGCCGGCGCGCGCCGCTCTGCCCACCGCAGGATGAGAGCGACCTCCAGTGCTGCAGCTCCAAGCTCCTTGTTCCTCGATGGTTGACATGCGCCACTGCCGCTGCTTTGTCCGACTGGATCCTGACTGGACGCCCCTGCAGCCTCTGTGGCCATGTGGAGAGGCACCACCTGATCGCCCACGGCTCCAACACATTGATCGGCAGGCGGGATTCTTCTTGCATCCAGCGACCCTGGGCCGACTGTACGCCCCAACCGGTCAGGCTGGCGTCAGTTGTGATCACAGTCCAATGAAGAGGAAGGAATGACTTCCCGGACCGAAGGGCCGGAGACCTCAGCCACCAGAGCAGGAAATCCCTGACTAGCTGCCTCACTCGAATTTGACAATCCAGGGATAACGGAGATTTGTCCCATTTGGACAGGATCTCTTTCTGCAAGACTTGAGTGTGGAATTGAGCATACGGTACCGTCTCAAAAGTGGCTACCATGAGACCCAGGACTCGCATACAAAAACGCATCGACGACCACCTGCGGGACACCAACAACTTCACCGCAGCTTAAAGGGTCTGCATCTTGTCCAAAGGCAGAAAGACTCTCGCCTCTGAGGAGTCCAGAAGCAAACCCAGGTACTCCAGGCATTGAGTCGGCACCAACACCGACTTCTGGAGGTTCAACACCCAACCAAACTCCCGAAGAGTCTGCATGGTGATCGCCACATCCTCCCTTAATTCTGAGGCAGAAGCTGCTCTCAGAAGGAGGTCGTCCAGGTAACCCACGATTGCGATACCTTGTTGCCTTAGCAATGCCAGAATTGGGGCTAGCAACTTGGTGCCGACCCTAGGCCAAAAGGGAGAGCTACAAATTGGTAGTGCTCGTCCCCGACCGCAAATCGCAGAAACCTGAGTTGAGCCTTGAGATCCAGGACCGGACGGACCCCTTCCTTCTTTGGAACTACAAACAGATTGGAGTATAATCCCTGAAACCTTTCCGGCGTCGGCACAGGTACCATCACCCCGCGCAGCAGCAGGATCTGTACTGCCCCGATCAGGGCTTCCCGATGAGCAGGAAGAAGATGAAGGTTGGAGGGAAAAAATCTGTTTGGCGGACAAGAAAGAAACTATCTTGTATACTGATGAAACCAGTTCGCAAACTGATCGGAAAGTAGGGAGGTCGTCCACCGAGCTGCAAACTCCCGAAGGCGACCCCCCCACCAGAGAGTTGGGCGGGGGCAAACCTTCTTGCAGCAACAGATTTACTCGCAGGTTTATTTCGCTTGCGAAACCAGGGACGCTTTTGTCCCTCAGCTGGCACCTTGTCGGACTGGTAACGCTTACCTGCCGACCCGGGCGGGCAAAAAATACGCTTCTGAGCGGAAAAGGAGGGCCCTTGCCTACGGCATGGCTCCTTACCCTATCCTGGACTGTGGGAGCAAAATATTCTTTCCCCCCCAGTAACATTATTAATAATGTCATCCAGCGAAGCTCCAAATAGCCTCTCTCTCTAGAAGGGCAAATCCGCCAGTGCTTTCTTAGATGCCTGGTCCGCAAAGCCAAATCAGGCGACGTAGCACCACAGCTGATACTGAGGCTCTAGAGAGCAAGGGGGCCGTATCTAAGGCCCCATCACAGACATACTTAAGACCCTGCACCAACTGGTCCGCCAGCTCCATGCAGACCGGGGAAGCCTGTTGCTACTCTAACTCACGGTGCAACAATTTGGCCCATTCAGTAAGCATCTGTGACACCAGGGCCGTGGCTAACACTGGTCGCAATGCTGACCCCACCACCGTAAACATGGACCGGGCAACCGCCTCAGGCCCTCCTGTCAGCAGGGTCCTTAAAAGCAGGGGTCCTTTCCACCGGAATCGCGGTTACCTTATTTAACCTGGATACCAGAGGTCAACAATCAGAGATGTCCATTTCTTCAGGAAACTCTCCTCAAAAGGGTTATCGTACTGCCATCCGTCTCGGGACCGAAAAGGCCCGTTGCGGGTTTCCCCACTCCTTGTAAATAAATGTATCAAAATAAGCTAGGTAGGGAAACGCCTTAGCAGTGCGGGCCGGCTTGTGGGACCCAAAAGGGACCGACGCCTCCGTAGACGCCCCTGCCGTATCCTCCATTTTTAAGGTATCCCGCACCGCTGTGATAAGTGCTCCTACAAACGCTTTTTCCTTTGCTGACCCAGACGCGGAGTCATCCTCACTTTCCGAGCGATCCTGGTCCGCATCCTCTGAAACTTCAGAACACGGGCCGCCTGCCACAGCGGGACCCGAGTCTAAATCAGAGCTTTCCCCAGAAGACGCTGGGGGGAAGGGGGTGTTTTTTACCCCCCTTGCGCCCGCACGCCGCTTCCACCATGGCAACAAGGGACTCCAGGACGGCCGACAGAGCGTCCATAGGCACCGCAGGGGAACCAGTTGCCATAACAGGGATGTCTGGGGAAGAAGCGTCAGCTTCTGATGCCTTGCTGACCCACACTCGCCTGTCACCACTTAGGAACCTAAGTCAAGTCACACAAAATGCCCTCCCTCCTAGCTGCACAGACTGAGGGGCCACCTGAAGGACTCACCACCTTGACCCAGGTACTGCGCTGTGCTGTCGTCGTTCGCTCTCCCCTGTGTCAGCCACGAGGTGTTCTGTGTAAGTTTTGTGCTGTTCTAGAAAGAACCAGCCACCCAGCACTAGAGGTAAAACAAGCTGAGGCTACTAGAAAATGGCCACCGGCTGCCTCAGCAACAATGGCAGAATACAAAAAAAAAAAAAAACTGGTTGTGGCTACAGAAAAATGGTCGCGGTCCACGCGTCGGCCTCCTCACATAGCGTACATACTAAATACAGCCCCTCCCCCCCATGGCCTAAAAACCAGGGAAAAGAATGAGCGGACCACCAACACCCAGTGCGGCCCCCTGACAGGACTCTGAGCCCGCCCCCCCCCCCTTCCCCAGCTAGGTACATGCACTGCACCCCCTATGCCCAGTCATACAGCGGCCCATAGCATGGGGAGGAGGGAAAAGGACAGGAGAGAAAAAAAAAAAAAAAAAAACGGAGAGGGAGAGACCCCCTGGTCGACCTCCCAGGGAATGCCCAGCTGCTCCATCCTGCCTAGACAGGTGGAACCATACTTACCCCTCCTGCAGGGACTGCTGGACGCATTCCACGGACAGACCCATCACCCGAGCAGTACGGGGTGGATGTCGGCCATGGCACACAAACAGCAGTAGCCCGGTCATATAGCTCACCGGCTGCCCCTGGATCAGACGGGGCATGTCGTGGCCGACCCAGTGCGTAGCTAAGGTCTGCTCATGCTCACCTAGCCAGGCTGGGCAGACTACCAGGATCTATATTATCCAGCCTGTCACCCAGCCCGGCTGTTGATTGTAGATCACAGGAATCAAAAATGCAGAAAAAAAAACTCCCAGGACCAATGGTCCCCACCGGGAGCCAGGTCCTTCTACACTAGGCAGAAAAAAAAAAAAAACACTGGAGCTGCTGGGAGCAGTGTGAGGGGTTATAACCAGTAGGACCGCCCCCTGGGCGGTACTGTGCAGTTTTGCTGTTTTTACATGTTCTGCCAGTCTTCTCCTGAAGGTGGAAATATAACCTAAGGTCAAGATTGCGTGCGTGCGCCGCTTCCACTGTGATTGAACAGAACGGGACCCCGCCGATCGTTCGGAGGAAAGGCAGACCGCTGTTCTGTCAGGTAGGAAAAGAGAGATCTTGCGTTTCTTCCAAGCTGAAACCTGGATCGCCTCTCCTTTTCGTCCAGTGCATCCCCCCCCCCCCCCCCCCCCCCCTCGGTAAGAAAGCACTTCCTAGGGCAGTGATGGCAAACTTTGGCACCCCAGATGTTTTGGAACTACATTTCCCCATGATGCTCAACTACACTGCAGAGTGCATGAGGATCATGGGAAATGTAGTTTCAAAACATCTTAGGTGCCAAGGTTCGCCATCACTGCCCTAGGAGCACACTTAACCCCTTCCATGCCAGTGTCATTTATACACTGATCACTGTATTGGTGTCACTGGTCTTCAAAAAGTGTCACTTAGTGTCAGATTTGTCCACCGCAATCCTGCTAAAAATCACTGATCGCTGCCATTACTAGTATATAAAAAAAAAAAAAAAAAAAAAAAGTCCACAAATCTATCCCATAGTTTGTAGACACAAACCAATCAATATACACTTTTAGGTTTTTTTTTTAACCAAAAATATGTAGCAGAATACATATTGGCCTAAATTGACGAAGAAATTAGATTTTCAAAAAAAATTTTATTAGATGTGTTTTAAATTGTCGATCTTTTTTGTTTCTGGTGCAATAAAAAAAAATTAAAAAAAAAAAAATGCATAGGAGATCAAATACCATCAAAAGAAAGCTCTGTGGAGAAAAAAAAAAAAAAAAAAAAAAAGACATCAATTTTATTTGGTTAGAACGTTGCACGACCACGCAATTGTTAACCACTTACAGACCAGAAGATCTACCCTCTTAATGACCAGGCCATTTTTTTTTTTTGCGTTACGTTACTTTAACTGACAATTGCGCGGTTGTGCCCAAAACAAAATTGATGCCTTTTTTTCCCCACAAATAGAGCTTTCTTTTGGTGGTATTTGATCACCTCTGCCTTCTTTTTACGCTACAAAAAAAAAAAAAAGAAGCGACAATTTAGAAAAAAAAAAAAAAAAAAAAATATATATATATATATATATATATATTATTTTTTTTTTTTGCTATAATAAATATCCCCAAAAGCGGTTTAAAAAACAAACGAAATTTCTTCATAAGTTTAGGCCAATATGTATTCTACATATTTTTGGTTAAAAAAAAGACCACAATAAGCGTGAATTGATTGGTTTGCGCAAAAGTTATAGCGTCTAAAAACTATGGGAAAGATTTATGGCATTATTATTTATATTTTTTACTAGTAATGGCAGCGATTTTAAGCTGTATTGCGGCAGACAGATCGGACACTTTTGAGACCATTGACATTTATACAGTGATCAGTGCTATAAAAAGGTCACTGGCAGAGAAGGGGTTAACACTAGGGGTCGATCAAGGGGTTAAATGTGTTCCCTCTTGAGCGTTTTACTGTGGGGGGGTTGTGGGACTGACTGGGGTGAGGAGACAGATCGCTGTTCGTAATTACTAAAAAACAGCAGATGTGTCTCTTCTCCCCCGTCAGAATAGGGATTTGTGTACACACACCACGGTTCTGGCTCTCGTGGCCAGCGGTGATCGTGCCCGCTGGCCACACGCATTGGGTCCCCCCCCCCGCAGTGCAGGGGGAGCGTGCGCACCTGCTCTTAAAGGGGCTGACTTACCGGTACGTCGTTTTGCGGTAATCAACCACTTTGCTGCCGCAAATGTGTGCGATTCGGTCGGCAAATGGTTAAAGCAACGCAGTGACGTAACGCAAAAAATGGCCTGGTCATGAAGGGGGGTAAAACCTTCTGGAGCTGAATTGGTTAAAACAAATGATAAAAGCCAACAATAAATAACTCGCATACAAAAAGACGACTTTATTCATATCGGCCTTCTACGGAATATAATCTGCTTCTTCTATGCATATTCTAAAATTCTTTCTTAAAAATAAAGAAGAACAAATGCGTTGCTTACATTCTAGACAAAAACGGTCAAATTAAAAGCAAAATAAAAAATTCCACATGCTTTGGCGTTCAGACTTCTTATTCACAGTTAAATTATCATCATTTTTTTTTTTTTTTAAATCTTTTTAAACAGATGCTAAAATATCTTCTGAACCAAAACTATAAATATAATATCCTATAATTCATTTATCTCGCAAAGTCTTTTTTCTAGCACGGCGATATCAAGTTTGTGTTTCGGGAAGGTTGTGGGAGGAGTCGCTGGGCGGCGGAGGCACTGGCTGCGTCTCTGAAGGATGTTCACCTCGGGGCGGAGGCTGTATGTGCTGTTGGGGGTAGAAGGCTTCGGCAGGCATTGGATAAGAAGGGAAGCGTTGCGGTGGTAGAGGACCTCTCACTAGAGTAGAAGAGAGAGAAAAATTAAATTTAAAAAAAAAAAAAAAAAAAAGTTATATTTTAAAACTAGATTTATTTTTTATTTGACATCGTTTTGGCGAGAGCAAAGGAAAGGCGAGATTCCCTTTATGACCATCACATTCCTATTTGCTTAAAGTGGAACTCAACTTTGTGCCCAGTAAAGACAAGCACAGGACCAAAGGACCCCCTGTAGAGGACAAAGGACTCCCTGCACAGGGAAAGTATTCACAGCGCTTCACTTTTTCCACATTTTGTTATGTTGCAGCCTTATACCAAAATGGATTAAATTCATTATTTTCCTTAAAATTCTGCAAACAATACCCCATGATGACAACGTGAAATAAGTTTGTTTGAAATCTTTGCAATTTTTTTTAAAAATAACAAAAACAAATCCCATGTACATAAGTATCACAGCCTTTGCCATGACACGCTGAGTTGCATCCCGTTTCCACTAGTCATCCTGTTTCTACAACTTGATTGGAGTCCACCTGTTGTAAATTCAGTTGATTGGATAAGATTTAGAAAAGTCACACACCTGTCTATATAAGGTCCCACAGTTAACAGTGCATGTCAGAGCACAAACCAAGCCATGAAGTCCAAGGAATTGTCTGCAGACCTCTTAGCCAGGATTGTATGGAGGCACAGATCTGGGGAAGGGTACAGAAACATTTCTGCAGCATTGAAGGTCCCAATGAGCACAGTGGCCTCCATCATCTGTAAATGGAAGTTTTGAACCACCAGGACCCTTCCTAGAGCGGGCCGTCTGGCCAAACTGAGCGATCGGGGGAGAAGGGTCTTCGTCAAATAATCGAATCATACACGTGAATGTGCTGTGTGGGGTTAATCAGGTGTAGCTAATCACCTTCTCAAATGGCACATAAAGCCATTTGACTTTCAACTGTGATCAGCTGTGGTCATTTTGATTAGCTCAGCATGAAAAGAGCTTTCCTGGAGCATTTCAGTCCCCAGTAGTGCAACTGAAGCGAACAATCAACTATAGGTGGCAAAGCACTGTCACCAGGATCAAGTTGTGGACAAGCACAATTAAGTCTAATATTAAGAAGTGGAAGGTATTTGGTACAAACACAGACTCTTCCGGGATCAGGATGTCACTCCAAACCAGATGCATGTGCCAGAAGGAAACTGATCAGAGACAAGAGGCCTACAGCAACTCTGTCATTGTGTGCATGTGACAACAATATCACAAATTCTCCACAATTGTGGCTTGTATGGGTGGGATGTGTGTGCAAGCAGTGGCAGCTGGTCCATAAGGGGCAATGCCCCCCAGCCTGCACAATGCACCACCTAACCATCATTCATATTATAAAAAAAAATAAAATTTAAATATATAATAATATACAGAAGCAGTGGCGCCATGCACCAGGGAAGCAGTGACCACTAGAGGGCTCTGCCGTAGGGAGAGTGCGGACCTGGAGGGGCCCCCAAAAAATATCATCCAGCACCTGCTGCTGCTGGTTGCAAGAAAAAGGTCACATGCAGTCACCACTGAGCTTTGCCAAAACACACCTTGAAGATTCTGAAGCCACATGGAATAAGGTGTCCTGGTCTGACTAAAATGTAATCTTTTGGCCTCAACACCAAACTGTATGTCTGGTTGAAATCCATCCAAATAAGGGGGGGGTGGGGGGGGGGGTAATATCCTGTTATGGGGGTGTTTCTTTGCAACAGGGACTGGAGCACTTATCAGGATAGAAGGAAAAATGGATGGGGCAAAATACCCTCAGATTCTTCATTAAACATCTTCTGCCCTCTGCTGGCAGAAAGTTGACAATGGGAAAAAGGTTTACCTTCCAACATGACAATGACCCAAAGCACACAGCAACAATGAGCACACAGTGGTTGGAGGAGAAGGCGGGGAATGTCCACCAACGAGCACACAGTGGTTGGAGGAGAAGGCGGGGGAATGTCCACCAACGAGGACACAGTGGTTGGAGGAGAAGGCGGGGGAATGTCCACCAACGAGGACACAGTGGTTGGAGGAGAAGGCGGGGGAATGTCCACCAACGAGGACACAGTGGTTGGAGGAGAAGGCGGGGGAATGTCCACCAAAGAGCACACAGTGGTTGGAGGAGAAGGCGGGGGAATGTCCACCAACGAGCACACAGTGGTTGGAGGAGAAGGCGGGGGAATGTCCACCAACGAGCACACAGTGGTTGGAGGAGAAGGCGGGGAATGTCCACCAACGAGCACACAGTGGTTGGAGGAGAAGGCGGGGGAATGTCCACCAACGAGCACACAGTGGTTGGAGGAGAAGGCGGGGGAATGTCCACCAACGAGGACACAGTGGTTGGAGGAGAAGGCGGGGGAATGTCCACCAACGAGGACACAGTGGTTGGAGGAGAAGGCGGGAAATGTCCACCCATGAGCACACAGTGGTTGGAGGAGAAGGGGGGCAATGGCCACCCATGAGCACACAGTGGTTCGAGGAGAAGGCGGGGAATGTCCACCAATGAGCACACACAGTGGTTGGAAGAGAAGATGGGGAATGTACTTGCATGGCCTAGTCAGAGCCCAAACTTAAACCCCATTGAAAATCTGTGGAATGACTTGACTGCAGTCCACAAACAGTCACCAAATAGAACTTAACTTGAACATTTCTGCAAAGAGCGGGTGCTATTGGCATGAAGTGTTCCCCGCATGTCGTTAACAACCCATGCAATCCATACATACAAAGACACCAAAACAAATGAGTTCAGAAATTAAGTTCTGTGTAATAAAATGGAATGACACCGGGGGGGGGGGGGGGGGGGGGGGGGGGGGGGGGGAATTGGGGGGAGGCATGGAAAGCCAAGACACCAGTTGAAATCAGTAATTAGAAAGCAATCCTGCCCCTTGTCAGTGCAAATTAATATCAGCTGGTTCAGTCTCACACCTGATGGCTTATAAAAAGGTGTCTCATCACCAAGGTGTCACACAAACATCTCATGATGGGTAAAAGCAAAGAGCTCTCTCAGGACCTTTTCAACCTTTATGTTGCAAAACATACTGATGGCATTGGTTAGACATGTGTAGTTCCTTTTTGTTCCGAATTGAAATTTTGGGAAAAAAAATAAAAAATAAATTTCGTTATTTGGATGTTTCCGAATTACTAAATTAAAATTGTAACGTATCCGAATGACAAAACTGAAATTTGGATGAAAAAATTCAATTCGAAAACAAATTCGAATCAAAAAATTAGGAAAAAAATCGATTTCTTAAAAAAAAAAAAAAATAAATAAAATAATAGAATAAAAATGAAAGAACAGTAAAAGGATAGAATAGAATAAAATAGAATACGACCATCTTACTAAATTTTAATAGAATAGAATTCAAAACAATGGAACCCAAAATAAGAGAATAGAAAAAAACAATAGAATAAAATATAAAGAATATAACCATCTTCAGAAATTCAAATTTCAAATGCAGAAGGGAAGACTCGTGGCCACTCATTACAATTAGAAGAAAAGAGGTTTTAACCTTAAACTATGTAGAGGGTTCTTTACTGCAAGAGCGGCAAGGATGTGGAATTCCCTTCCACAGGCGGTGGTCTCAGCAGGGGGGGCATTGATAGTTTCAAGAAACTATTAGATGAAAATGAATTTGAATATAAAAGATTAGAAAATAGAATAAAATTGAAAAAAAATATATAGAATATGATCAAAATGGAAAGAATTATAACCGTAATATTCTATTTTATTCTGTTGATTTTCTATTCTCTTATTTTCCATTTATTATTTTCTATTCAAATTCATTCTAATCGAATTGCGGAAGACGGTTATATATTTTTTCTATTTTATTCAAATTTTTGAATTGTCAGACAGTAAGTATCAGTAGCCTAATGCAACAGCTGCAATTAAATGGAAAACAATTTTTAAATTCAAATGCGTTTTTGTATTCGAATACCGATTCAATAATTTTCATAAATTTTGTTTTGAACTGCAGTCAGATTTTTTTTGGAATTCGTTTGAATTTTTAGAATTTGAATACGAAACAAAAATTCTGAAAACTAATGGAACGAAAAATGTATTGAAATAAAAAAAAAAAAAAAAAAAAAACACGAAACAAAACAAATTTTTTTCATCCTGCTCCAGTGAGCACTGTTGGGGCCATAATCCGGAAGCGGAAAGAACATCATTTCACCATAAATCGGCCACGACCAGGTGCTATATATACACACACACAGCTGGGAGGCTCTTGGCTCAGGAAATGCTCTGCTATATTCAGGAGGAATTTAAGACAAGAAAATCTTTTCGGGTGCTGCTTAGGAACAGTTAACATTTGTAGACGTTCCCTATAGGGTAGCAAATCTTCACTTTTTTGAGTTCAGGTCCACTTTAAGCAACTTATCTATATAGAGCACACATGTGCACACAGATGGGCCTTACTTGCAATATGCGGCGGTGGAAAACCCGGGTAGCCAGGAGGTCCATACATGTCCATTGGAGGTGGGGGCATAGGGAAAGGTCTCCTAAAGAAAGGTGTTCTAGGATCCATAGGTAATAATGGCACTCTCATTTGTGGGGGAAGGTGCATGTGGTATTCTGTTGGTGCTCCATCCACCGCTTCACCTTCCGTTGTGGGGGCTCCAGGAACGTTCTGTAATGAGAAATAAAAAAAAAAAAAAAATTAACCACTTAAGGACTGGAAGGTTTTAGCCCCTTAATGACCAGGCCATTTTTTTTGCAACACGGCACTGCGTCGCTTTAACTGACAATTGCGCGGCCATGCAACGCTATACCCAAACAAAATTGACAAATAGAGCTTTCTTTTGGTAGTATTTGATCACCTCTGTGGTTTTTGTTTTTTGCGCTATAAACAAAAAAATAAATAAAAAAAAAAAAAAGCGACAATTTTTTTACTATAATAAAATATCAAAAAAAAAAAAAAAAAAATTCTTCATCAGTTTAGGTCAATATGCATTCTACATATTTTTGCTAAAAATATAAAATAAATTGCAATAAACGTATATTGATTGGTTTGCGCAAAAGTTATAGCGTCTACAAAATAGGGTATAGATTTATGTCATTTTATTATTATTTTTTTACTAGTAACTGCAGCGATCTGCGATTTTTAGCGGGACAGCGACATTGCGGCAGACAGATCAGACATTTTTTGGTACCACTGACATTTATACAGCGATCAGTGCTATAAAAAAGGCACTGATTACTGTACAAATGTCACTGGCAGGGAAGGAGTTAACACTAGGGGGACGATCAAGGAGTTAAGTGTTCTCTGGGGAGGTGTTTCTAACTGTGGGGGGAGGAGACTGACTGACTGACTGACTGACTGACTGACTGACTGAGGAGGAGGAGGAGAGGAGGAGAGGAGGAGGAGGAGGAGGAGAGGAGGAGGAGGAGGAGGAGGAGGAGGAGGAGGAGGAGCGGAGAGGAGGAGGAGGAGGAGGAGGAGGAGAGGAGGAGGAGGAGGAGGAGGAGGAGGAGGAGGAGGAGGAGAGAGAGAGAGAGAGAGATCGCTGTTCCTGATCAGATGGAACAGCAGATCTCTCTCTCCTCCCCTGTAAGAACAGGGATCTGTCCAATTACATTGACAGATCCCCATTCTGGCTCTCTTTCCCAAGATCGTCGGGTGGCCGGTGGACATGGCGGCGGCCGGCCATGCCCATCGGGTTCCCCCGCTGTGCAGCGGGCACGCACCTGCTATGGCTCTTAAAAAGGAGCCGACGTACAGCTACGGTGATTTGCGGGAACAAGCCGGCAGCTTATTGGCCATTGGTTAATATTAGTTAGCAGGAGGACCATGTTAACTGCTTACTCCAAAATTGGTACTGCCGAGTTCTTGGGGTAACTTAGCCAGATCCATTGGTCTTGTGTTCCAAAGCTTGGGAAGCAGCTTCTTGGCGGAGATACCAAACAGGGTGTCCTGAGTCCTTCACACTTCCCACCTAGCCCTGCGTCCCTTTAAGTAGGTCCTTATGCCCAGATATGCAGGATGGATGTCCCAATCATGTGACTGTGATTAGCTGTCACATGGTCAGTAGCCTGCCCTACCAACTCCAGTTCATGACCAAGAGCCAACTGACACAAAACACTAAATGCGTTTTCCTCCACCAGAGGCGCATCCTATTGCTTGAAGGTAAAAAAAAAAAAAAAAAAAAACCACAAACACCTGCCAGTGACCGGCCCCCCATTTTACTTACCTGAGCCCTGGAATTTCCCACGCCGGAGATGCGCTCTTCATCTGCCCCGGGTTCTCGGCTCTTCATTGGATAGATTGATAGCAGTGCAGGCATTGGCTCCCGCTGCTGTCAATCAAATACAATGACGCGGGTTTTACGGGGGCCGAGTCCTACTTTCAGAGTCAATGGATGCAAATATTTTTTATTGAAAAAAAAATAAATACATTTTTTATTCAATAAAAATAAAAATTTCCCCTTTAAAGACCATTGGGGCGGAAGTGATGTTTGAGGTAGCTTCCGTCATCCAATGGTATGGAGTCAAGTGGAGGGGCCATCTTTCCCTTACTCGACTCATGCCTCAGAGGGGAAAAGACCGGATCGTCTCCGCCGATACTGATGGCTCCGGTAAGCGGCGGAGTTTAGGATCAATGGCAAACAGAATATGGCGGCATCAGCAGCAAAACACCGGAGCGAGAGGCATTAGTAAGGGAAGGACCTAAATACCCTCCCAGCAGCCAGCATCAGGTGGAATACAGATTACTGGGTTCTGCTTGGGAGACACCTGCTGGTGGACACTGAAACTACAACCTTCTGCTCTGGAAAGTGCAGTGCCATCAAGCAGGTGATCCAGGTCCTGACAATAGTCCTCATGATGCCCTCTACCCTTACACTGGATCATCAGCATAGGAAAAGGCTCACTTATTGGCCTTTTTGCTGAGGATACACAGGGACCCAATGCCCTGGGAGCTACCGTGGGGTGGGAGGCATTTGCTATGCAAGAGGTAAGTAAAATAATATGGGGTCCTAGGGAGCCTTTACACTACAGAACAGTCCTATAAGACCCCACATGCTTACATTTGCTTCTTCTGGACCGTCCCTGCTTGTGTTACCTCTCGATTTAAATTCTGGAGAAGATCGTCCATCTGTCAGGAAAAAATAAAATAAAAAATGTACTAAAAAAAAAAAAACAAGGCTTAACTTCTTTTAGGTCATCAATGTAGGAGGAGTATATATACACTGTATACGAGTCACTTCCTAAAGAATTATAGCAGAACGACAGCCGTACAGTTCCATAGAGCTGAACATTCAGGTGCGACTTTGATGCAACTTTCGAGGGATAACATGAATTTGGACCATAGTAGCGCATGAATTACTTTGAAGTTGCTGCGTAATTAAGTCGCACATATATGAATGGTTATCTTTGGAAAACATGGGGTACGACTTGTCATGTGACTTTGATGTCCAAAGTCGCATGACAAGTCACACAAGTGTGAATGGGGTGTAAGGGAGAGGAGGCTTTAGTTCCGCTTTATTCGATCATTGCAGCATCATGAACTGATAGCCTCATTTAGTTCCTGGACAGGAGAGCTTAGATTGGAGGAGGATGAAGACAATGAGAATAAGCTGATTGGAGGAGAGAGCAGATAGATGCGATCATCGCTGTGCTGCTTCTCCTTTAGGCCCCTTTGACACTGGGGCGTTTTTCCAGGCGCTTTTAGTGTTAAAAAAAAGCGCCTGTAAATGCTTGAAAGAAGCCTCATCTGCAAACCCAATGTGAAAGCCCAAGTGCTTTAAGAGCCCTTTCACACTGCCAGCGCCCAAAAAACGCTGGCTTCACCAGCGTTTTTCAAGCGCTAGCGGTGCGCTTTCAACCCCTGCTAGTGACCAAATAAAGGGTTAAAAGCGCCACTGCCAAAAGTGCTTTGCAGGCGCTTCCCACTGATTTCAATGGGAAGAGGCGCTTTAGGAGTGGTGTATTCACCGCTTCAAAGAAGCTGCTTGCGGGACTTTTTTGGACGCCCTGCCAGCGCAGCGCCTCAGTGTCAAAGCACTCGGGCTTTCGCATTGGGATCGTAGATGAGGCTTCTTTCAGGTGCTTTACATTTGCTTTTTTTAACGCTAAAGCGCCTGAAAAACGCCCCAGTGTGAAAGGGGCCTTACAGTTAAGTCACAGATTGGTGGTGGGTCCATGAGAGCCAGGGGAGGGTCAAAGAGAGAGCCAGGGGAGGGTCAAAGAGAGAGCCAGGGGAGGGTCAAAGAGAGAGCCAGGGGAGGGTCAAAGAGAGAGCCTGGATAAAGAAAGAAAAGATCACCCATTAATGGGACTTTAAAGGCCACATACACTGATGTATTATGAAAAAATTGTTTATTGAATATACATAAAAGTTTACGATCAAAAAGAGTGAGCAATATTAAAAAAAAAAAAAAAAAAATAAAATATTGAAACACCAAAAAAAGCTTTAACATTAATAAAAACAAAAAATAAAATACGCCCACAAGGTGGATCTACCATCTGGGTGGGCGTCATATGACGCCTCCCATTCCCGGCCTGGGGGTGCGGGTGCCCGGCGGCCTCGATGTCCGCCGGGCACCCGCGATTGCCCGTTAAAAAACGGGACCGTGGAGCTGTCCTGTCAGCGAGCAGGAGACCGATCATGTGATCCCAGCACGGAGGAACACATGATCGGTCTCCTCCCCTTGAGTCCCCTCCCCCCACAGTTAGAATCACATATTTAGGGAAAACATTAACCCCTCCCCGCCCCCTAGTGTTAACCCCGTCCCTGCCAGTCACATTTACACCGTAATCAATGCAATTTTATAGCAACGATGCTGTGTAAATGTGAATGGTCCCAAAAATGTGTCATTAAAAAAAAAAAAAAAAAAAAAAAAAAAAAGCAATAAATCTATCCCCTATTTTGTAGACGCTATAACTTTTGCGCAAACCGATCTATATACGCTTTTTTTTTTAAAAAAATGGATATTTATTATAGCAAAAAGTAAAAAATAGTGTTTTTTTTCAAAATTGTCGCTCTTCTTTTGTTTATAGCGCAAAAAATAAAAACCGCAGGGGCGATCAAATACCACCAAAAGAAAGCTCCATATGTGGGAAAAAAAGGACGTCAATTGTGTTTGGGTGTAACGTCGCACGACCGCGCAATTGTCAGTTAAAGCGGCGCAGTGCCGTGGCTTTAAAGGACACATACACCGATGTAGCCATATCCTAGGGATGTGGCTAGGGGGGGGGGGGTCAGTGAGAGCGAGAGCCAGGGGGGGGGGGGGGGGGAGGCAGGGCAGGGGGGGCGGGGGGGGGGGCAGGGTCAGCGAGAGCCAGCGAGAGCCAGGGCAGGGTCAGCGAGAGCCAGGGCAGGGTCAGCGAGAGCCAGGAGTCGGAGGAAATGAGCTAAATGATGCTGGCCATCATTCAAACTGGAATAATGAGAACGTCTTGCGGTGACAAGAAGAAGTATGGCTAAGCAGCTGAAGAACAACTCACCCTGCGAGTCCATGAAAGGTTTGCCCTGATTTCTGGTCAGTTCCGCGGGACCAGAGAATCTACCAGACGGTGGCGGGTAATGATAAAATCGGTCTGGTCGTCTGGGTGGGAAATGGTGCTCTGGGAATGGTAAGCCTGGGGGGAAAAAAAAAAAAAAAAAAACACACAGGATCAAATCAATAATACAAAATCAACTGACATGGAACTCCGAGTGTGGTGACCAGATTACACCAGCTGTGCGATTAAATAAATGGTACAAAAACCCTCTTCTCTAATAACATCGCATCTGTGATTCAGGCCTCTTAAGTGGATGTCCTTCACATGTAGCGTCTCCTGTCCTCCTTCTTACCCGCATTTGACAGCAACTCCCAACTGCTAAAAACAGAATCTGTAAATGTTGCTGTCAAAAAATGGACCGTCTGACAGCGTTTATAAACATTGCATCTCTCCATCTCCTGTCTGATCAATTTTTTAAACAATGTTACTTTGTATCGGTCCCTTCTGAAAAATGTTTATAAACAATATACATTTTGTATCTTTCCATCTCCCACCAGATCAATGTTTATAAACAATGTAATTTTGTATTTCTCCATCTCCTGTCTGATCAAAGTTTATAAACAATGTTACTTTCTATCTCTCATCAAAGAAACATGGTTTATAAACATTGATTACACGGTAGATAGAGAAGTAACATTGTTTATAAACACTAATCAGACAGGAGATAGATACAAAGTAACAATGTACCACTGGTTTCTTGAACATGACAATGAGGTCACTGTACTCCAATGGCCTCCACAGTCACCAGATCTCATCTAATAGATCACCTTTGGGATGTGTTGGAACGGGAGATTGGCACCATGGATGTGCAGCCGACAAATCTGCAGCAACTGTGTGATGTTATGTCACTATGGAGCAAAATCTCTGAGGAATGTTTCCAACACCTTGTTGTATTTATGCCACCAAGAATGAAGGCAAAAGGCGGGTCCAACCCGGTACTAGCAAGGGGGACTGAATAATGGGTCCGGTGAGTATATATACATAAGACACTGATATGTACCTGGTGGGGGAAGGTTGTTCTTCTGCTCTCTATCCCATGGTGGGGATAATGACCCGGCATCTGATAATGTGCGCTGGTGGTCTGATTTTCTATCTGCATTCATGTCACTCCTTTCTTTAGGCCCGGGGTACCCTGGGTAATATCCTGGAGGCCTCATACCTGCAGATGAAATGTTATTGTGTATAAGGAATGTGTAGAGGATGCATTGATCACCACTACTGCATAGGGGAAAATGTATCAAGATTTGGTTAACACTCTAAATATTTCTGTTATGTCTATATGAGGGAGGGAGGGAGGGAGAGAACGAGAGAGAACGAGAACGAGAGAGAGAGAACGAGAGAGAGAGAGAGAGAGAACGAGAACGAGAACGAGAGAGAGAGAACGAGAACGAGAGAGAGAACGAGAGAGAGAGAGAGAGAGAGAGAGAGAGAGAGAGAGAGAGAGAGAGAGAACGAGAGAGAGAGAGAGAGAGAGAGAGAGAGAGACGAGAGAGAGAGAGAGAGAGAGAACGAGAGAACGAGAGAGAGAGAGACGAGAGAGAGAGAGAGAGAACGAGAGAGAGAGAGAGAGAGAGAGAGACGAGAGAGAGAGAGAGAGAGAACGAACGAGAGAGAGAGAGAACGAGAGAGAGAGAGAGAGAGAGAGAGAGAGAGAGAGAGAACGAGAGAGAACGAGAGAGAGAGAGAGAGAGAGAGAGAGAGAGAGAGAGAGAGAGAGAGAACGAGAGAGAGAGAGAGAGAGAGAGAGAGAGAGAGAGAGAGAAACGAGAGAGAGAGAGAGAGAGAGAGAACGAGAGAGAGAGAGAGAGAGAGAACGAGAACGAGAGAGAGAGAGAGAGAGAGAACGAGAGAGAGAGAGAACGAGAAGAGAGAGAGAGAGAACGAGAGAGAGAGAGAGAGAGAGAGAGAGAGAGAGAGAGAGAGAGAGAGAGCGAGAGAGAGAGAGAGAGAGAGAGAGAGAGAGAACGAGAGAGAGAGAACGAGAGAGAGAGAACGAGAGAGAGAGAGAGAGAGAACGAGAGAACGAGAGAACGAGAGAGAGAGAGAACGAGAGAGAGAGAGAGAGAGAGAGAGAGAGAGAACGAGAGAGAGAGAGAGAACGAGAGAGAGAACGAGAGAGAGAGAGAGAGAACGAGAGAGAGAGAGAGAACGAGAGAGAGAACGAGAGAGAGAGAGAGAGAGAGAGAACGAGAGAGAGAGAGAACGAGAGAGAGAGAGAGAACGAGAACGAGAGAGAGAGAACGAGAGAGAGAGAGAGAGAACGAGAGAGAGAGAGAGAACGAGAGAGCGAGAGAGAGAAAGAGAGAGCGAGAGAGAGAGCGAGCGAGAGCGAGAGCGAGAACGAGAGAGCGAACGAGAGAGAGCAAGAGAGAGAGAACGGGTTGAATTTAAATCTGTTGCCCTTCGTACCTCTTTCTCCTGCAGCCAGCATGGGGGAGAGCCTGAGGGGTCCTTCCAGAAGCGGGGGAGGGGAGAGGAAAGCCCGATTCTCCGGTGCGCGGTTTATTGGCGACAATCCATACGGTGAGTTCTCTGGAAACATTAAAAGACGTGAAAATTGTAGAACCTCTGACTACTAAGTACAGATATAATTTCCATCACAGCTTAATAGTTGCGAGTGAGAACTTAGAACTGAAACATTTTATGGAAAACAGACAAAACTACGCACTACACTGAATGGCGAATAAACATCACAAGACAAGACAGCTGATGCAATAGGCTCCGAATGAATGGATAATGCTGCTGAGAATATGAGCTACTCTGGGGGTGAGATTTTACAGCGCACGGGCGACTTCCTGTCCTGTATATCAAAATTTCACGACTGCTTTGTATGTTCCTTTGATGGCTCACATACAGCAAAAATCATAAATATCTATATTTTTTTTATAATAAATATAACTAAAATTTAATTAAAGTGTTAATAAAATGATGAAGACAGGAGTACACCCACAGCTATCTTTAATTGATGTATAACAAAGTCTGTGCACCTCCTTTAACAGCCAATCAGCTACCATTTTTCTGCTGCAGGTGACAAAATAAAAGCAACCCGATTGGCTGCCATGACGACTTTGTATCCCAACCAGGAAAGTGTTACATTAGGGATGCATGTTCCTATGATTATGGTCTATATGATGTCATAGAAGACACAGACAACTATGGGCTGATGGCGTATGGTCCATGAAATAAGGAGAGCAATGTAAACATTGATACCTGGGTGGTTAATAAAGACGTCTGCGTAAGCTACCGGGAGAAAAATACGACATGTTAAATATACCATAATCAAATGTTCTCCATATCACTGAGCGTTCAGAGTAACGGGGGCATGGCACTTACAGCTGCACAGAAAACACGTTAATGAAAAGGGAACAGAAATATCGTAAAATGAAAACCCAAAAATTTCTCTCTACCACCGCCCCCCCCCTTGTGACATCATTCAATCATTTACCTCTCCCGATGGCTTGGATCACATCCAGAGCAAATGGGTCCTTCTCCAGGAGTTCCTGTTTATACTCCGCCTCTGTTAATCTACACAAGTCAAAGATGAAATACAACATTGGAGACTTACTAAAATCTAAATGTGTGAGAATATGTTCAAATGTTGTCTGGGCAAAAAAAAAAAAAAAAAAAAAAAAAAAAATCTATTCGGTACAGTCCATCCGGAAACTTCTTTCCCGTTGTCATTATGGGGGATTGTTTGTAGAATTTTAAGGAAAATAATGAATTTAATCCATTTTGGAATAAGGCTGTAACATAACAAAAATGTGGAAAAAGTGAAGCGATGTGAATACTTTCCCGATTGTACATCTCTACAAAACTTGCACATTTCCTGATGGTCTCTACACTGTGTGTAGGGAAAGGCTCTTGGGAGACATAGTTCTGGGGGTGTGACTACAACAATAAGAACTGATCCTCCCCCAGCAGCAAGCTCTGCTAGAAATTAACAAGCCTGCTGATGCCGTCACAGGCTTGGGAGATCAGAGTAAGATCTGCTGAGTACTCACTTCTGTCGCAGATGTAAGGTCTCGATCTTCACATCACTCAAATATCTTTCTGCTGCTCTTGCAGTGAGCTTAAAAACAAAAAACAAAAAGATTACATCAGAATGTTACACAATGAGCCAAAATAAGCTGCATTCTCAGTGATGTCACTGGTCTGTAGTGAATGGATAGGCTGCATTCTCAGTGATGTCACTGCTCTCTAGTGACTGGATAGGCTGCATTCTCAGTGATGTCACTGGTCTCTAGTGAATGGATAGGTTGCATTCTCAGTGATGTCACCGACCTCTAGTGAATGGATAGGCTGCATTCTCAGTGATGTCACCGCCCTCTAGTGAATGGATAGGCTGCATTCTCAGTGAGGTCACTGGTCTCTAGTGAATGGATAGGCTGCATTCTCAGTAATGTCACCGCCCTCTAGTGAATTGATAGGCTGCATTCTCAGTGAGGTCACCAGTCTCTAGTGAATGGATAGGCTGCATTCTCAGTGAGGTCACTGGTCTCTAGTGAATGGATAGGCTGCATTCTCAGTAATGTCACCGCCCTCTAGTGAATGGATAGGCTGCATTCTCAGTGATGTCACCGGTCTCTAGTGAATGGATAGGCTGCAGAATAACCCCTCCTACTACCAACAATGCACTACCTGTGTCCCTCAATAGACTTCAAGAAAAGGATGGTGAATACAAGCATACCATTTTCTTCCTCAGCCATTGAGGAACACAAGTCTTTAATCCTTGGGACATTCAAAATTAATCCAGCTGAGAAATGGACAACAGAACTGGGGTCAGCCTGTAGCCCAGAAAGCCGCCTGAAGGACCTACAACCAAATCTGGTATCAGATGAAGCTGAAACATCCTGGTAGAACTTTGGCTAAGTTTAGTGTGGCAGACTTTGCTGCCCCAAAAAGTGATCCATGGTAAATTGTTTTTTCAGGAGGCATTTGACAGGTGGTGAAGAGAGGACATGTCACCCCTTCCCCGTCTATTTTGACTGAGCTGCAACCATGTGCATTACATGTGGTTGCAGGACGGTTGTGGCACAGCTACTTTAACCTGAATGGGTTGCGTACGACGGGCAGTAGAGTTATAGGGGGGTATAATTTTTGCCACAGCTGTGAAGCATAGCGTCACTTATGCAGTATGTGTACACCCCCATCTGGCTGCCTCTGTAGCTTAAGGAGGGAGGGCAGCAAAAACACAGCTTGGCTGCCCATTTTTACCGCCCTCCAACCACAAGCATTAACAAGCCATTGGAAAATGCGGGCACAGAAGACCAGGCGGCAGCCTTGCAAACCTGGGAAACAGTTACTTGATGCTGAAAAGCCCAAGAAGACCTCACAGATGTAGTAGATTGTGCCTTCACAGGAATGATTGAACACTGAGACTAGAGGCTGATGCCTAAGCCACCTACAGATGGTGCACCCTTTCAGATTCCATCCAGAATGAAAGAAAGACTTTGTCAATCTTCATGAAAGATCCAATGGTGGAGAGAGAATCTCACAGCTTCAACCACAACCAGACGATGAAAGGAAAGTTCCATTTGGTGAACTGGAGTCTGAGTGCTTTCACACAAAAGGCGCTGGCAGGACGTAAAAAAAAAAAAAAAATCCTGCAAGCAGCATCTTTGGAGCAGTGTATACACCGCTCCTGCCCATTGAAATGAATGGGTAGCGACACCAAAACCACCTACGCCCCAGTGTAAAAGCAGCCAAACAGAAAGAATAAAAATAAAAAAAAAAAAAAAAGACACTCACCCAGTTATCATAAGCTTTCTTTTCATATGATCCGACCTGAAGAAAAAAAAACAAAAAATGATAGAGATTTTAGGGGAGCACAAAGGTGATGGTAGGAAGGTAGTACAGTGATCAGACATAAAAGGAGGGGGGGTCACCAAACTTTCTAAAGAAAGGGCCAGTTTATGGTCCTTCAGAGGGTACTTTTGCCAGTGGGAGTAGAAAAATGTCCCACCGTCAGTGGGGGGGGGGGGGGGGGGGGGGGTAACAAAAAAAAAAAAAAGACCCTAATTTCAGTTGGAGCATTTGCTTCCCCATCTTTGGTGGCAGTGGGAAGAATAGTGCCTCTTATCAGCGGTAGTAACATTGCCTCCATTTATCCAGCCCTTGGGGCAAAGGGCTGCAGTCTGCCTGTGGGCTGCAGTTTGGAGACCATCGATATAAAGCCGTGGTCTCCAAACGGTGGCCCAGGGGCCAGATGCGACCATTTACTTGCTTTTATCAAGCCCTTGGGGCACCATTTCTTCCACCGATATCAACAATGGGGCATAAGTCCCTCCCACTGAGACCAGTGAAGAGGCACAACTCTTCTCTGGGGCGCAATTCCTCCCAATGACACCAACGATTGGGCCCAAGGATGGGACACAATTTCTCCAAATGACACCAACGATAATGCACAAAACCCTTCCCACTGACACCAATGATGGGGCACAATTCCTCCCACCAATGAAGGAGCACAATTGGGGCCCAACGACACCAACAACTGGGCCCAATGACACAATGATGGGACCCAATGCCTCCCAATGACACCAAACGATAAGGCACAATCCCTCCCCACTGACACCAAAGATGGTGCATTGTTTATTCCCACCGACGTCGGGACCTTTTCTACTCCCAATCAGTGCCGGGACAAGGTCATCCAGTGCCCAGGGCAAAGATGCCAAACTACGCCCCCCTTTCCCTTAGGCTCAGGGTGCCCCCTACCCCTGCAATATACCATTGCGCCAGGGGCAGCCGCCCCTCCTGCCCACCCCTTGTCCCGGCCCTGCTCCCAATGACCACAGTCCGGCCTCCCCTAATGTCAGAGAGACAGTAAACTGGTCCCCCCTTTAGAAAGTTTGGAGACCCCTGATATAAAGGATTGCAAGGAGAGAAAGATGGACAGAACCAAGTATGTCTGAATCTTCCAGGAAAAAATAAATAAATGCCCAATAAGACCACAAAACATACACCGGATCTCGTGCAAACATTAACGATTTCTTTCTGCATTCCCACAGAGCCAACCAATCCCATAACACTCGACAGAAACCAATTCTAAAACAGGCCACAGGACCAATTTAACCCTTTCTTGAATAGAAGCTATTGCCTAGGAGCCACAAAACAAGGGCTAACTTTACTGGTTATTTTTTTTTATTCATTAAATTAAAAAATTGTATTTGAAAGACTGCTACGCAAATACAGTGCGACATAAAATATTGCAACAACCACCATTTTATTCTCTAGGGTGTCTACTAAAATATATATACACATTTGGGGTTCTAAGTAATTTTCTAGCAAAAAAAAAATATTTTAACTTGAATCTGTCATAAAAAGGTTTAGTGTTTAAGTGGTTAAACTTTTTTCACTTACACAAAAAGTCTATTCCATTGACAAATTGTTACAATGTTTATACTTAAGTTCAACTGATAAAGAATGTTTTGATTCTTGGCAGTTTTTCTCTTCCTTTCTTTTGATGGCTGTGGCTTCAGAAGAGCAGAAAGAATTCTAAAAACCCTTTAGTCAAGATCGCGATAACGATTGACGATTAATTGTGCAGCTCTAATTTATTTATTTATTTATTTTTTATATATATATATATATATATATATATATATATATATATATATATATATTATATATATATATATATATATATATATAGTGTGTGTGTGTGTGTGTGTGTGTATATATATATATATATATATATATATATATATTTATTTTTTTTATTAACAAATCACTGTTTTAAACACTAATTGTATCTGACAATTGCAGTATTAAATTGGAACTAAATGGAGGATTATTCACCTTCCCAGCCCTCCCTCATCTCTTCCCGCGTGTCGAGTTTTGGCCAATTTCATTGACCGACGCGAGAGGATGTCATTCCTGCACATGTGCAGAAGCTAACCACTGGCCCGGCAGCTGCAAGCTAAACTTCGCATGCGCAGCTCAGTTTCCAGTCCAAGAACCAATGCGAGTAGGTAGCTAGGCCCTGCTCACAGAGTAACATAAGCGGAGCTTTAGTTCCGCATTAGGCCCCTGTCACACTTGTGCAACCTGAAAGTCACGCGGCGGACACAACTTTGACACTGCTTGAGGCAATGCCTGTGTAATCTTTGGGTCTATGGACCTCAAGTTGCATCACAGTTGGAACAAAGTAGTGACTACTTTGAAGTCGCACAGATATGAATGGTATCCATTGGAAATCATGGGGTACGACTTGCAGGATAAGTCTCACAAGTGTGAAAGGGGCCTTAAGTAGATGGCATTGCCATTACAAATGTATCAAGGAAGCATTCAGCCTATATGTGATCACTGTCCTAATGAACATGTGATCAGAACCACTCTGATTTGATTGGTTCTCGAATGTTAGAGAGAGTACAGTGACAGCATGGTCTGGGAAGCACAAACTACACCAAGTGTTGGGGGGGGGAATTGTAATACAGGTGGGGCCCAAGATGACATAATTCTAATGAGAATTGCGGAAGTGGGAGCAGCTACAGTCCCAAAAAAGGTACCCACTCCTGGGAAAGGGGGGGGGGGGGGGGACAGAAAGGTAAATAAGCGGCACGCTTTAAATGGAGCAAGGGGGGGTTTAAGGTATGCTTAGCATATGCTGAAGAGAGGTGGGGAATTGAATGACCCACTAGGGAGTTCTGCTGTATTCCTCCTTCTAGAGTGCCCATATCATGTGACCACTAAAGATAAGTTGGACCAAAGTTCCTCCTGGGCGGGTCATGATTTGATTAACACACCTTGCAGAATTTTTTTATATAAAGTAGCAAAGCTACAAAATCCTGACCTGCGTCTGATAGGAGGTGACGCTCCGCTCAGTTTCCTCTTCCAGTTCGGTCAGTCGTGTCCTGGAAAAGGAAGGGACACTGGGTGAGCCCTGAAGGCCCAGCGGGGAGGAGTGACAATTCAACGGGCACAATGCCAAGGCTTACCTGACAGCAACCAGCTCGGTGTCGGCCATAATGGCTTTCTCATCTGCTTTACTGAGTTTGGCCTCCTTCTGTACGCGCTCCCTCTCCTGTACGGTCAGCTTCCTGAAAACAAGACAGAAAATATATTTTTTTTCCCTAAAGTTCCTACATAGCAAACACCTCCCATCGATACTACGGCATTAAGTGGTGTAGCCAAAGCCCGACCATTTAATTTACCATAACATCTACGCCTAATGAGGCAGCGAGAGCCGGACTTCTAGTTTTCGCTTAAAGTGATTGTAAGACCTCTCATACACCCAGTGAAGTGACTGGCCTCAGGTGATGCATACAAGTTGTACCTGTTTATCTGCAGTCTTCTCTTCTCTACTCTACAGCCCTTCAAAAAAAAAGGGCAGAATCGTGTTAAAATCCTTCTACCCATGTTTCCCCGAAAATAAGACCGGTGTTATATTAATTTTGGCAACAAAAGACACAGTAGGGCTTATTTTCGGGGTAGGCCTTATGTAATGTGCCGTCTTCTCTCCCCCTCCCTCCCTGCTAGGATTTCCCAGTGTGAACTGAGTTACAGTGGATCTAAAATCCTATAATCCACTGTATTACAGTATTATATAAATGTATAGTGTGTGTGTGTGTGTGTGTGTGTGTTTCTGTAATAGAAATGCCTTCGTTACAGTAAAGATGGGTGCTTCCGTGACCCGCCTGAGCTCTCTTCCTTGCTCCAAGCACTGCAGAGGGGAGAGGGGAGAGGGGAGAGGGCCCCCCCCCCCCCCAAGATCCTCCGACAGCTGGGAGAAGAGAAGGAGAGCAGCGGGAGATCAGCTGAGCACCGAGTGCTGTACCGAAGGCATTTGGCACAATTATATTACAGAAACACACACACACACACACACACACACACACACACACAGTACATTATATAATACTGTAACAGTGGAGTGGATTATAGGATTTCACCACCACTTTAAACTAGGGCTTATTTTCAGGGTATGGCTTATATTGCAGCCCTCCGGGGAGAGAGAAAAAAAAAAAAAAATATCACAGGTGGTCTTATTTTCAGGGAAACACAGTATGTCTGCAAGTATCACAGAGGAGTGGGCAGAGAGCTGCAGTTGGGCTCGATTCACATCTATGCATTCTGCTTTTGAGCGTTTTTACAGTGCTTTTTGCGGTGCTTGCCGCGTTTTTGGACACGCGTTTTTACCGCGATGTGCGTTTTTGTATTTATATTTTTTTTTACACTGTGGTTGCTTAGCAACCAGCTATATACAGTGTAAAAAAAAAAAAATAAAAAAAAAAAAAAAAATGCAAAACGCTGCATTTTGCATGAAAAAAAGTGCCCGACCCTTTCCAAAAACGCAGAGGCACAAAAATGCATTGATGTGAACATGTCCCATAGGAACCCATGTTAAAAAATTTCCATGCATTTCTGCAAAATGCATCAAAAAACGCATTAGTGTGAATGGAGCCTCTTACACACAGCACACGGGAGTGAAGGAAGGATACAGAGCCGTGTTCTGAATAGACAAGCTGTGTGCTGAGCTCCCTCCCGTCACAAATTTATCTCTTGAGTCAGGAAAACTTCTCAGAAGTGACAAGCCGAAAACAGAGGAACGAAGCTCCAGAGAGAAAAAAAAACACTTAGAGCTTTGGAGAGAGATAAGTAAACACTACAGATATATGGGCTTTGTTCAGATTTTATGACCGAGCTTTACCACCACTAAAGACAATAGTGATCGTCCCCAGGGCTAGGGAAAACAATGAGAACTCCTGTATGGGGCTCCATCAGGTCAGAAGGGGGGGGGGGGGGGGGCTGGGTCCAAATGCTTTGCCAGTGTCCAATCACCTGAAGGTAGCAGCCTTTTACCCAGGTCTATTAATATCACCCTTGTGTCCTGTACTGCAGTGGTTCTTAACCCCAGTGCTCAAGTACCCCCAACGGGCCATGTTTTGGGAATGTCCCTTAGATAAAATAGCTCTTATCAATACCATGTCATTGATATTGATTTAAAGCAGCTGTGCAAAAGTAAAGCAAACCTGAAAACATGGCCCGTTGGGGGGTACTTGAGGACTGAGGTTGAGAACCACTGATGTACTGCATGATAAAGATAATGACATAAAGGCACCCGCAGTCATCCTGCTAGCCAGAGGCCATGTTAACTTTGCCTAGTCCAGTAGGTCACTTTGCCTAGTCCAGTAGGTCACATTAAGGGTGGAGTTTTTATTCACTGCAAGTAATTATTTTTACTATATTCAATAAATAATCAATAGGATTTGGTAAAAGTGACAAATGCCCCAATAAGGGTCAGTTATATGGCGAAACGGAAGAGATATATGTGATCAAATCCATATACAGTATACAACACATCATATGCTAAAGGGGTAAGGCCCCTCCCACCTGGGGTACACTGCGCCTGCTCAGCAGGGACTCTGTCCACTGATCCAATGGCTGGTCCATGTCGGCTCCCCTTCCCCTCCCCGGGCCAAATCCCTGTGAATGGACGCAGCAGCGAGACCTGGGAGCGAGCGTGCATGGGTGCCCCCAGGGAAAGCGGCTTTCCGTGGGGGCACCCGATGAGGAGGAGACCTGGAGCGCCGAGAGGGGGCCCCAGAAGAAGAGGATCTGGGCTGTTTTATGCAAAAAGATTGCACAGAGCAGGCAAGTATAGGCATTTTTTTTCTCAATAAAAATAAAAAACTGTCCAATGTTTATACCCACTATAATTCCCAGTATATATCCACTAAAGTATGCCATAAGCAAGTATTTGGCATTTGGAGACCAGTAGGGACTGGCCTGCAAGGGATCATTTTGGGGCAGGTGGCCAGCTTGTACATGTAATGCATATACGACAACCAAGAATCCCCGTTTTTATGCAGAACTTTGCACACTTTTATACATCTTTGCATATTTCCAGCAATGGGTTCAGTCTGAATTTTTACTTTAAAAAAAAAAAAAAAAAAAAAAAGGAGAAGTTCACTTCCCCTCCCCCACCTGTGCAGTTTTCTCTCGTTTTCCTGGTACACCTCCATCATGACGCTCATCTTCTGCTTCATCTTATCCACCTCCTCCTCCAGCTGCTTCTTCTCCAGAGACAGGGTCTGGTTTGTGTTGTGAAGATTGGTGATACATTCTGAAAAGGCAGAAATTCACCTAGATGGGAAATGTTCGTGCTTCGAGGAGCTACAACTTACAGTTTAGGAAAGCCCAACAAAACCAAAGGAGCAAGTCAACCAAAACAACTAAATACACAGGCGAGCTACATATAAAAAAAAAAGGAGTTGTTTAATCTGCCAGAGGCCCTAGTGAATAAAATGGTGGGCGTTCCAACTTTTTATTTTTTTTTAATGTCACAAAATATTTGTATAGCGGTTTTTCAAATTCACATTTTTGGGGAAAAAAAATTCCCTTTAATGAGTTTTAGTGCACACAAAAAAAAACAAATAGAATACCCCTTTTTTTTATAAAATATACAAAAGAAGAGAGAAGAGCGCATGGGTTCTGGTGCAATACACTTTATTTTATGATAAAAACTAGATAAAAATGCACTCACAAGAAAGCAAAGAATCAGAGCTCATCAATCACAACTCCCCTCTATGGTACTTTGCACCAAAATCCTCTCAGGGTCCTTGATAGGAGCTCCAGCTGACAGTGTGGATATGTCAGCAGTGCTTGTATCTCATGCACACTGACAGTTCACATGCACAGGAAAACATGCTTGGGGGTTCATGTGATGTGAGCAGCTGGCTGCTGATGGGGTGTGAGACCTGTTGCTATGACAACAAGTTCCAGGGGACTTGATAAAGGAGGCTGCGCCCTCCGAAACCTGTTGACCTCAAGAATGTTTTCCTACGCATGTGAACTGTCAGCTGGAGCTCCCATCAAGGGTGGTGAGAGGATTTTGGTGAACAGTACCATGGTGGGGAGATGGGAAAAAAAAAATGAATAAGAGCTCATCAATCACATCTCTCCTCCATGGTATTGTGCACCAAAATACTCTCACCGCCCTTGATAGTGGCTCCAGCTGACAGTGTGGATATGGCAGCAGCCCTAAATTGAATTCAGTCGCCGCTGTGCTTAGATCATGCATGCCGACAGTTCACATGCACAGGAAAACATGCTTAGGGTCATGTGACGTGAGCAGCTGACTGCTGATGGGGTGTGTGAACTGTTGCTATGACAACATGTTCCAGGGGACTTGATAAAGGAGGCTGCGCCCTCCGAAACATGTTGACCTCAAGCATGTTTTCCTGTGCATGTGAACTGTCAGTGTGCACGAGATCAAGCACATCGGCGACTGCATTCGATCCAGGACTGCTGCCATATCCACTCTGTAAGCCGGAGCTCCTATCAAGAGTGGTGAGAGAATTTTGGTGCACAGTACCGCAGTGGGGGGGGGGGGGGGGGGGGGGGGGGAAATATATAATGAATCTGAGCGCATCAATCACATCTCCACACCACGGTACTGTGCACCAAAACCCTCACTGTCCTTGATATGAGCTCCAGCTGACAGTGTGGATATGTCAGCAGTCCTGGATGGAATGGCGTCAAAACTACAGTACCTAAAAATCTCCACAGGCGACACTTTAAAAAAAAAAGAAAAAAAAAATTTATACGAATCGGTCTGGCACTAGAATTACTGTTCTCACTCTGATGTTCGTGACGATACCTCACATGTGTGGTGCAAATCGCCAGTTACATATGCATACGGGACCTACGTTTGTGTTTGAATTTGCAAGTGGGCGCTTTCAATTTTTTTACATTTTATTATTAAATTTTTTTTTTTTAAATCAGCTTTATTGCCATCACAAGGTATGAACATCCATTGTGATAACACGGGTCATGACAGGTCCTCTTTATGAAGAGATCTGGGGTCTATTAGACCGCAAATATATTTCTCCTCTGGCCTCCAAAGCATTAGATCAAACCAATGTCGGTTTGATCAGATGCTGTACAAGCCAGCAATGGCTTGCAAACAACAAACCGAAACCAGAAGTGATGAAATCCTCGTCGCTTCGAGTTTCTGACATTACAGAAGAGGGGTGGGAACTTCCATTCCTTCAACTCTTCCCAGGGAATGCAACCCGAATCGTTCTCATCTTTACCAAGCTTCCCTGACTGAACGGCAGAGGCCAGTAAAGGCAACAGCAAGAAGAGGGGACTCCGTTCCTCTGCTTGTGAAAGCGATCAGGCAACTGTATAGCCACTGGATCGCTCTTACCATATGCAGAATCACCAGCTGCAAACATCGACACCAGGATCATGGCTGTAGTTGCAACCATGGTTCTGGTTGAACATTAGAGATATAGAATATATATATATATATATTATATATCCTATATATATATATATATATATATATATATATATATATATATTATATATATATATATATATATATATATTCCTATCCTACAGGCGGGAAATGGTTTATGTTGACAACATGCTCCCTGTTCGTTCATATGAAGTGTGGCTTTTATTGGCAAATTCCCTGTAAGCAGAAATACTGATCATCTTCTCTGACATACAGAGGAACTGATTTCGTTTTTGGGGTTTTTCCCTTTACCTGAAAAATGCTCTTTGGCCTTTACTTCATCTGACAGGTTCTCGTATAGCTGCTTCTTCTCCGATTCAACGCTCTTCAAAGATGCATTCAGCTAAAAGAGCACAAAAATAGCAAATCAAAAATACTGTAATCAGGTTGCAAGTGGAACTTTTTTTTTTTTTTTATCCATCTCCATTTATCCTCTCTTCCATATTAAAACGTGTGTGTGTGTGTGTGTGTGTGTGTGTGTGTGTGTGTGTGTGTGTGTGTGTGATGCTGTGTGTGTGTGTGTATACCATCTTACCTTTGCAGCAAAGATTAGCTTCTTTATAGTTTGTTTCTGAGGATCTCCTAAAAGTAACAAAAAACATGTGTACTTAAAACGGTAACTCAACTTTAATGGATAAAAATAGCAAATAAAAAATATAACATAACAAATACAATTTCTGCACAGGCCATGTTGCAATTTAATGCAATTAAAAATGACCTTTCCTTGTCAATCTGCTGCAGCTTTAATTTTCTGTAAAATGCAAAGCAATATGGCAACCTGGAGGCGTTCTGTACAGCACTGGTGTACAAAGTGCCTTAAAAGAAAAAATGTACACTGATCAGCCAGAGGGAATTGATTTTTCTCTCCAAGCTATCAAGGGCCCTGCAGTGGGAAGGGCAACAGGCTCCTGCTAGTGGGAACGGCAATGGGAACGCCAGCGGGTCCTGCAATGGCATATTTAAGCCATAACAATAAAACTATCTAATGTGCTCCATTTTGGTTAAATATACAAATTGGAAGTTTTTACCCAGAGTCAGCTGCAATCTCTTACAACACCCATTCACCAACCCACACCCTTACTGCACTTACCCAACCACTCTGTTTAAGCCAGGGGTCTCAAACTGTGGCCCTCCAGCTGTTGCAAATCTACAAGTCCCATGAGGCATTGCAAAGCTGACAGTTACAAGCAGAGGCATGATGGAACTTGTAGTTTCACAACAGCTGGAGGGCCACCAGTTTGAGACCCCTGGTTTAAGCTCTTGCAAGAGACTTACTGCTTCTGACCATGGAGGGAACATGTGACCTTCTCCCATGGTGCAGCCTAAATAATGTTACACGAGTAGGACATTATCAACCCTGGGTAAGCTCTGACACCATCCGACATTGAGCTTACACAGGGGTTTGACTAATAGAGCAAATGGGGAAACTAGTATAAGTGGGTCAGTCCTGGATGGTATTTGAAGAGACTCTCACTTTGCCCTTGAGGTTACATTTTTTTTATTCTGGAAACAAAATATTTTCAAGATACAAAAAACATCGGAGGAAGGTTGGGGGTGAAGGAATGGATGATAGAGAGGCAGGAACAATGCTTCTTACCTAAAGGCTCCCCATTTTCAAAATCCCACTGGATACTGGCAAGCATGCCATCCTCATCTTCATCTTTGTTGATTTCTTCCACCCCTGAGCTCCAATCCTTCATTTTCAGCAAACTGTCAATAAGAGACTGAAGGAAAAACCAGATTGGCTTGTCAATATTCAGTATATATGAACCTTTTAATCTGACAAAATATTTGCAATTCTGTTCTGTAATTTTTGTGATCCAGTCACTCTGCTCGTTCCCAGACCTCCTCTGAAGTCAAGCAGTATAAATTGTGTGACCATCTTCCATCAGCCTTAGCCACCTGACGGTCCCTCAGCACTAACTCAGACCAAAACGGGACTGCACACTTGTCCTAATCAGGAGTGCAGAAATAGACTGCTGGACATTCACCCTGTGCCTAATCAGTGACGCATGGTGGTGGGAGTGTCATGGTCTGGGGCTGCATGAGTGCTGCCGGCACTGGGGAGCTACAGTTCATTGAGGGAACCATAAATGCTAACATGTACTGTGACATACTGAAGCAGAGCATGATCCCCTCCCTTCAGAGACTGGGCCGCAGGGCAGTATTCCAACATGATAATGACCCCAAACACACCTCCAACACGACCACTGCCTTGCTAAAGAAGCTGAGGGTAAAAGGTGATGGACTGGCCAAGCATGTCTCCAGACCTAAACCCTATGAGCATCTGTGGGGCATCCTCAAAACGGAAGGTGGAGGAGCAAAAGGTCTCTAACATCCACCAGCCCAGTGATATCCAAGGATGAGCTCAGGCGTGTTCGCATGGTCCACGTGCAGAGGCCGCCAGGAAGTTGGCGCAGCGATAATCACAGGCATTGAGACATTTCCCGATCTGTGCAGCTACGCATCAGGACAATGTCTCACTGCCTGTGATTAGTGCATCGATGCGCCGACTTCCTGGCGGGCTCTGCACGTGGAGCATGCAAACACGTCTGAGCTCATCCTTAGTGATGTCATCATGGGGGAGTGGAGGAGGACTCCAGTGGCAACCTGTGAAGCTCTGGTGAACTCCATGCCAAAAGGGTTAAGGCAGTGCTGGAAAAATAATGGTGGCCACACAAAATATTGACACTTTGGCCCCAATTTGGACATTTTCACTTAGGGGTGTACTCACTTTTGCTGCCAGCGGTTTAGACATTAATGGCTGTGTGTTGAGTTATTTTGAGGGGACAGCAAATGTACACTGTTATACAAGCTGTACACTCACTACTTTACATTGTAGCAAAGTGTAATTTCTTCAGTGTTGTAGCATAAAAAGATATAATAAAAAATTTACAAAAATGTGAGGGGTGTACTCACTTTTGTGAGATACTGTATATGCCGTTTCAGAGTTCTAAGTAATTTCATAGCAAAAAAATACAGATTTTTACTTGTAAACAATCTGAAAAAGACTGGGTCCTTAGGTGGATAATCGTAGCGGTAGCGTGGTGAATTATAGACCACCATATCTTATTTAAATCACATATCCCAAAAATAAAAAGTGGGCGGAGCCATACAAATTACTGCTTTTCATCCCTCCGGCCAAACCACAAAATTCTCTCTTTTTCTGTGCGCGTGTGTGTGTGTGTGTGTGTGTGTGTGTGTGTGTGTGTGTGTGTGTGTGTGTGTGTGTACACACACACTTTTTTTTTTCTGTTACGTACACACTGGATTTTTAGATTTCGGAAAATTTTATTGATCCCAAAATTGATAGCTGCCAAATCTTAAGTTTTATAGCCATTTGCACAGATCAGCAAACATTAGAAGCACAGAACCGTACCGATACTATGCAGTACCCACCTTGACCTGGCTCTGTTTGTTGCTCAGGTCTTCCTGCATAACCTGCACTGATGAGCTCAGCATCCTGGAGTTCTCCGAGAGTTCGCTGAACCTTTCCTCCCAGCCCTCCGCCTCCTTCGACAGCTGCAAAAGAAAACAGACAATGGTATACGTCAGGGACGTGTTGTGTACCCCCCCCCCCCCCCCCCCCCCCCCCAAGTGAGCTCGTCAATATTTAACCAACATAACAAACAGATCGGTCCCAAAATTGTCAGCAGCTTATTTGACAATGTGCAGCGCGAGGTTCGATAAACATACCAGCCAACATTATCTACACTCATCCAACTGTAGCAGATTTGCAGCATAAGTTACATTTTTCGGTTTGGCAGAATGGTCATGTGACCACCATAGCACCCCTTTTCCACATTGCTGAGAAAAATAGGGGGCATGCTTCTGTCCGCAGTATTCAGCCGGAGCCAGTGATATATTTATCCCATCAACCTTTGCTGCCAGGAACTGCTGTCAATCACTACTAGAAAAGTAGGGGGGCGTGTCCACTCCCTAATCCTTTGATGCCATGCGCTGCGCTCAATCACTCCTGGAAGGGCTAGTCAAGGGGGATTTTGTTCAGCCTGTGATGTCGAAGGCTGACTTCACAACTGCAGGACCAGCAGCAGCTCCCTCCCACTGCACGACCCGCAGCCGCCCCCTCCCACTGCACGACCCGCAGCCGCTCCCTCCCACTGCACGACCCGCAGCCGCTCCCTCCCACTGCACGACCCGCTCCCTCCCACTGCACGACCCGCAGCCGCTCCCTCCCACTGCACGACCCGCAGCCGCTCCCTCCCACTGCACGACCCGCAGCCGCTCCCTCCCACTGCACGACCCGCAGCCGCTCCCTCCCACTGCACGACCCGCAGCCGCTCCCTCCCACTGCACGACCCGCAGCCGCTCCCTCCCACTGCACGACCCGCAGCCTCCCACTGCACGACCCGCAGCCGCCCCCGCCCCCAGCGCCACCCGCCCCCGCCCCCCGCCCGCCCCGCAGCCGCCCCCTCCCCCTGCACGACCCGCAGCCGCCCCCTCCCACTGCACGACCCGCAGCCGCCCCCTCCCACTGCACGACCCGCAGCCGCCCCCTCCCACTGCACGACCCACCTGCACTTAGCCTCGACAGAATGGAACAGGAAGGGGGGACACAATACAGAAGATTGGCAGGATCACCAGGTATTACGCTTCATAAAGCAGCACAAGATGTAGAAAAACAGACATTTGGCAGCTTAGAACGCAAAATTTAGGATTCTGGAAGAAACATTTAAAATTAACATACACAGCAAAACCCACCACCGTTCCCCACTACTGCAGGACCTGCCGCCGCCACTCACCACCTACTGCAGGACCCGTCACTGCCTCCCCCCCCCCCCCAACTACTACAGGACCCACCGCTTCCTTTCCCCAACTACTGCAGGACCCGCCACCGCCTTTCCCCCCCCCCCCCCAACTACTACAGGACCCGCCACCGCCTTTTCCCCAACTACTACAGGACCCGCCACCGCCTCCCCCCCCCCCCCAACTACTACAGGACCCGCCACCGCCTTTTCCCCAAACTACTACAGGACTCGCCACCACCTTTTTCCCAACTGCTACAGGACTCGCCACCACCACCTTTCCCCACTACTACAGGACCCACCACCACCTTTCCCCACTACTACAGGACCCACCACCACCTTTCCCCACTACTACAGGACCCACCACCACCTTTCCCCACTACTACAGGACCCACCACCACCACCTTTCCCCACTACTACAGGACCCACCACCACCACCTTTCCCCACTACTACAGGACCCACCACCACCACCTTTCCCCACTACTACAGGACCCACCACCACCTTTCCCCACTACTACAGGACCCACCACCACCTTTCCCCACTACTACAGGACCCACCACCACCCCTTTCCCCACTACTACAGGACCCACCACCACCTTTCCCCACTACTACAGGACCCACCCATGGCTAGCCTTGACAGAGTGAGGAAGAAGAAGAAGGACACAATACAGAAGACCAGCAGGTTTACCAGGTATTACTACTTTATAAAGCAGCATAAAGGTATAGAAAAAAAATAAAAAAACAACATGCATTTGGCAACTTAGAATGCAACTGAAAATTGTTTGGAGGAAAGGTTTACATACATCGTGTATCCCCAGGAGTCTGGTTTGTGTGTTTTTTTTTTTCTCCCAGAAATGACAATGTGGGTATTGTAGCAGCAAAACAGTTCCTCTTTGTTTCTCATGGATCTCACCTGTTTAATGCTCTCCTGGAGGTGAGCCTGCTCCTCCACTGCATCCCGTACCGACGACTCCAAACGACCTTTGGTAATTTCAAACACTTTCTGTGTTGTGCGGATCTGTACAAAGAAGTGAGGTCACATGACAGTCAAGATTAGCAATTTAATATCACAGGATATCCCATCAAAAACAAAAAACTGCCTCCAACACGACTTACCTCTTCTTTCAAAGACTTATCATTTTTGAAACTATCTTCCAAAGCTTTGAGTTTCTCATTCAGTTGCGAAAGCTGGAAAACATTTGTTAGATTTGTTAATTTTTTTTT
This sequence comes from Lithobates sylvaticus, assembly GCA_028564925.1. Lineage (NCBI taxonomy): Eukaryota > Metazoa > Chordata > Amphibia > Anura > Ranidae > Lithobates > Lithobates sylvaticus. The sequence goes on from CM053038.1 coordinate 74,125,876, forward strand.
TTTACACATTAACCACTTCAGCCCCGGACCAATTGGCAGCCAAAGGACCAGGCCCCTTTTTGCAATTCGCCACTGCGTCGCTTTAACTAACAATTGCGCGGTCATGCGACGTGGCTCCAAAACAAAATTGGCGTTCTTTTTTCCCACAAATAGAGCTTTCTTTTGGTGGTATTTGATCGCCCCTGCGGTTTTTATTTTTTGCGCTATAAACAAAATTAGAGCGACAATTTTGAAAAAAATGCAATTATTTTTTACTTTTTGCTATAATAAATATCCCAAAAAATATATAAAAAAAACATTTTTTTTTCCTCAGTTTAGGCCGATACGTATTCTTCTACATATTTTTGGTTAAAAAAAAAAAAAAAAAAAAAAAAAAAAAAAAAAAAAAAAAAAAAAAATCGCAATTAGCGATTATTGATTAGTTTGCGCAAAAAGTTATAGCGTTTACAAAATAGGGGATAGTTTTATAGCATTTTTATTAATATTTTTTTTTTTTATTAGTAATGGCGGCGATCAGCGATTTTTATTGTGACTGCGACATTTTGGCGGACACATCGGACATTTTTGACACATTTTTGGGACATTTGTCATTTATACAGCAATCACTGCTATTTAAATAGCACTGATTCCTATGTAAATGACAGTTGTAGTTAGGGGGTTAACCACTAGGGGGCGGGGAGGAGTCAGTGTGACGTGTTGTGTTTTTTTTTTTTACAGTAGGGGGGCGTGGCTGTACATCTGACGTCATTGATCGGCGTTCCGATGACAGGGAACCGCCGATCACTGACAGTCAGTGTAGGAAGCGCGGGGAGAGGTTTGTTTACATAGACCTCTCCCCGTTCTTCAGCTCCGTAACCCGATCGCGGGATACCAGCGGCGATCGGGTCCGCTAGTCCCGCGGCCGTGGTCACGGAGCTCCCGACCGTGCCATTCTGTTGACGTATATCTACAGGAGGCGGTCGGGAAGCGGTTAAACAGAAAGACAGACCGAGTTTCCCCATTCTGAGTGATGTCACCGCTCTCTAGGGAATGGATAGGCTGCATTCTCAGTGTTGTGTTACCGTATTATCCAGCTCTGTTCCCCGCTGTTTCTCTTCTTCTAGATCCTGCTCAAGTCTGGAGATATTTTCCTCCAATTCTCTGTTAGATGTCTGCAGGTTTTCCTGTAAAGTCTAATGAAAAAAAATAAAATGTATTACTAAAATCCTCAGCACAATGTTTTACCCCAATCTGCACTCATATGATGCATATCCAAACTAAACGTTAGTCTGTGGAAGAAGATTTCTCGGTAGTCACAACATGCATACCAATCATAGTAGCAGCCATTGGATTGGATTCCACCGCGTGTTGCAGAAAATTTCCACAGCAGTGTGAAGACATGACAAGGGGGCGGGTAGGAGACCAGTCCTCCTCGCTCATAGGACACCAGCTGCAGTGACTGGTCTCCACTACAAAGACATAAGGAAGCATGTCCTACAGCAGGGGTCTCAAACTGGCGGCCACGTTTGCCACCCCCCGCCAAAAAAAAAAAAAAAAAAATAATAATAATAATATTATTAATAAATAATAATTTCCACCAGCCGTCACTGCTGAAAATTGGCCTGGGCAGGAAGGGGATGAAAATGCCTGGTATTGATGTAGTTAAATGTGTACGTCGTCGCACCAAAAAAATGTTTTCCTTATTTTTAGAGCAGAGAAGGACTAGAAGTCCTGTCGGGTTTCACTGCTATCCGGGACCCCTTAGATAGAATTATCTGCACTTCCTGTCTTGCCAGCAATGGTTTCAGAAAACAGGAAGTGAGAGAAAATCTGAAACAGGGAGGGAGAGAGAGAGAGAGGGGGGGGGGGGGGGGGGGGGAGGGGGAGAGAGAGAGAGGAGAGAGGAGAGAGAGAGAGAGAGAGAGAGAGAGAGAGAGAGAGAGAGAGAGAGAGATAGAGAGAGAGAGAGAGAGAGAGAGAGAGGAGAGAGAGAGAGAGAGAGAGAGAGAGAGAGAGAGAGAGAGAGTGAGAGAGAGAGAGAGAGAGAGAGAGAGATAGAGAGAGAGAGAGAGACACATACTTTTAATAATAATTTTCCTAAAAAAATATTTTCTGTATCATTACCGAATTTTGAATAAAGCGGCTTTATTATAAAAATCACAGCAAACACACAATATAAAACCATTTAAACCACCTCATGCAGAAAGCAGTACCGGTCCACAAATAGCAAACCAGATCAGCTGCTGGGAAACCACAGTGGGAGTCCCCCGCTGAGCTGACCCGGATCATGACAGATTATAACAATTATCAGGTCACAAGTATAATATCAGAACAATAGTGATACAGTAAAGTGAGCCAATTCCACAAATAGGCCAAAGTAACTCTTAAAGCCCCGACTGTAAATAGTCACCTGTCTAGCAGGTAAGTGATGCCCCCTTGGGGGTAGAAGCAAAGAGGACAGCGTGGCTGCGGGAATGGTGGAGATGTCTCCATGCATACAGAGAGACTTCTCCATGACTTCCGCAGCCATACGATCGTCTTTCCATCAGTTCTGCAATTTTTTTGCAAAGTCTAGATGTGGAAAGTTAGTAGAGATGAATCCCAACAGACTGAAGGCTGGAATTAATGCAAAAGGGGGTCCAACAAAATACTGACATAAAAAAAGGGGGGGGGGGGGGGGGGGCAATCCTTTTTCCCAACTCAGTGATTCTACTTTTGAATGTTATCACTTGGAAGAGACCTTGTGCTTTTGAAAAACAGACAAAACTGACAAGATCACCAGATAAAAACAATAAAAAAAAAAAAAAAAAAAAAAAAAAAAAAAAAGGTATAATTTTTTATATATAACGAATGCAGCCATCACATCTAAGAATTGGAAAGCTACAATGTAAGAAATGTTTTCTTTTGGGTTTATTACTGTATGAAGTCCCTGGAGGGGAGTGCAGACACATCTGTACAACGGACAGGTCCGCCCTCCTCTCCTTCTACTGCATTGAGAAACATCACACAGAACCACAAAACTTCCTCTTTTTCTTACTTTCTGCTCGGCGATCTCCTCCAGTAACTTGTGATTTCCGGATTCCTGCAGGGACTGCTGGACCTCGTCATACTAAGAGGGGGAGGGGAGAGGAAATACACAGAATAAGTCACAGAATAGGTCACATACTCAACTACAGAACTTACTACTGCCTCTTAAAAGCGATTGTAAACCCTTCCATATACCCAGTGAAGTGACTGGTCTCAGGTGATACAGAGATTAAACAAATCCTCCTACATAAAGTTGTACCCGTTTATCTGCACCAATCTTTCCTCTACATCCATTCAAAGTGCAGAATTTACACAGGAGCTCTCAGCTCTAAAAACTACATGTCCCATGAGGCATTGTAAAACTGCAATTCACAGACATGACTGGGCATGACGGGAATTGTAGTTCCTGAACAAAATGGAGGGCCCTGCTATAGAGGGATATGCTTTGTTCATATTTCATGTCTGAGGTTTACAACCACTTGGTGACCGCCTTATAGCAGTTTTATTGCTATTGGGCAGCCACGTACACAGACAGAGCGGCAGCCTTCCTATGTCTTCCCTCCTATCAGAATGGCAATGTGTCTATGCAAAGCAGGGACATGGATCCATCTCTTCCCTCTAGTACAAGCACCTTCCCCACAGTAAGAAAACACAAGCTAGGCATAGTTAACCCCTTGATCGCCCATGAGGTTAACCCCTTCCCAGCCAATGTAATTAGTACAGCGACAATGCGAAGAAAGAAGAAGAAGTAAATTTAAAATTGGTCGGCCTTTTTTTGTTTTTAGGGGAGAGACGTCTCGAGATCACTGTTCGCAACTGATGTCTTGATAGCGCCTCCTGTAGGGAGTATTGATATCAACCCACATCTAGGGGCAGGGTGGGAGGTGTGTCTTCTGCTGTATAGACAGCGATACCCCCTACAGGAGGTGCTGTCAATCAGCAGCCAGGGGCGTGTCGAGAGGCGGCTCTTCTGCTATATTAGCAGCAATTCCTTCACGTGGATGGCAAGGTCTGCCTGTTCATTTGACAACTGTGCAGGGGCGGACTGACCATTCGGTCACTGCCCGAGGGCCCCGGCCACTAGGGGGCCCCATCAGGGTTGCCAGCCTCAGTAGAACCAGGGACAGTATGTAAAAATCTGTGTTTTTTTTACATCTGTCCCTGAAATGTCCCTTACCGACATCCTTTTGGTCTAAAAAGCCCAAGTTTAGAGCTGCCCCACCTCTCTAGTACCTTCTCAGCCAATAGAAACGTGTGTGTGTGTGTGTGTGTGTGTGTGTGTGTGTGTGTGTGTCCATAAACTGATTGCCTGGGGGCCCCATAATCTCCTATTGCCCGGGGGCCCCATGAGTTGTCAGTCCGCCCCTGCAACTGTGATTGAGTGTCACGGTGGTCACATGATCAGGAGCCAGTCCCACGGGCTCTCAATCACTACTAGAGACCTGGGGCCGTCTCCCAGCACAGAAAGCTCTGCTGCCCAAGGTGTGTGGGCATAAGAGCCCGCCCTCCCTGCTGGAACACGTAGGCATTACTTGGGCAGCTAGGAGGTTAAATAAGTAGCCTAAAGTTGGCCATTCATAGGAATATTCAAAAGAAAATTCTGTGTACATTCAATTACTGGACAATTGTCAGTTGAAAGTACTTCAAAAATGTAAATTTGCTGTTAACATTCAATTTAATTGAATGTAATTTCCTGAATGAAAAAAACACATTAATTGTTGTTAGAAACTCATTTGTTCAAGAGAAAAAATTTTTTTTTTTTTTTTAAATGTCATCCCGCTCCTCCTTTTAATAATAAAAAAAAATAATAATAAATAAAAAAATTGTATATATATATATTTATATATATATATATATATATTATATATATATATATATATATATATATATATATATAGTCAATTTGACAACATTAAAGAAAAACAAGAAAAATCTAACGACTGTTCCTAAAAAAAAATAAAAATAAATGTAAACATATTTCTGCTAGTGTACGGCCAGCTGTAATGATTTTTCGGGGATTTTCCATCCAGATTTGGGATCCTCATCCTATGACGTCATGTTTCATTCGCTCTTAGTGGTGTGAAAGGTCGGCGAGCTGCCAGGCGTTTGCCTTCAGGGAGAACGATTACACCAATGCAGATTTTAGCCAGGAATTTAATCTAGCCCCTCCCTTGCCTCACTATTGGCTACTCAAGCCGCTGATCACAGGAGGGGGGCGGTCCATAGTGAACGCAGATAAACACAGATGACTCCGCCCCCTGCAACCTCACCTGTTTCTGTACAATGCTCAGCTTTTCTAGGACTTCGCTTTTGCTGTTCAGGATTTCAGTGAACTGATCCCCGAGCTTCAACTCCCGGCCTGAAAAATAAGATAGAAGGAAATGAACACAAAATTATGTTTTATTGTAATTATATCATTATACAGGATTTATATTGTTTTTTGGCTGCAACATAACATGTGGAAAATTTCAAGGGGTATGAATACTTTTTCAAGGCACTGTATGTAATGTGAGTGCATTATATTATTTAAATACAAAGTTATATAATAACATAGCACCCTAGGAGGGCTTGTGTGTGACATGTCCCCAACGAAGGTGAGTGGAGTCGGGCTGACAACAATAGTGCCATCCCATGATAGCCCGTAGGTTTGTTTGGTGGGATTTTACCTGTTGGTGTGTATATATATATATATATATATAAAAAATTAGTTTCACTTTTTAGGATAGTGCTGCACATTATGTTTTAATATATGAGGGTAGGGGGGACCTGCTCACAAGAGCTTACAATCTAAAACTTACACCTGAGCGACGCTACTACTTTATTATTTTTTTTGCATGCTTTTGGAGCGGCACCATTCAATTTCGGAAGGGTCTCCCCTCCACTTCGGAAATGCACCAAAAGAAGCTCATGTACCAAAATTCTTGATGAGCCCGACGCGTTTTGCTGCGATTTTCGCATGTTTTGTTGCACAGAAAAATAATAATGAAAGAAATAATGGCGCTGAAATCGCGTTTTGCCACGATTCTGGAAGCACGGCAGAATCTCAGGATTCCAATACTGGTCAGCATGAAAGGGGGCTTTATAGGGTGGCAAAAAAAATAAATAGCGCACGAATTTAAATTTTTTAACAAAAAAATAAACCCTGAGCACTTACCTGCGTAGCATCGGCTTTTGATCTGAAACAATAAAAAGAACAATAATGTCACAACACTGATCACAAACCACGGCCAATCAGCAAGATAATGTCCTGCCGAGGATCAAACCCCCCCCCCCCCCTAATAAAAACACTTAGGGCCGGTTTGCACCACATAACTCAGTGTTCCAGATGCAATTTTGCGTTTGATTTGATTTTGGATAATAATTTCTTGTGGAGGGGGCGGAGACCTGCACAAGGCTAGAGAGCAGAGCTGTGGGAGGGGCCCACTAGGCTTCACCCACTACAGAAAATGACAGGAGGGGGCAGAGACAAAACCAGCCCCCTGCACAAGGAGAGAGCAGAGCTGTGGGAGGGACACAGTAGGCTCCACCCACTACAGAAAAACTACAGGGAGGGGCAGAGACAAGACCCGTCCCCCTGTACAAGCAGAGGGCAGCAGTGAGCGGTCTTTATTACAGGAAGTCTCACACTGGATTACTGCACAGATCTGGAAGAAATACACAAAACTCATCAAGATTCCAGAAGACACGAGGGATGGATTTAGATATTTACTTATCCTGGAGTTCAGCTTCAACCACTTAACCTCCCAAAGGTTTATCCCCCCCCCTTCACGACCAGGCCATTTTTTGCAATACGGCACTGCATTGCTTTAACTGACAATTGCGCAGTTGTGCGACATTGTACCCAAATAAAATTTATGTCCTTTTTTCTTCCCCCAACAAAATGGCGCTTTCTTTTGGTGGAATTTGATCATCACTGCGGTTTTTATTTTTTGAAACAAAAATTACAATTTTGAAGAACACAATATTTTTTTACTTTCTGCCAATTGAAAAAAAAAAATAATCTAAAATGTCTTCATCAATTTAGGTCAATATTTATTCTGCTACATATTTTTGGTAAAGAAATAAAAAATCCTAATAAGCGTATATTGATTAGTTTGCGCAAAAGTTATCACATCTACAAAATGGGGGATATTTTTATTTACTTACTAGTAATGGCGGCGATCAGCAACTTATAGCGGGACTGCGATATTGCGGCGGACATTCTAACACTTTGTGCTAACCAGTGACACTAATACAGTTTTTAGTGCTAAAAATATGCACTGTCACTGTACTAATGACACTGGCTGCCCCCCCCCCCCAGTGGCAGTTAGTGTCAGATCGTCTGCCGCACTATAGCAGTCCCATTATTTAAGTCGTTGATCACCACCATTAGTAGTATAAAAAAGAAAAATGTTAAAATCCAGTAAATATCCCACGGTTTGTATGCACAATAACTTTTATGCAAACCAATCAATATTTATTCACTTATTGGATTTTATTTATTTATTTATTTATTTATTTTTATTGGATGTTTTATAGGGATTTATAAAATATTGAGATTTTTAAAACACAAAATATAGGGAATTTTTTTTTTTTTTTTAATGTACATTTTTGGTCTTTTTTTTAATTAAAGTGCAAAAAAACGCAGAGGGGATCAAATACCACCAAAAGAAAGCTTGATTTGTGTTAAAAGAAAAAATAAATAAATAAAGAATATAAAAATTGAATTTGGGTACAGTGCCGCATGACCGTGCAATTGCAGTAAATTGCATGGCCTGGACAGGAAAGAGGGGGGGGGGGTAAAATCTTCCGGTGCTGAAGTGGTTAATAATAATCCCAAAGACCGGAGCTGATTGTTCCGGATAAATGGAAACAATGTTGCAAAACAGAAGATAATATTTACTTGTTCCGTTTTATAACATTGTTTCCATGGATCACTTCTGGTGTCGGGTAGTTCAGCGCAGATCTCGCAGCTCCTCTATTCTGAGGATATTTGTCAGGCAGTGATGAAGAAACGCGTCGCCTCCTCATCGTCTGTTGCAACGCTCGCCCCTCACCACGCCGCGAGGCGGCCCAGCCACTCACTGGATTGGTCCTGTTTGGCGGTAGAAGGGATCGCGGTGGGCGGTACTTACACATCGCACCGTTCTGCAGAAAAACGCCAAGATGGTCAGACATCCAATCAGAGCTGTGAAGATCACCACCTCCCAGGAACAGCCGAGGAGGTCCGGTCCGGGCTGCAGATCTTCTGGCAGAAGAGACACAACCTGCATGCAGAGAACACATCATCATCATCATCACCACCACCATCCATGTATGTATTCTCTTCCCTATTACTATTGACAACAGACTTTTCTCCACCGGCAATTCATAATCAGATGGGGGGGGGGGGGGGATCAATGATCTACTGGGGGGGAGGGGGGATCCAGCAGGATCTCCCAGCAGCTGGAGGGGGGATCCCAGAACTCGTGGACAGAGGGTCTGATTGGAGAAGAGGGGGGGGGATCTGATTGGAGAAGAGGGGGGGGGGATCTGATTGGAGAAGAGGGGGGGGGATCTGATTGGAGAAGAGGGGGGGGGGGGGGATCTGATTGGAGAAGAGGGGGGGGGGATCTGATTGGAGAAGAGGGGGGGGGGGGATCTGATTGGAGAAGAGGGGGGGGGGATATCTGATTGGAGAAGAGGGGGGGGGGGGGGAGGGGGGGGGGGGGATCTGATTGGAGAAGAGGGGGGGGGGGGGGGGGGGGGATCTGATTGGAGAAGGGGGGGGGGGGATCTGATTGGAGAAGAGGGGGGGGGGGGATCTGATTGGAGAAGAGGGGGGGGGATCTGATTGGAGAAGAGGGGGGGGGATCTGATTGGAGAAGGGGGGGGGGGGATCGGGGGGGGGGGGGGGGGGGTGGGGAAGGGGGGGGGGGGGGGGGGGGGAAGAGATCTGATTGGAGAAGAGGGGGGGGGGGGGGGGGGGGATTGGAGGGGGGGGGGAGATTGGGAGAAGAGGGGGGGGGGGATCTGGGAAGGGGGGGGGGGGGGGGGGAGGGGATTGGGGGGGGGGGGGGGATCTGATTGGGGGGGGGGGGGGGATTGGAGAAGAGGGGGGGGGGGGATCTGATTGGAGAAGAGGGGGGGGGGGGATCTGATTGAGAAGAGGGGGGGGGGATCTGATTGGAGGACAGAAGGGGGGGGAGGGGTGGGGGGGGGGGGGGATCTGATTGGAGAGGGGGGGGGAGAGGGAGAGGGGGGGGGGGGTTGATTGGAGAAGATGGGGTGAAAGAGGGGGGGGGGAGATTGGAGGAGGGGGGGTTTGGATGAGGGGGGGGGGGATCTGATTGGCGAGAAGACGGGGGGGGAGGGGGATCTGATTTGGAGAAAGAGGGGGTGGCAGGGGCGATACTGATTGGAGAAGACGGAGGAGGGGGGGGGAGGGGGGGGGGGGATATGATTGGGGGGGGGGGGGGATCTGAAGAGGGGGGGGGGGATCTGATTGGAGAAGAGGGGGGGGGTCTGATTGGAGAAGAGGGGGGGGGGGGGGGGATTGAGGAAGAGGGGGGGGGGGGGTGGAGAAGAGGGGGGGGGGGATCTGATTGGGGGGGGGGGGAGAGGGGGGGGCGGGGGGGGGGGGGGGGAGAGGGGGGGTGGTCTGGGGGGGGGGGGTTGAGACGGGGGGGCGGGGGGGGGGGAGCGGGGGGGGGGGGAGAGGGGGGGGGATAGTGGGGGGGGGGGGGGGGGGGGGGGGGGGGGAGGGGGGGGGGGGGGGGGGGGGGGGGGGGGGGGGGGGGGGGGGGGGGGGGGGGGGGGGGGGGGGGGGGGGGGGGGGAGGGGGCGGGGGGGGGATCGGGGGGGGGGGGGGGGGGGGGGGGGGGGGGGGGGGGGGGGGGCGGGGGGGGGGGGGGGGGGGGGGGGGCGGGGGGGGGGGGGAGGGGGGGGGGGGGGGCGGGGGAGGGGGGGGGGGCGGGGGGGGGGGGGGGGGGGTGGGGGGGGGGGGGGGGGGCGGGGGGGTGGGGGGGGGGGGGGGGGGGGGGGGGATGGGGGGGGGGGGGGGGGGGGGGGGGGGGGGAGGGGGGGGGGGGGAGGGGGCGGGGGGGGGGGGGGGGGGGCGCGGGGGGGGGGGGGGGGGGAGGGGGGGGGGGGGGGGGGGGGGGGGGGGGGGGGGGGGGGGGGGGGGGGGGGGGGGCGGGGGGGGGGGGCCCCGGGGGGGGGGGGGGGGGGGGGGGGGGGGGGGGGGGGGGTGGGGGGGGGGGGGGGGGGGGGGGGGGGGGGGGGGGGGGGGGGGGGGGGGGGGGGGGGGGGGGGGGGGGGGGCCGGCGCGGGGGGGGGGGGGGGGCGGGGGGGGGGGCGGGGGGGGGGGGGGGAGGGGGGGATTGGAGAAGGGGGGGGGGGGGGGATCTGATTGGAGAAGGAGGGGGGATCTGATTGGAGAAGGAGGGGGGATCTGATTGGAGAAGGAGGGGGGGGATCTGATTGGAGAAGGAGTCTGATTGGAGAAGAGGGGGGGATCTGATTGGAGAAGAGGGGGGATCTGATTGGAGTAGAGGGGGGGGGGGATCTGATTGGAGAAGAGGGGGGGATCTGATTGGAGAAGAGGGGGGATCTGATTGGAGAAGAGGGGGGGGGGGGGGGTCTGATTGGAGAAGAGGGGGGGGGGGGGTCTGATTGGAGAAGGGGGGGGGGGGATCTGATTGGAGAAGAGGGGGGGGGATCTGATTGGAGAAGAGGGGGGGGGGTCTGTTAGGGGAGAGGGGTGTTTGAGGATCGGATGAAGGAAGGGAGGAGTGGGGGAGGGGGGATGAGGAAGTGATCGGGTGTCAGATCTCTCCTCGTACGATCAGATCGGCGGATATCTCACCTCCCGCACCGCCCCGTACACGTAGTCCCGGGTTTCCTCCATCCTCCCCGATCAGATCACCGGCCCCAGCCGCATCCCGCAGCCATCAGACACCGGCCGGGCAGTGCCACCTGCTTGGGAAGCCGGGGGGGGTGATCGGTCCGCTGTCCCGGATCCTCGGTGAGCCCCACTCCTCCCTCTCAGATATCAGCAGACAGAAATATAATACGGGACCCCCTAACCGCCGGGAAACACCAAGATCCCCGCACCGACCTCCCCCTTCCTGGTTTGGTATAACCCGGCGAGACGTCATGATAAGGACAGTCGCTGACATGACGTGTCCTGAGAGGGGGGCGGGGCCAGCGAGGCCTGCGGCGCCATCATTACTGAGGGGATCTCCATGGCAAACAGCTGTGCGCTCCATAACGTTCTTCATTGATACACAATGTATCCCCTCCCCCTAAAGTTATGACTCCTCCCCCACACGGGTCACAGATCTACTTCTGATAACCTCTTATTTATATTTCTTTCACTCTGAAAATATGTTTCCATTTTCCATACATTTTAAAATATGAATTTCTGGTTAACCCCCACCCCCCCCCCCTCCCGGAGCATTCGATATTCTCCGAAATAGCGACCCATCTATGCGATAACATTTTATGTCACCCGATATTGGTGTGACTGTTCATCAAATATCATATTTTCAAGAAAAAAAAAAAAAAAAAAAGGTACACTAAAAATTGAAAGTAGAGACGCGGGACAGACCTCCCGAGGCGGGTTGTCACCTCGTCCCTTTAAACCTGATCACATATTAATTACACGGGTTCTGGGGCTGATTACTTCAATACCGGGCACTTCCACCCCCTTCCTGCCCAAGACAATTTTCAGCTTTCAGCGCTGTCGCAGTTTAAATGACAATTGCGCGGTCATGCTACACTGTACCCAAACAGAATTTGTATCATTTTGTTCCCACAAATAGAGTTTTTTTTTGGTGCTATTTGATCACCTCTGCGGGTTTAATTTTTTGCTAAAAAAATAAGTTTTTCTATAGTTGCTGTTATAAAATTTTGTGAATGAATGACTTGTATAGCGCAACCTATGCGAACTGAATCGAAGGAGAAAGTAAGTTTTCTCCTTCACTGATGGACACTGATAAGGCGGCACTGATGAGGTGGCACTGGTGGGTGGCGCTGATATGCAGCACTGATGGGCATTGATAGGCAGCAATGATGGGCACTCATGGGTGGCACTGGTGGGCAACGATAGGCGACACTGATGGGCACTGGTACATAGCACTGATATGCGGCACTGATAGATAGCATTGATAGGCACCACTGGTGGCACTGGCAGGCATTGGGAAAGGGGACTGATTGGCAGCTGCCTGGGCACTGATTGGCATTTCCCTGGTGATCTAGGGTGGCATACCCGGTGGTCCAGTGTGGTGGCAATCCCTGGTGGTCCTGGCGGCATCCTAGGGGAGCTGCTCTGATAAACGCACAGACCCCCCCCCCCCCCCTCCATCCGGAGAGCAGCCAATCGGCTCTCCTCTACTCGCGTCTATCAGACCCGAGTGAGGAAAAGCCGATCAACGGCTCTTCCTGTTTACATCGTGATCAGCGGTGATTGGACGCGGCTGATCACGTGGTAAAGAGCCTCCGTCAGAGGCTCTTTACCAAGATTGGTGTAGCGGTGTGTCAGACTGACACACCGCACCTCCGATTGCCACGATGCACACCCCCACAAGCGCGCAAGAGCGGTCGTTCTGGAGGGCCGTCATATGACGTCCACCCAGAACGAGAGCTGCGCCGCCCAGCTGTCATTTGACGGCCGGCCGGCGGGCGGGAAGTGGTTAAGGTGGTAATTAAACTCACTTTGTGCCTTATCTGCATTAAATTTGCCATATAGCCTGTGTAATTCATATGTAATCGGGTTTAAAGGGATGCGGTGGCAACTCTACTCCCAAGGCAAGACAAGGGCAATTCGGGGCTGTTGGGAGGTCAGGTGATCGGGTTCTGTGCCACCTGGACCGGTGTCTGGGTGGACGTGTGTCTTATTGCCTGAGGCCTATCCCGGGGACATCTGGCTGCTAGGCTGTCTGAGGGCCGATCCAGAAGCAAGAGAGCAGTGTAGTGTTGGGATTGCGGCTTGAAGTCCAACCAGAAGTCCAACCAGAAGTGACGGTTCTGCCGGCCGGAGAACCTGTCAGTGGTCAGAGGTAGAGGGGACGCTGTCACCACTAAGGGACCATCTACCTTATTATCAGGGAACACAGTGAGTAACTGAAGCAAGCAGAATTCTCACCAACCCGGGACGATGAAGATTCTGGAAACTTCAGCAGGTGTCAAGCCAGGGACCCAACCAGCGGAGGTGACACTTGCAGAGAAGCCTTGTGTGCCAAGCCAGAGACCGAGCGGGCCAGTGGGGTGAAGCTTGAGAAGTATCTTGAGTGCCAAGCTAAGGACTCGGGGGTGACGCTTGAGGAAGATACTTGAGTGAAGATTGGAGGAGCTCAAGGGATTCAGTGGGAGTTGAATGATCTAGTCTAGTGAGAGAGACTGGGAGCTCAGTGGGCTGAAGAACTACAAGAAGTGAAGGAACTGTTAAAGACTGTTGCCATAGGAGACAGCATTCCTACACATGCAGATGTGGTGTCTGGCTGGATTCCTTTCCCTGCATGGCTGTCCTGTAGAAGTCTCCGAGTCTGCTAATTAACATTGCAACTACCTAAGGGTGTCCTGACCCTAACCCTCTCTCCCAAAGTTCTGTTTAAGAGAAATAAAATTTCTTTGCATTCAAGAAGTGTCTGGCGCCCATGAATCTACCTTACACTACACCCACTATGCCTTGCAACCCACTCCATAAGGAAGGATGTCAGCAGCTCTTGGCTCTGGAGGTTCTTGGACTGAAGGAGGCCGGGGACCTTGCTACATCAGTTTAGCGATAACTGTGAATAATGGGCGGAGAATTACCGATTTCACTCTGCAATATGTAACATGTGCAGCGAAATCAACATTTTCAGGTGTAAGTACCCCCGACACATGTAAATGTCAATTGTGTGTACAGGTACCAATGATGACAACATAGGCGTGCGCACAGGGTGTGCCAGGTGTGCCCAGGCACACACTAATCACCTGGTGCAGCACAGATTCCCCCCTACTGCCCTGTTCCCCTTCCCCACGCAGCACCGCAGGCTTCCCTCCTCTCCCCTCCCACTGGCTGTTGCTGAGGGGATGTTTCAAGATGAGTGGGAGAAGGGGCTGGTAAATATGTACTTTACCGGCCCCTTCCCTTTCTGAATGAACCTTGTGAGTGATTGGTAGTGTGTGTTTGAGCTTTGGGGGGCACACCCTAGTGCAGTAGGCTGCGAACACCTATGGATGATAATCAGACCCCGCACCCCCACCCCATCGCAAAGACAATTGCGCAGGTCAGCCAGTGGTGTGACCAGTTGGACGGGGGATGGGGATCTCACATCTTGCAGTCTATGGGTAGATTTTCTTGCAGTTCCCACAGATTTCATCAACTTATTTTTCTGCTTCATTTATTGTATCTTGAGTCTTATCTGCTCTACATCCTCATCCTGATCCGGTCATTTCTTTAATTCAACAATCATTTTCCACTTTACTCACAATAGAGCCGCAATTAATTATTAACCCCGACCCTCACCCCCCGCCAACCGGTGCGAGGATACGCCAGATTACGTTCTTTGGGAATCACATCGAGATGCCTGCAGAAGAACTTGGAGGAGTTACCTGGCTGTCATGCCAACCTTCTGGCTTCCAGGACTTTAAAGTCACTGATCACAAAAAAGCAGACCAGGACTTCTGACTTTACCCGCAGTTTGTTTACACTGTTGCAATTTAATGCTCTTTATTGTACACAACACAACGCACTGAAACACGTGTCCAGATTCCTCATAATAAAGAATAGTGTCTGACTCTGGTCCCAACCCTGCATGGGGGAGCCAGGAAACCAGCATTTCCAGAAGCAAAAGGTATCCCTTATGGTAGTCTGCAGATTTTTTTTGTTGTTTCCCTCTCTCTTCTTTCTCTCTCTCCCCCTTTCACACTCTCTATCTCCTCCTTCCTCCACCCCTCTCTCTCCCCTCTCTCTTCTCTCCCCCTCTCTATCTTCTCTCACTCTACCCCCCACCTCTCCCTCCCCTCTCCCTTCTTTCTCTCTCTCCCCCTTTCACTCTCTCTCTCTCTCTCCTCCTTCCTCCATCCCTCTCTCTCCCCTCTCTCTTCTCTCCCCCTCTCTCTCTTCTCTCACTCTACCCCCCACCTATCCCTCCCCTCTCTCTTCTTTCTCTCTCTCCCCCTTTCACACTCTCTCTCTCTCTCCTCCTTCCTCCACCCCTCTCTCTCCTCTCCCCCTCTCTCTCTTCTTTCACTCTACCCCCACCCCTCCCTACCCTCTCTATCTATATCTCTCTCTCTCCCTCCCTCCCTCTCTCCCCTCTCCTCTCCCCCTCTTTACTCTTTCCCCTTCTCTCTCTCTCTCCCTCCCCTCCCTTATTATATCTCTCTCTCCCTTCCTACTCTCTCTCTTCTCTTCCCACTCTTCTCTCCCCCTCTCTACCCCCCTTCTCTCCCCCTCTCTACTCTTTCCCCTTCCCTCTCTCTTCTCACTGTCCTCCCCCTCTGTCTCTCTCTCTCCCCCCTCCCCTCCTCTCTCTATCCTACTCTCTCCCTACAACCCCTCCTTTCTCTCTCTCTCTCTCCCCCCTCTTTCTTCACTCCCTCTCTCTCTCATCCCCCTCCATCTATCCCCCTTCCCTCCCCCTCTCTCACCTCCCCCCTTCCTCTCTCAATCTCTCTCTTTGCCTCACTCTCTCTTTCTTCTCTCTCTCTCTCCCCCCCTCTCTCGTCTGTCTTCTCTCTCTCTTTCCCTCCACATCTCTTCTTATTCCCCTCCCCACTCTCACCCCCCTCTATCTCTATCGCTCTGTCCCCTTGTCTCTTTCTCTCCATCCTCCTCTCTCTCTCCCCTCTCTCTTATCCCCTCCCTTATTTCTTCTCTCCCCCTCTCTCTCTCCCCCCTCTCTTACCCTCCTCCCTTCTCTCCCCCTGTCTCGTCTCTCCCCCATTTTTCTCTTCTCTCCCTCCTACCCTCTCTCTCCTTCTCTCTCCTCCCCTCTCTCCTCTCCCCCTCCCCCTCTTGTCTCTCCTCCCTTTTTCTCTTCTCCCCCTCTCTTCTCTCTCCCCTTTTCTCTCTATCTTTCGCCCCCTCTCTCTATCTTCCCCCCATCTCTCCCCCCTTTTTCTCTCTCTCCCCCTCTCTTCCCTTTTCTCTCTATCTTTCTCCCGCTCTCTCTATCATCCCCCCCATCTCTCCCCCCTTTTTCTCTTCTCCCCCTCTCTTCTCTCTCCCCTTTTCTCTCTATCTTTTGCCCCCTCTCTCTATCATCCCCCCATCTCTCCCCCCTTTTTCTCTTCTCGCCCTTCTCTCTCTCTCTCTTTCTCTCCCCCTCATTCCCTCCCCCTCTGTACACACATTCTCTGCAGGGGCTATATATAACATATCCAGCACTCTCCATGTGTGCTCAGTGCGGTCTCTCTTACCTCCTCTGCTGTCTCCCAATTGTCCATCTGAATAATTTTGGAATACAGATTGTGTCCCCCCCCAGTACGGGGCAGAGGGGACACACTGCGTGTCCAGAGGGTGAGGTGTGACCGAAGGGTCAGCACTGTAAGTGGATCCTGCCTGCCTGCTGGGGATCTGCGCAGTGCCAGCTGGGGGTGACACCGGTGGATTAATAACCAGCAACCAAGAGGCCGTATCTACTACAGCAAACATAGGGAGTCACATGTCGGGGGGGGGGGGGGCAGTGACACGCGTATCAATCTTACAATGTAGAACATGAACTATAATGAACTCTGATATCCTCTATACAGGAGAGGAAAACTGAATTCATGTCTAAATGATTCCATAATCAGAACTTAGCAGAAAATGCCCTAAATAACTGGAACACCCAACACTGACAGTTTAGGTGATATTGGGATTTGGAGGGCTCAGTAAGCCAATGGCATCTTATCTCTCATTGATACCAGTGGGGGACAGTGGGGTACCTGGCGGCAGGGCTTTTTTTCATCAGGAACGTGGGGGAACGCAGTTCTGCCACCTCCAGCACTGAATGTATTTTATGGCAAGGGTGTGCTGGAGGGTCTATTGATGATGGCTGCTGGGGGATCTATTTTTGTGTGGGGGGGTCTATTGTTGCTGGGGGGGGGGCTTATGTTGCTGGGAAGGATCTGCTGGAGGATCTGTTAGGCTGCTAGGAGATCTGCTGTTGCTGGTGGGGGTAGATTGTTGCTGGGGTGGTATTTTGTTGCGGGGGTCCATTGTTGCTGGGGGGGGGCAGGTGTTCTGTTGTGTGGGGGGATCTATTGTTGCTGGGGTGGGGTCGCACTTTGCTTGGGACAACTACAATAGTAACGGATTTAAACAAATCCGAAATAACGAAACAAAATGTCCAAGTTTTCCAATCTAATTCAAATTTGAATCGTTTTCAAATTGAATTCAAATTTGAATCGTTTTCAAATTGAATTCAAATTTCCAAAGAGAATAAAATAAAATAGAAAATAAAGGAATAGAGTAGAAAAGAATTGAATAGAATAGAAAAGAACAGAAGAGAAAATAAAATAAAATAGAATATAATAGAGTAAAACAGAACAGAATATGAAATAAAAGATTAGGAAATAAAATAGAATAGAAAATAAAAGAACAGGATCAAATAGAATAGAAAATAAAGGAATAGAACAAAATAGAAAAGAATAAAATAGAAAGAATATAACCATTTTCTGAAAATAACGAAAAAAAAATGTCCAAGTTTTCAAATCTAATTCAAATTCGAATCATTTTCAAATCAAATTCAAATTTCCAAAGAGAATTGAATAAAATAGAAAATAAAGGAATAGAATAGAAAAGAATTGAATACAATAGAAAAGAACAGAAGAGAAAATAAAATAGAATATAATAGAGTAAAACAGAACAGAATATGAAATAAAAGATTAGAAAAAAAATAGAATAGAAAATAAAAGAACAGGATCAAATAGAATAGCAAATAAAGGAATAGAACAAAATAGAAAAGAATAAAATAAAAAGAATATAACCATTTTCTGAAATTTGCAGTAATTAAAATTGTATTAGAATAGAAAAGAATAGAAAATAAAATAATAAAATAGAATTAAAAAAAGAATAGTATAGAAAGAATATAACCATTTCCCAAAATTTGAATATAATAAATTCAAATCGAATAGAAAAGAATAGATTAGAATAGAATAGTAAATAAAAGAATGGAATTGACTAGAATAGCAAAGAAACAAATAGAATAGGATAGAATAGAAAAGAATGGAATAGAAAAAATAGAACAATATAACTATTTTCCAAAATTCTAATTTTGAATAGAATAGAAAAGAATAGAATAGAAAATAAAACAATAGAATAGAAAAATCAATAGAGTATAATGGAATAGAAAGAATATAACCATCTTCCAAAATTCAAATTTTGACTAGAATAAATTTAATAGCGAATGGAATATATTTTTGGAAAATTTGAATCAATTAGAATTTGAATAAATGAAACGAATCCTGAAAATGAATTGAACAAATTTATGTAAATAACAAATCAAATCAAAACTATTTTTTTTTTTTTTTGTTCTGCACATGTCCAGTATGGTAGTTTGAATCTGGCTGAAAAAAGACACAAGTCCATCCATTTGAACAAACATGGAAAAAAAACACACACACACAAATAGAAAAACTCCATATATACACAATCCTATACCCAGAGTTGATCCAGAGGAAGGCAAAAAGAAAAAACCCCAATAAAGCATGATCCAATTTGCTCCAGCAGGAAAAAAAATTCCTTCCTGATCCCCCCCAACAGGCAATTGGATATTCCCTGATGTCCCAAACATTTGCACAACCGTCATAAAATAATCCCCATATTTTGCCTAATACGTTTTTTTCCTATGAGCATCAGCGCCATCTAGCGGCCATAATGCAGTAGCTTCCTAATATATCTCAATAGAAAAAAAAATACAGCATTATGGCCACTAGATGGAGCTGGCCATTGTGCGGAAATAAAAAAAAACTGTGCATTACCTTCCTGACATGACTTGTATATGCCGAGCGGACAGGAGTGATGATGTCATTGTAGCTTTCTTGGCATCGTAGCCATATTTTCTTCAGGAAGAGCGTAATTTCTGCTGTAGTAAAGACACAATAATGTCAGATTTTTTACTACCTAATAAATAGTTTATTAGTCTAGGAAAGGCAGTAAAAGTAAACTGACCCAAATTCCTTACTGACACCATCATATACAAAGAAATGATCATTTATATGCAGAATAACAAGCGCTATCTCCGTCTGATGTCACGGGCAATTGAATGACTTTGTTGGGCCAAAAGCTTTAAAAATAGGAAAGTTACCTCAAAATGACTTTAACCACTTGTTTATCGGGCAAATTTTGAAATGTATCACATATATGTTAAAATCAGCTTTTTTTTTTTGCTAGGAATTACGTTAAGTCTCCAAACAATTATATATTTTCTGAAAGAGACCCAGAAGAACAAAATTGTAGCAGTTGCAATTTCTTCATGTTACGGTACTTGCATATTTCCAGGAACAAAAATACACTAAAATTTATTTTAGCGCAAACACAATATTATAGCCACATTTTTTGGTAAAATATAAAAGATGGGGTTGCAAAGAGTAAATAGATACCTAGCATGTAAAGTGCTCACCCCATCTAGATCGTGGCCAGCGCTTCCCCTGGGTAGCGGGCGGCTGCTTTCCCTGCGTCTCCTCCTCCTTGGCATCACGGCGTCTTCCACCGTGCGTCTCCTTCGTCGTCCTCCTATAGGATCGTTTCTCCTCTCAGCAAATCGGATGACGGGTCTCAGGACCCCGCTTCCTGATTGGCTGGGAGGAGAATCAGGAAGACAGTAGCAAATATTAATTTGCTATTGTCACCCAACTGGGTGGGCTCAGGGCACAGTGCTCTACACCTCGAGCCCACCCTTTTTTGAAGCCAATTAGAGCCTCAGGCTCCAATCATGTGCTTCTAAAAAAAAAAAAAAACCCCCATTGGAATCCATGCGTCTGGCATGGAGATTAGGAGCCGGGCGCATAGATTAGGGGGGCGGCTCCCCTGTGCCCCCTATGGACAGGCCGCCACTGCTCTTCACTATATCAAAGCTTCTTAGCACAGTCCTTCTATTAGCAGCTAGAGAATTTAATAGCATCCCAAGGCCTGTACCCACCATGTCCTTGGAGCTGTCTGCCAACCTAGCCTGCACAGGTATATCTTCAGTGAGCGAGACAAAAAAAAAAAGATTCTTAGGCCCCTTTCACACTGGGGCAGTTTTTAAGGCGGTAAAGCGCTAAAAATAGCGCCTGTACACCGCCTGAAAAAAAAAACGGCCCCATTCACTCCAGTGTGAAAGACGGCGGGCTTTCACACTGGAGCGGTGCGCTAGCAGGACGGTAAAAAAAAAAGTCCTGCTAGCAGCATCTTTGGAGCGGTATAGGAATGGTGTATTCACCGCTCCTATACCGCTCCTACCCATTGATTTCAATGGGACACCGCGGTAATACTGCGGCAATACCGCCGCAAAGCGCCGCTACAGCGCTAAATATAGCGCTGCTTTACCGTCGCCGCGTCTCCCGCCCCACTGTGAAAGGGGCCTTAGTGAAGTCACTTGAGCAGGCTCAAAGATTCTCAAGAAATAGGCCCCCAGGCTCTGCCACATCCAGGACCTTGATAAACACATGCAAAACTTCAGCTGGGCTTCCTGGAAAGGGCAGCGGCCCTTTAGGCTGGGAATTTCTGCTGCTGGACAAGAACAGGGCAGCTCCAGGCTTCTGACTATTTATGCTCACTCCCGGCCACCTTCTGGGCAATCTCCCCAAGGGACAACATAAATATTCAGCTGCTGATTTGCTTCATCCAGCCCACTTATTTTCCAAACTATCCAGAAAGCAGGGGGATGAAGTCAAGCCAGTGATACTCAGAGCAGACCAGAGCAATCACACACTGCTCCACTGATTTCAGAGGAGCCGAAAATAACGAAATATATCTAACTAACCTAGCAACTTAGTTTGGTGGGTGCTACATCCAACCCCCGCCAAAAATAGGCCCTGTCCCCATGAGTCATACAAAAAAAATGCTCTTGTTACCAAGAGCAGATTATCCCACAATAACAATTAACACGCAGCCATTAGGTCCCACTGCTGTCAATCAATCCAATGACGTGGGTGCTGGGAAGCGAGGCCTAGTCCTGCTTTGTGTGTGAATACATGCAAAAGCAGGACTCGGGAGTGTGCCCGCACGGGTGTCCACCAAGGAGAGTGCTTCTCCTCATGCAGGGAGGAGCTACCAGCACCACCGGGGGACCCCAGAAGAGGTAGATTTTGCACTCTGTGCAAAACCAACTGTACAGTGAAGGTAAGTATACCATGTTTGTTATTTAAAAAAAAACAAAAAACAAGGGTTTACAACCCCTTTAAGCAGACAACTGGTACCCAGTCATGTCAGGATCGCGCCCAGGTGTCCAAACAATACAACCTATACATATATTTAGCCTAACTGGGTAGAGCCCTAAACACAAAACGTTAGTGCATTAGAAAACAAGTCATAGTGCAAAGCTGCAATGTTGTTCCCCTGCAAGAGAGTTATTAAGGCATTCAAACAATACATCATGAAGTTGGAGCATCATCTCCTCAAATATAACCCTCCAATAAATCGACAGTACATTGCATAATATTTTAAATTCCATGAACTTTGTTCTTTAGCAACATTGCCACCTAGTGGCCAAATTACTGACGTGTCCCCAATGTAAGTCACAAGGACTATTTTTTTATGATCAAAAATAGAAACAAGTCTTGCCACATCTTCTTGTTCTCTTCCAGAGCCCTGGAATAAAACAGAAAGATACATCCTGACTGTCCTAAAAAATAAATCTATACTATTTACGTTTCCTGCACAAACAGCACTATTTCTTTGGTAGGGGCATTGGTCCATCTATGAACATTCTTATTAATCGGGGGGGCGTGGCGACCGGACTCCAGGATGGCCGCTTAACCTGGAGCTCCGCTCGTCCACAGGAGACATTCGTCAGCCACACACTGTTTCCGGCGGAAACATACCTCCACAAAAGGTCAGTGCGATCCCGAGAACCGGAGGCAGTCACTAGGGATGGGCCGGCACAGGAAAAACCCGCCACAGCCACCGAAAATAGCGAGCTACTGCGCCACGAACGGCGCCTCACAAGATGGCGACGGCGGCGGGAATGCTGACACTCATACCTTACCTCAGAGTATGGGAGAGGACGTGTCCGGAACCTACCGCACCGATGGCCACACGCTACAGACTCCCAGCGACTCATCCTCCGGTCCCGCAACGCCTACCACACGGAGCCCAGTGAAATCCAGACCGAGGAGAGAATCTCCATTTAGGCCGCAAAACGCTCCGGCCATGGAGGTAAGCGAACCACACTCATACCAAGCTAGCCAGCATACCATGAAAGGAGAATCAATTATGGACTTTCCTACAACAGATGGGCCCGTGTCTGACACCATAATAAAAGACATGTTGATTTCACTGAGATCATCACTACAGGCTGATATGGTCAGGGGGATTAATCAATGTAAAAGAGAAGTGCATTCACTAGGCCTAAGAGTGGACAGAACAGAGCACAAAATGGAGGAATTTACCTCAGCTTATAATGTAATGGTCGACTCAAATGCAGCTCAGGGGGAAGAAATAGGATGGATTAAAGACAAACTAGCAAGTCTAGAGGACCGCTCCAGGAGGAACAACCTCAAATTGAGGGGTATCCCTGAAGAGGTACCCCCGAATCAGTTACTACCATTTGCCCAAGCTTTATTTTCAACTTTTTTACCTCAGGCTACAGCACAGGACCTCATTGTGGACAGAATTCATAGAATTCCTAAACCGTCATTTCTGCCTGCAGAAATTCCCAGAGATGTTCTTCTAAGAGTCCACTATTTCCACATTAAAGATCAAATTTTGCAAATTTCTAGAAAACAAGAAAATTTACCCCCACAATTTGCTAATGTTAAATTGCTCCCTGACCTATCTAGACATACTTTACAACGCAGACACAATCTTATAACTATTACAAAAGCCCTAAGGAATCATAACATCATTCACAAATGGAAATACCCTGCCACTCTATCCATTGTTCACAATGGTACCACCACCATGATCTCCTCGTTGGATGAAGGTCTAAATTTACTACGTAGATGGAAAATACTACCTGATGCAAGCACCAACTTTCCCGCCATAGCAGGCCCATCACATATCCCTAATGAATGGCAAGCAGTGACTCATAAAAAATCTCTTAAAAAATCCGCTGGTATACCAAGCACAGAATTTCAACAGATTACTTGAATGTCTCCTAGGAAGAGTGCCTTATACTCTGTTCCTTGTTACCCTCAGGTTACCATTAGCAGTTCCATCTGCTCTTGGATCGCTTTATGGATCCTTTTCTTATTTATATATTCTTTTTTTATTTTTTCTTTTTCCTTGATATGCACAGATCTCTCAAGAGCAATTTATCGTCCTACATCTACTCCAGAAATCCATATGATGACTGTCAACAACCAGGAAAATTCACACCAATCGTAGTGAGTACTTTATCGTCTATCCTCCATATCCTTTATACAATGGACCAATGACGATCTCTTGCTTATCAATCAACGCACATGGTTTGAACCACCCGGCCAAACGATTTTCCTTATGGAAGGAGGTTCATAAACACAAGGCAGATATTGTATGTGTACAAGAAACGCACTTCCAACTAGACAATACCCCGCAGTGTACCCATAAAGACTTCCCACACATCTACTTAGCATGTAATCCTCTCAAAAAAAACTGGAGGCGTTCTAATAGCCCTGAAGAACTCACTTTCATTTCAACACAGAGATTCGTTTATTGACGAAGCTGGCAGATTTATCATTGTCTCAGGCGATATAAATTCTCAACCATTCACTCTGGTTAACTTATATTCACCAAATACACATCAAATTCGCTTCTTCAATAAGGTCCTTTGCAAACTCAAGTCTATGCAGTATGGTAAAGTCCTGATATGCGGAGACTTTAATGCTACTGTAGACCCCCAAGTGGACACATCTTCGGCCAAAATCCGCTCAACACCAGCTCTACAAACCATTCTTCACAAAGAGGAACTGTTCGATGCGTGGAGATGTCTCCATGCTGGTGAAAAGGACTTCACTTTTTTTTCCAACAGGCATCGCTCGTATTCCCGTATTGACATGTTTCTAACTGATAAATGGTTGTTACAGGATATAACCACAGCTGCCATTCACGAGATTACGTGGTCTGACCACGCAGCGATTTCCTTATCCATTATGGAGAAGGGTGTCTCTTCTTCACCTCCCATCTGGCGGTGTAATAATAGACTAGTACAAGAACCTTCATCTAACAAACTACTGACACAACACATCACCAATTTTTTCTTAGATAACTATGGTTCAGTTACGAAAACACATGTTTTGTGGAACGCCCATAAGGCATACATGAGAGGTATTCTAATACAAATGGGGGCTAGAGCCAAACACCAGAGGTCTCAACAAATTCAAACTATACTCCATGATCTTAGAAAATTTGAAACACAAAATAAAACATCCCCTACCTCAGTAATAACTCACAAACTTTCTATCCTTAGGGAAAAACTTAGAGAAATTTTATCTCAACAATATGACAGACATATCAGAAGCTTAAAATTGAATTTCTACCATAATGCTAACAAAACAGGTAAACTATTAGCCAACAGATTAAAAGCAAAACGCACTAAGACAAGGATAGCATACCTAAAACACCCCACGTTACACCACAAAATTATTCATCCTAAAGAGATAGCTGACCAATTTGCAGAATACTATAGTTCACTTTATAATATACATGAGGATACCGCTACGAACCAACCATCTAAGGAAAACATAAATGATTTCCTACAACGCATTCATTTACCCTCGCTATCTACTGAACAATTAGAATATCTTAATACCCCCTTTACCACTTCTGAAGTTGAGAAAGTTATTTCTTCTCTTCCTAACGGTAAATCCCCTGGCCCTGATGGCTTCTCAAATGAATATCTTAAAGCATTTAAACATGTCATAGCACCTTATCTCACATATTTATTTAATGACACTGCCGATAGTGCTAGTATGCCCCCAGATATGCTTAACCACTTCCCGACCGCCCCATGTACATATACGTCGGCAGAATGGCACGTACAGGCAGAATCACGTACCTGTACGTGCCATTCTTCAGGCGCGTGGGGGGTCCGATCGGACCCCCCCCCCCGGCCGGCGGGGACGGTCGGGATCGCTTCAGGAGCGATCCGGGATGAGGGGACGGCCAGTGGTTTCTGGCCACCCCCTCGCGATCGCTCCTGGCGAATCAGATGCTTCCTCTGTCTGTGTCAATCAAAACACAGGCAGAGGAAGTGATGTCACGCTCGGTGCGCCGGTCTATGTGACCGGAACGCCGAGCTGTCAACATGTACAGGTTAGTGCACCAACAGTACACTGACACCAGTACACATAGGCACACAAAACACCCCCCCCTGTCACCCCCAGATCACCCCCCAGATCACCCCCTCCCCCCCCAGTCACAGTGTCACTAATTGCAGTGATCATTTTTTTACTGATCACTGCATTTAGTGTCAGTGTGACTGTAATAACTGTCAGTGCAGTTAGTTTTAGGTCCAAGGTAGCCCCCTACCCCCCCCCCTAATAAAGGTTTAACCCCTTGATTGCCCCCCAGGTAACCCTTTCACCCCCTTTTGCCAGTGTCACTAAGCGATCGTTTTTCTGATCGCTGTATTAGTGTCACTGCTGTCGCTAGGTAACCATTTTTTTTTTTTTTTAGGTAACCGCCATGTTTATATAGGTTCATAAATAGGTTTATAGGTCAGGTACCCCCATATTACAACCTAAATAAAGGTTTTAACCCCTTGATTGCCCCTAGAGTTAACCCTTTCACCAGTGATCACTGTATAACTGTCACTGGTGACGCTGGTTAGCCAGTTAGTTATTTCGTTATTTAGGTTCCCCGTCAGGTTTTTATATAGCGTCAGGTACCCCCATATATTACCTAATAAAGGTTTTAACCCCCTGATTGCCCCTAGTTAACCCTTTCACCCCCTTTTGCCAGTGTCACTAAGCGATCGTTTTTCTGATCGCTGCATTAGTGTCGCTAGGTAACCATTTTTTTTTTTTAGGTAACCGCCATGTTTATATAGGTTCATAAATAGGTTTATAGGTCAGGTACCCCCATATTACAACCTAAATAAAGGTTTTAACCCCCTGATTGCCCCTAGAGTTAACCCTTTCACCAGTGATCACTGTATAACTGTCACTGGTGACGCTGGTTAGCCAGTTAGTTATTTCGTTATTTAGGTTCCCCGTCAGGTTTTTATATAGCGTCAGGTACCCCCATATATTACCTAATAAAGGTTTTAACCCCCTGATTGCCCCTAGTTAACCCTTTCACCCCTTTTGCCAGTGTCACTAAGCGATCGTTTTTCTGATCGCTGCATTAGTGTCGCTAGGTAACCAGTTTTTTTTTGTATTACTGTTACGGGTGACGCTGGTTAGTTAGCTTGTTTTTTATACTGTCAGGGCACCCGCCATTTATTACCCAATAACGGTTTAACCCCCTGATCGCCCGGCGGGTGATATCAATTAGGTTTTAGGGTCAAATAAGGTCTGCGTCGCCCCAGGTTAGTGCCAGTACCGCAAACACCCACGCGCAAAGCATACACCTCCCTTAGTGGCACAGTATCTGAACAGATCAATATCTGATCTGATCAGATCTATACTAGCGTCCCAGCAGTTTAGGGTTCAAAAAAAAAAACGCATTGTTAGCGGGATCAGCCCAGATACCTGCTAGCACCTGCGTTTTCCCCCTCCGCCCAGCCCAGCCCACCCAAGTGCAGTATCGATCGATCACTGTCACTTACAAAACACTAAGCACACATAACTGCAGCGTTCGCAGAGTCAGGCCTGATCCCTGCGATCGCTAACATTTTTTTTGTGGTAGCGTTTTGATTCAGTCGCTTCAGTCAGGAGCTTTTTTACCTGTGAATCTCAAAAAAAAAAAAAAAAAATAAAATAGTTGTCGTTTTATTGTTCTCTCTCTCACTCTATTCTCTCTCTATTGTTGCTCTTTTTTTACTCCATTCTATTCTGCAATGTTTTATTATGTTTTATCATGTTTTATCATGCTTGCTTTTCAGGTATGTAATTTTGTTTACTGTGTTTTAGTGTTAACCATTTTTTTGTTTTCAGGTGCGCCATTCAGTTGCAACGCGGATTTATTTATCTTGACAGCAACAGCGTTTGCTCCCACGATACATAAAGCCGCGACTCCAACGCTGTAGGAGGTGATTTCACCACCACAGTTAAAAAAAAGAGCATATATGCCGAAGCATGGGGGCAGCAGGGGGGGGGAGGAGCGATTGGCTCCTAATGCCACGTACATACGGTCGAAATTCCGACCGTGTGTACACGGCATAACTTTTGCGGGAGGATGCCCCCATGCATCGGCATATATAAATGGTGCATGTATGCCCATCATTAGAAGTGGGTGGATGAAGGGAGGTATTCTAATGGTGGGCATACCCACCAATCAATCTCTTTTTTTCGTTCAGCCAAGAGGCTGCATGAAAAAAAAAAGATTACAATATATGTCCAGTATGTTGCTGGACTTTGAATGGTTATACCAGAATGATGCCTGCAGGTTTAGGTATCATCTTGGTATCATTCTTTTCAGCCAGTGATCGGCTTTCATGTAAAAGCAATTCTAGCGGGTAATTAGCCTCTAGACTGCTTTTACAAGCAGTGGGAGGGAATGTCCCCCCTCCCGGATATAAACCGCGCCATTGGGAAATTGGGAAAGCATTTTATCACACCAATCTTGGTGTGGTCAGATGCTTTGAGGGCAGAGGAAAGATCTAGGGTCTAATAGACCCCAATTTTTTCAAAAAAAGAGTACCTGTCACTGCCTATTGCTATCATAGGGGATATTTACATTCCCTGAGATAACAATAAAAATCATAACAAAGAAAAAAAATGGAAGGAACAGTTTAAAAATAAAATAAAAAAGCTAAATAAATTAAAAAAAAACCAAAAAAAAAAAAAAAAAAGCACCCCTGCCCCCCCTTCTCTTGCGCAAAGGCGTACACAAGCGTTGGTCTGGCGTCATATGTAAACAGCAATTGCACCATGCATGTGAGGTATCACCGCGAAGGTCAGATCGAGGGCAGTAATTTTAGCAGTAGACCTCCTCCGTGAATCTAATGTGGTATCATGTAAAGGCTTTTAAAGGCTTTTAAAAAATGTATGTAGTTTGTCGCCACTGCGTGTTTGTGCGCAATTTTAAAGCATGTCGTGTTTGGTATCCATGTACTCGGCCTAAGATCATATTTTTTATTTCATCAAAAATTTGAGCAATATAGTGTGTTTTAGTGCATTAAAAAAAAAAAAAGTGTATTTTTTCCACAAAAAAATGCGTTTGAAAAAATCGCTGCGCAAATACTGTGTGGAAAAAAAAAATGCAACACCCACCATTTTAATCTGTAGGGCCTTTGCTTTAACATTATATATAGTGTTTGGGGGTTCAACGTAATTTTCTTGCAAAAAAAAAATATGTTTTCATGTAAACAAAAAGTGTCAGAAAGGGCTTTGTCTACAAGTGGTTAGAAGAGTGGGTGACGTGTGACATAGGCTTCTAAATGTTGTGCATAAAATGCCAGGACAGTTCAAACCCCCCCCAAATGACCCCATTTTGGAAAGTAGACACCCCAAGCTATTTGATGAGAGCAATGTTGAGCCCATTAAATATTTTTTTTTTTTTTGTCCCAAGAGATTGAATAATGAAAAAAAAAAAAATATATATATTTTTTTTTACAAAAAGTTGTCACTAAATGATATATTGCTCAAACATGTCATGGGCATATGTGGAAATACACCCCAAAATACATTCTGTTGCTTCTCCTGAGTACGGGGATACCACATGTGTGGGACTTTTTGGGAGCCTAGCCGCGTACGGAACCCCAAAAAACCAATCACCGCCTTCAGGCTTTCTAAGGGTGTAATTTTTTTATTTCACTTCTCACTGCCAATCACAGTTTCGGAGGCCATGGAATGCCCAGATGGCATAAAACCCCCCAAAATGACCCCATTTTGGAAAGTAGACACCCCAAGCTATTTGCTGAGAGGTATGGTGAGTATTTTGCAGATCTCGCTTTTTGTCACAAAGTTTTGAAAATTTAAAAAAAGAAAAAAAAAAATGTTTTTTTCTTTACTTTCTTCATTTTCAAAAACAAATGAGAGCTGTAAAATACTCACCATGCCTCTCAACAAATAGCTTGGGGTGTCTACTTTCCAAAATGGGGTCATTTGGGGGGGTTTTGTGCTATTTTGGCATTTTATGGCCTTCGAAACGGTGATAGGTAGTGAGGAGTGAAATCAAAAATTTGCACCCTTAGAAATCCTGAAGGCGGTGCTTGGGTTTCGGGGCCCCGTACGCGGCTAGGCTCCCAAAAAGTCCCACACATGTGGTATCCCCATACTCAGGAGAAGCAGCAAAATGTATTTTGGGGTGCAATTCCACATATAACTATGGCATGTGTGAGCAATATATCATTTAGTGACAACTTTTTGAAAAAAAAAAAAAAATCTTTTTTATTTTTGTCTTTATTCAATCACTTGGGACTAAAAAAAAAAATATTCAATGGGCTCAACATGCCTCTCAGCAAATAGCTTGGGGTGTCTACTTTCCAAAATGGGGTCATTTGGGGGGGTTTTGTACTTCTCTGCCATTTTAGCACCTCAAGAAATGAAATAGGCAGTCATAAATTAAAAAGCGGTGTAAATTCCAGAAAATGTACTCTAGTTTGTAGACGCTATAACTTTTGCGCAAACCAATAAATATACGCTTATTGGCATTTTTTTTACTAAAGACATGTGGCTGAATACATTTTGGCCCAAATGTTTGACTAAAATTGAGTTTATTAGATTTTTTTTATAACAAAAAGTAGAAAATCTCTTTTTTTTTCAAAATTTTCGCTCTTTTTCCGTTTATATCGCAAAAAATAAAAAAATCACAGAGGCAATCAAATACCATCAAAAGAAAGCTCTATTTGTGGGAAGAAAAGGACGCAAATTTCGTTTGGTTACAAAATTGCATGACCGCGCAATTACCAGTTAAAGTAGTGCAGTGCGAAATTGAAAAAAGACCTCTGGTCCTTTGGCTGCCAAATGGTCCGGGGCTGAAGTGGTTAAAGCATATATAATCTAATACATCACATTACCTAAACCTGGTAAGGAACCAGACACTCCGGCCAATTATAGACCAATATCACTGCTTAACTCTGATACCAAAGTATATGCCAAATTATTAGCCAATCGTTTATCAAATATTATTCCTTTACTAGTCAAAAATGATCAGATGGGATTCGTGAAGGGGAGACAAACTTCTGACGCAACCAGGAGAATTATAAATGTTTTGTATCATGCTAAATTGCACCGAACGCCTTCTCTGCTGTTATCTATTGACGCAGAGAAGGCGTTCGATAGAGTCCACTGGACATATATGGAGATGACGCTTAGTAAGTTCGGATTCCGGGGTCGTATACTTCAAGCTGTTTTGGCATTGTACTCTTGCCCCACTGCACAGGTATACTTGACAAATGCTTTATCTTCACCCTTTGATATTAGAAATGGAACTAGGCAGGGATGCCCCCTGTCTCCTTCCATTTTTAACCTTATGATGGAACCTCTTGCAGAAACTATAAGGTCTCACCCGCTGATTTCGGGTTTCCAGTTCGGCAACACTAAACACTCCATTAATCTTTTTGCCGATGATGTCATTCTGCTATTGACTAATCCAAAAATTTCTTTACCACATGCTCATGAGGTCCTGCAAGAATTTGGTAAGATCTCATACTATAAAGTGAATTTTTCTAAGTCTTTGATCCTCGCCCTCAAAATTCCACCCAAACTTAAACTTGATCTCCAATCACAATTTCCATATACATGGAGTACTGAAGGTGTTCCATATCTGGGGATTGTCTTGAAAGCCAAAGTTTCTGAACTCGTCAAATCTAATTTGAAACCACTCATTGCCAAACTGGGAATTCAACTCAAAGACTTTTCAATGAAAGAGGTTTCATGGTTTGGTAGGATTGCTGCATTTAAAATGCTGATATTGCCTCAAATATTGTATGTTTTTCGCTCTCTACCACTTCATATCCCACAACATTTTATTAAAAAACTTACTACTATGTGCTGGAAGTATGTGTGGAATGGTAAAAAAGCCAGATGCTCCAGGAACAATCTTATCTCACATAAGAGATTCGGTGGGGCAGGGCTTCCCGATATTCAAGACTACTACTGGGCAGTTAGACTGGACCAACTTAAACATTGGTTCCCGACTAAAGACCCACCAGTCTGGGTAGACATTGAAAATTCATTAATCCCACTATCCATATCCAACGTATGCAATCTTTTACTGACTGATAGCTGGGCTACTTGGGACTTACGTAAATTATCCCCTACAATTCAAATTTCCTTTAAAGCATGGAGACATGCACTAACTACTAATCAAGATGACGTTATAGACTTACCACACAATATACCTCTTTCTATTCTTAGGACGAAACTTCCCGACATCCCTATAAATGACTTCATTAATATAGGTATTACAATGCTATCTGACTTCTTCGATGTCAATAAGCTCAAATCTGTAACACAACTGACCTCTGTCAGGGACCCAGCGCAGGACGAGCGGCCCGCTCTCCGGTGCGCATGCGCGGCGGCCCCGCTCTCCGGCGCATGCGCACTCGCGGCTCGGCGGTCCGGCGCTCGCGCATGCGCACTGGCGCCCGTTTGTGCGCCATGGCGCACAATTAGCGTCCACTGGGCGCCTATAAAAGCTGCCTGACGCACAGGCACTTTGCTGGTCTGTCTTTCCAGCTCAGTGCCTGTGTGTCTCCTGTGTTTACCAGATCTGATCCTGTATCCTGACCCCTTGGCTTGTTTAACGGACGTTTGCTGCTCTCTCCTGTGTTTGACCCCCTGCTTGCTCAACGGACTTTGCTGCCTGATCCTGTGTTTGACCCCCTGCTTGCTCAACGGACTTTGCTGCCTGATCCTGTGTTTGACCCCCTGCTTGCTCAACGGACTTTGCTGCCTGATCCTGTGTTTGACCCCCTGCTTGCTCAACGGACTTTGCTGCCTGATCCTGTGTTTGACCCCCTGCTTGCTCAACGGACTTTGCTGCCTGATCCTGTGTCTCACTCCCTGCTTGCTTCCACGGACTGGCATTATACTTGTGTGTGACCCCCGGCCTGCTGTCCGGACTTACATCACTACTGACTGCTCAGTGACCTGTGTCAGTTCATCAGCCAGGTGTTTGGGCTCCTGCCTCTCCTCTCTGCCATCTGCCGGTCTGCCCAGGCCAGGTCCACATCTCTCCCAGGCATTCCACTGGTCCCACCTGCCGGAGGTGACCTGTGCCTCCTGGTGCCGTTTGTTCCCTGTTTCACCTCCAGGGGGCAGATTGCGCCGGGTCGCAAGGGTGAACCGCTCTCAGCATCTCGGTCTCGGTAAGTACATCTTTGATAGTACAGACCAGCCATGTCTGAGACCGACAGAGCGTGTTCACCCCTTGAGATCCTGTGTCAGCAGATGGCAGCACTTACTGAGGCTGTCCAAAAACTGCAGATGGGCTACGCTCAAGTTGACAGTCGCCTACAGCAATTAACTGGGCCATCTGCCCCTGCATCCGGCAACTCAGCCACCATCAGCGGGGTTCCTCCATCAGCAGCCTCCAGCAACCCCACAGTGGTTGTGGCTTCCCCTGAACCTAGGGTGCCTACACCCGAACGCTTCACGGGTGATCGAAAGAGATTTAGGGCGTTCAAAAATGCCTGCACCCTGTACCTAGCCCTACAGCCCAGGACCTTCTCCTCTGAAGTGGTGAAAGTGGGGTTCATCATCTCCCTCCTGGCCGAGGAACCCCAGGCTTGGGCCCATAGCCTGATGGAACAGAGAGACCCCGTATTGAACTCAGTTGACACTTTTTTTGAGAGTATGGGTCAGCTCTACGACGATCCCCAGAAGGGGGCCACCGCTGAAACCACCCTGCACCATCTCTCCCAAGGCCGGAGACCGGTTGAAGACTACACTGCTGAATTCAGAAAATGGTCAGCCGACACCGGCTGGAATGGGCCGGCCCTCAAGTATCAGTTCCGCCAAGGACTTTCTGACACCCTTAAAGATGAACTTGCCCGGATTGATGTCCCGGAATCTCTGGAGGACCTCATACAAACGGTCACCAAGATTGACAGACGCCTGCGTGAACGCCGCGCTGAACGTTTCCAGACGCCTCGTCCCAGTTGGATGATACCCAAGCCGAGTCCTGCCCAGTCTTCTTACCATCCGCCACCTGTGCCCTCTTCTGGAATTGAGCCCATGCAGCTGGGCCTGGTTCGCGCCCCTCTGACCCCAGAGGAGCGTTTACACAGACGTCAGGCCAACTTGTGCCTCTATTGCGGGGGTTCCGGGCACTATCTTCGCACCTGCCCCATTAGGCCCAGTAAGTCCCTTCCCAGGTTTAATTTAAACTACCAGGTCTCCGGTCTATCTCACACTTACATTACCCTCTTTATCTCTTTGCAGTTAACGGGAAAGGAGGTCCGCCTCCCGGCCATAATTGATTCCGGGGCTTGCAGCTGCTTCTTGGATTCCTCTCTCGCTACTCGGCTCCAGCTTCCCCTGGTCCCCAAGAAGCAGTGCCTCCAGGTTCATCTAGCCGATGGATCCCTTCCGCGCTCCGGCTTGATCACTTTGGAAACCAACCCTATTCCTGTTACTACCGATTCCGGCCACAAGGAGCTCCTCCGCTTGGATATTATTCCATCTCCCATGTTTCCCATTATTCTGGGGCTCCCTTGGTTGCAGGCACATGAACCCCTGATTAACTGGCGGACGAAGGAGGTCTCCTTCCCTTCCCAATACTGTTCCCAAAACTGCTCCCCCGCAACCCTGGCGTCCTGTTCAGCTCTAGCACCAGCACCCGACAACCTGAAGCATGTCCCGCCTACCTACCTAGAATTTAGGGACGTTTTCGATAAACAACAGGCCGACCGCCTACCACCTCACCGACCCTACGACTGTCCCATAGACCTCTTACCCGGTGCCGCGGTTCCTTTTGGCCGTATTTTCCCTCTGTCCGAGACCGAGTTAGCCACTCTCAAGGCCTACATTGATGACAACCTGGCCAAAGGGTTCATCCGCCCTTCCTCGTCACCTGCTGGGGCCGGCATTTTCTTTGTCGAGAAAAAGGACGGTTCCCTGAGGCCCTGTATCGATTATAGAGAGATTAACAAAATTACCATTAAGAACAGGTACCCTCTTCCCCTCATCCCCGAACTGTTCCAACGGTTTCGGTCCGCTCAGGTCTTCTCTAAACTTGACCTCCGAGGGGCCTATAACCTCATACGGATCAGGGCGGGCGATGAGTGGAAGACCGCTTTTAGATCAAGGTTCGGGCACTACGAGTATCTCGTAATGCCATTCGGGCTCTGTAATGCCCCGGCAACATTCCAACACTTAGTGAATGACATTTTCCGGAGATACTTGGATGACTTCCTAGTAGTCTACCTGGATGATATACTCATCTTCTCGGCCTCTCTCGTTCTCCACCGTACGCACGTTAAAATAGTGATCACCATCCTCAAGCAAGATAAACTTTACCTGAAAGCAGAAAAATGTGAGTTCGAGAAGTCCACGGTACAGTTCCTGGGGTTTGTTATCTCTACCAGTGGGGTTGCCATGGATCCACAGAAGGTACAGGCCATTCAAGATTGGCCGGCTCCCAAAGATAAAAAGGGAGTTCAGAGATTTATTGGGTTTGCCAACTTCTATAGGAGGTTTATCGTGGGCTTCTCCTCCATTGTGGCACCGATCACCCTACTCACCCACCAACACAGTCGGTTCAGTTGGTCTCCTGAGGCCGATGGCGGCCTTTGTCCAGTTGAAGTCCTTATTTTCATCCGCCCCGATCTTACGGCACCCAGATCCCGCATTGCCCTTTGTGTTGGAGGTGGATGCCTCTGAAACTGCCCTCGGTGCCATTCTCTCCCAGCGCCAGGGTGCCAAGGCCCTCCTTCACCCAGTGGCCTTTGCCTCCCGAAAGCTGAGCCCGCCAGAGAGAAATTATGATGTGGGGGATAGGGAACTGCTGGCCATTAAATTTGCCCTCGAGGAGTGGCGGTACCTCTTGGAGGGGGCATCTCACCCTGTTATGGTTTGGACCGACCATAAGAATCTTGAATATCTCAGGACAGCCAAACGGCTGAGACCCAGGCAGGCTAGGTGGGCCCTCTTCTTTTCAAGATTTAATTTCCTCATTGCCTACAGACCAGGTTCCAAGAACGGAAAGGCCGATGCGCTCTCCCGCATGTTCCTAGAATCTCCCCAAGAAACCAAACCCAGTACCATCCTGACTCCACAAAACTTCGGCCTACTGACTCAAATAGACCTCATGTCCACAATCAAAGCTGCGACCGAACACGACCAGGTCCCTACCAACCTCTCACTGGCCAAACACGATGACCTCCTGTGGTCTGGGGAGAAGATCTTCGTGCCCCCTGGGGTAAGACGCCTTGTGCTTGAAACCTTCCATGACCACAAATTGGCAGGCCACTTTGGTTCCAGGAAGACCTCAGAGCTTATTGCTCGTTCCTTTTGGTGGCCAGGCTGGAGGCAGGACTGTAAAGATTATGTCGCTTCTTGCGTCCCTTGCCAGCGCAGCAAGGGACCCAAGACCAAATCCTGGGGGCTACTGAGACCACTTCCCATTCCGGATCGCCCATGGACAGAAGTCTCCATGGACTTTATCGTGGAGTTACCCCCTTCCAGGGGATACACCACCATTCTGGTCATTGTGGACCGGCTCTCTAAAATGGCTCATTTTATCCCTCTGGTAGGTACCCCGTCTGCCTCCACCACGGCTGACGTATTCTTCAAAGAGATCGTAAGACTTCATGGGGTGCCCAGGAGCATCACGTCCGACAGGGGTACCCAGTTTACTTCTAAGTTTTGGAAGGAATTATGCAAATCCCTTGAAATAAAGATCTGCTTGTCTTCTGCCTACCATCCCCAGAGCAACGGTCAAACGGAAAGGACCAACCAGACACTTGAACAGTACCTCCGTTGCTTCTGCTCTGATTCCCAAAATGACTGGTCCTCCCTCTTACCCTACGCTGAATTCGCGTATAATAACTCCATTCATTCCGCCACCAAGCAAACACCCTTTTGGGCCAACTCTGGTTTCCATCCTTCTTTTCTCCCAGAATCTCCCCCGGAAAACTCGGTTCCTGCAGCTCAAGACCGTGTAGAGTCTTTACAGATCAATTTTAAAAAATTGCAAAAATGCATGCAGGAGGCTCAAGAAGGGTACAGTAAGCACTTCAACAAGGGGAGGAAGGAGAACCCGGCATTTGGGGTTAACGAAGAGGTCTGGCTGTCCTCCTCCAACCTGAAGCTACCTGTCCCCTCCCGGAAATTGGGGCCAAGGTTTATTGGCCCATTCAGGGTCAAAAGGATAGTGAACCCTGTGGCTTTTGAACTTGATTTACCTCCAAGTTACAGGATCCATCCTGTTTTTCATGCCTCCCTTTTGAAACCCACCACTCCCAGCCCTTTTCCTGGCAGAGAAGAACCACCTCCTCCTCCTGTTTTAGTCGAAGGCGAGAAGGAGTTTGAGGTAGAGGAGATCCTGAGTTGCAGGAAAAAGGGCAGGCAGCTCCAATATCTGATCAAGTGGAAGGGTTATCCTCCCGAGGACAACTCATGGGAACCCTCAAGGAACTTGCACGCCCCACGTTTGATCCAGGCATTTCATCAGGCACATCCTGAATTGATGGCCAGTTTGGGTGTCCAGAGGCCACCCCTCGGGGGGGGCACTGTCAGGGACCCAGCGCAGGACGAGCGGCCCGCTCTCCGGTGCGCATGCGCGGCGGCCCCGCTCTTCGGCGCATGCGCACTTGCGGCTCGGCGGTCCGGCGCTCGCGCATGCGCACTGGCGCCCGTTTGTGCGCCATGGCGCACAATTAGCGTCCACTGGGCGCCTATAAAAGCTGCCTGACGCACAGGCACTTTGCTGGTCTGTCTTTCCAGCTCAGTGCCTGTGTGTCTCCTGTGTTTACCAGATCTGATCCTGTATCCTGACCCCTTGGCTTGTTTAACGGACGTTTGCTGCTCTCTCCTGTGTTTGACCCCCTGCTTGCTCAACGGACTTTGCTGCCTGATCCTGTGTTTGACCCCCTGCTTGCTCAACGGACTTTGCTGCCTGATCCTGTGTTTGACCCCCTGCTTGCTCAACGGACTTTGCTGCCTGATCCTGTGTTTGACCCCCTGCTTGCTCAACGGACTTTGCTGCCTGATCCTGTGTTTGACCCCCTGCTTGCTCAACGGACTTTGCTGCCTGATCCTGTGTCTCACTCCCTGCTTGCTTCCACGGACTGGCATTATACTTGTGTGTGACCCCCGGCCTGCTGTCCGGACTTACATCACTACTGACTGCTCAGTGACCTGTGTCAGTTCATCAGCCAGGTGTTTGGGCTCCTGCCTCTCCTCTCTGCCATCTGCCGGTCTGCCCAGGCCAGGTCCACATCTCTCCCAGGCATTCCACTGGTCCCACCTGCCGGAGGTGACCTGTGCCTCCTGGTGCCGTTTGTTCCCTGTTTCACCTCCAGGGGGCAGATTGCGCCGGGTCGCAAGGGTGAACCGCTCTCAGCATCTCGGTCTCGGTAAGTACATCTCTGATAACCTCGCAGTATAACCTTACTACTGATATGGCTCCTTACGCATTTCGGATATTAGAGTTACTTCAAACCTTACCTTCTCCTTTAATTACCATTCCACGCAGACTATGGCAGTTTTATTATCCAAGTAGTAAAGAAGTGAAAGGAATTTCTTATTTTTACAATCTTCTACATGATGAATTACAATTTATCAAAACACCTGCCATGCTCAAATGGGAAGCAGAACTCGGCTCTGACTTTTCGGAGGTTCAGTGGCGCCACGCCTTCTCTGAAATTCATTCTGCATCTCATTGTGCCAAACACTGGGAACTTACTATTAAACTCTCCAATAGATGGCATTACACTTGTCGATTGGCATCTTTCTTTACAGGTTTTTCTCCGAACTGTTGGAGGGAGTGTGGCCACTTAGGTAATCTATTACATATGCTTTGGTATTGCCCTACGGTTAAAAGCTTATGGAATAGTGTTTTTCAACATATATCTACCATTACTGGTATACTCACTAAACCAGACCCTGCCTTAGGTATTCTTCATATAAATATCGACAAATTTCCTAAATCATTTAGATCAGTTATAACTCATATTCTGTTAGAAACCAGATTGCTGATTTTATGCAATTGGAAGTCTAACACTGCTATCAATTTATCAGATGTCATTTCTGCAGTACGTAGAAACTATACTTTTGAACGTTTGATGGCACTTAAGAATTCCAAATGTGTACAATTTGATAAATACTGGTCTATATGGCCTAAAGTTTCCTCTCAGGATGATATATAAATCTGTAGATTGTCTGTTATAAATGCTCTATATACGTTCTTTGAACATGTCTTATCTTTTATATGTTATATAGTCGATGGATACTGACACATATCCCACGTTGTGCATATCCTATTATTTATTTCTTTTAATGTTTATTTATTTTCTGTATGATTTCATGAAAATACTCAATAAAAATTGAATGATTCAAAAAAAAACATTCTTATTAATCTGTTGTCTCTGCAAGCCCAGAGTCCAAGTCAAGAGCAGATAACTTTCCCAGAACAATGTAATAGTTCCTTAGTAAGTGTAGAGGATTCCCTGCTGTGAAAATTTGATGGCAGCAAAGGCAGGGAATGTTCCCCCTCCTATACTGTAGGCAAGGATTAAAACACTTTTGGAGGGGCAACAAATCTGGCCACTCAGTAAGAAAGGTGGAGGGTCCCCTCCTTAAGAGGAGGCATGCTTCTTCTGCTTAACACAAACTGCTTAGGCAGCTGCCAACAGGTTGGTTGCTCCCTGTATTAAACAATGACTCAGTTTGTATAAAATAAAATGGAATCCTGCAGTCTTCAGGAATAAAACCACCCCCCCCCCCCCGCAAACGTGAAGAACAGGAAAGGAGATAAAGGAGCAACTTTCACCCTGCTTCGGGCAACAATGCGGCTCTAAGGAAGAAAACACAATGTCTAGCTGTAGCCTTTGTGCACATTCCAGCAGTTGTTAGATTGCGTCTATGTTTGCTGCAATCTCAGGTGTAACTGTGCCTTTAGACCTGCAGACATTGTAGGGCACATTGCTCTCTGGGCATCCTCCTCTAGGGACTCGAACTTGGACCCAAACTTGGCGACCCCCAACTCTCACTCCCTTCTGGCTCACCTTGCATTACTGTAGTATCTGGATCCTTCTGTGATAGAGTAGTAGTGTAGTGTAGAGGTGATAGGGGTGATGGCAGCTGCAGGCCTCCCTTTGGCAGCCTCCAGTCCTGGCATCATCAGTCCTGGCATCACTGCTCTGCTGACACCGTCCACTGCTCTACTGACACCGTCCACTGCTCTACTGACACCATCCACTGCTCTACTGACACCATCCACTGCTCTACTGACACCGTCCACTGCCCTGCTGACACCGTCCACTGCTCTACTGACACCGTCCACTGCTCTACTGACACCGTCCACTGCCCTGCTGACACCATCCACTGCTCTGCTGACACCGTCCACTGCTCTACTGTTTTTTCTCTAGCTTTTTTGTACTACCCTTCAGGGTTCTCACTCTCTTGCCGTGGCCTTGGTTTTGTTTCTTTTTTTTGCCAGTAATAGGAGTAAGGAGGACCTAGGAGAGATTTGGATATTCCTTTGGAATTTGAGTGTCATCTGGGAGACCTTGGATAGAGACCCGGGCAGGGGTTTATGCCACAGGCCTATCTGATCTCTTTGATGGTACAGCTGGTAAGCTGCTACTTTTTTATATGGTGGAGGACTCTTCTCTGGCTATCCAATCACTGGTTTCGTGGGTGTTAAAGGCTGTAGCACTGTGAATTAACAACAACAGAACCCTAACCTTTATGGTGGACTTTTTGCATGCTTTAAGCTTTCCAATAAGCGATGTCTTCTTTTGGTCCTCTGTTGTTCACTATGCCATTGTATTGAATATGGACTTACTATCACAGATATATGAAATCACTATAATTTTTATGTTGTATTTGTTATTTCACTTTTGGATTGTATAATTTTGAATTCAAATAGAACAATGGGTTAATGATTGCATCCAGCGGATGCCCATTGTAATTTACCTCACGTGTAACACCACCAGCTCAGGGCTGGATTGATTTCCACGCACTATATTATTAGTTTTGAGGTGAAATAATTTTCACATTTTTTAATTTCCAGCGCAGCCATTTTTCTTTTCTTGCATTTGTTGTGTGTATCTCACATGAGGTTGCGGCAGGAACCTTTATTATTTATTTAATATTTCAGATTTTTCACATAATTTGTTTTATTTATTTAAAACATGTATTGATTGATTTTTTTTATTAGACAGCGCTGTTACTCCAATACATCTACTGACACCATTCTCTGCTCTACTGACACCGTCCAATGCTCTGCTGACACCGTCCACTGCTCTACTGACACCGACCACTGCTCTACTGACACCGACCACTGCTCTATTGACACCGTCCACTGCCCTACTGACTCCGTCTACTGCT
This sequence comes from Lithobates sylvaticus, assembly GCA_028564925.1. Classification (NCBI taxonomy): domain Eukaryota; kingdom Metazoa; phylum Chordata; class Amphibia; order Anura; family Ranidae; genus Lithobates; species Lithobates sylvaticus. Next base: position 74,166,541 of record CM053038.1, read on the forward strand.
CTACTGACACGACCACTGCTCTACTGACACCACCCACTGCTCTATTGACACCGTCCACTGCCCTACTGACTCCGTCTACTGCTCTACTGACACCGACCACTGCCCTACTGACACTGTCCACTGCTCTACTGACACCGTCCTCTGCCCTACTGACACGACCACTGCTCTATTGACACCGTCCACTGCCCTACTGACTCCGTCTACTGCTCTACTGACACCGACCACTGCCCTACTGACACTGTCCACTGCTCTACTGACACCGTCCTCTGCCCTACTGACACCGTCCACTGCTCTACTGACACCGTCCACTGCTCTACTGACACCGACCACTGCTCTACTGACACCGTCCACTTCTCTACTGACACCGTCCACTGCCCTACTGACACGCCCACTGCCCTACTGACTCCGTCTACTGCTCTACTGACACCGACCACTGCTCTATTGACACCGTCCACTGCCCTACTGACCTTGTCTACTGCTCTACTGACACCGTCCACTGCTCTATTGACACCATCCACTGCTCTATTGACACCGTCCACTGCTCTATTGACACCGTCCACTGCTCTACTGACACCGTCCACTGCCCTACTGACACGCCCACTGCCCTACTGACTCCGTCTACTGCTCTACTGACACCGACCACTGCTCTACTGACACCGTCCACTGCTCTACTGACACCATCCACTGCCCTACTGACACCATCCACTGCCCTACTGACACTGTCCACTGCCCTACTGACACTGTCCACTGCCCTACTGACACCATCCACTGCTCTACTGACACCCTCCACTGCGTATGTGTGTTTGAGCTTTGGGGTGCACTGCACACCCTAATGCAATAGGCTGCGCACACCTACAGTATGTACACAATAAGTATTTATTTCATTAAAACATGTTTTAATACATTTGAAAATGTTTGTTTAAAGCTTTGGTATGCAAACACTAATGCAATAAGCTGTGCACACCTATGTACACAATAAGTATTATTTAACCAAAAATTTTTTTTATATACACCTATGGACCTAAATCCCTGAACCCCCCCAGGCACAAGGCTCCTGACGCTGGCGGGTTGAGCTTGGAAATTTCCTTGGTTTTGTTTGACTTGCGTCGCCCTTCCAGGGCTCCTTGCTGCAATGGCCAGTTAAAGGTGGGAGCAGTGGCCATTTGCTTGTAGTGTTGAAATACTGGTGAGGGGACACTGGGTGTCCAGTGCCGGCCCTTGTCCAACCTGCACACTGGCTATCCATTATATTGCATGTGCTTCCACTGTGGAGGCTCTCAAAATTTTAAGTTAGGACTGCAGAAAATGGGGTGCCTTGACATTTCCTGCAGCTTACGCATGTATTTACAAATGTGTGCAGACTAAACCCCTGTTTTTAACACAAACTGTTAGGATAATTTGGTTGGTTGCAGGCTGGACGGTAAGTTGGGCTTGGAAATTTCCTTGGTTTTGTTTGACAAACGTGGCCCTTCAAGTGCTCCTTGCTGCAATGGCCAGTTATATTTGGGAGCAGTGGCCATTTGTTTACAAGGTAGTCCACCTGGCCAAAACCAGGTTGGGATCTGCTCTTTAGGGACCTGCCAAAGTCGGTCCACAGAGTACTTGGTGGGGGGTCTTTAACCGCTTCCCGACCGCCTCGCGCAGATATACTGCGGCAAAATGTCACAGGCAGGCAAAATCACGTACCTGTACGTGGCCCTTTAATTGCCTGCCCGTGGGTCGTGCGCACGCAGCCAGCGACACGCTCGCGACCCGGTCGGGAGCTCCGTGACCCCCGCCGCGGGACCAGCGGACCCGATCGCCGCTGGTGTCCCGCGATCGGGTCACGGAGCTGAAGAACGGGGAGAGGTATGTGTAAACAAACCTCTCCCCCGCTTCCTACTCTGCCTGTCATTGATTGGCTGTTCCCGGTCATCGGGAAAGCCGATTAATGACGTTAGACGTCAGCCCCGCCCCCTAATATAAAAAAACACACACACGTCACAGCCCATAACCCCTCCCCTCCCCCTAGTGGTTAACTCTTTCACTACAACTGTCATTTATACAGGAATCAATGCATTTAAATAGCATTGATTGCTGTATAAATGACAATGGTCCCAAAAATGTGTCAAAAATGTCCGATGTGTCCGCCATAATGTCGCAGTCACAATAAAAATCACTGATCGCCGCCATTACTAGTAAAAAAAAAAAAATATTAATAAAAATGCTATAAAACTATCCCCTATTTTGTAAACGCTATAACTTTTGCGCAAACCAATCAATAATCGCTAATTGCGATTTTTTTTACCAAAAATATGTAGAAGAATCCGTATCGGCCTAAACTGAGGAAAAAAAAAATGTTTTTTTATATATTTTTTGGGGATATTTATTATAGCAAAAAGCAAAAAAATATTGCATTGTTTTCAAAATTGTCGCTCTATTTTTGTTTATAGCGCAAAAAATAAAAACTGCAGGGGCGATCAAATACCACCAAAAGAAAGCTCTATTTGTGGGGAAAAAAGGACGCCAATTTTGTTTTGGAACCACGTCGCACGACCGCGCAATTGTCAGTTAAAGCGACGCAGTGCCGAATCGCAAAAAGGGGCCTGGTCCTTTGGCTGCCAATTGGTCCGGGGCTGAAGTGGTTAAGAGAGACCCCCAGATGAGTGGTATTAAGAAATTACTGCAAACGGCAGCTCCAGATTGAAGGTAGGTATTGCAGTGACCAGAGAAGTACAATATCACCATTGTGCTCTGGGGAGGTGTTCAGGATTTTATTTTGATTTGTACACATTCTTAGATATTACATTTTTTTTTTTAACCATTTTTTTGCCTCTCAGTGAACACAGCATTATGATCTCAAAATAAAATACATACATGTAGTGTACTCTTCCTTTAAAATTCTAGTGAATTTACCTGCAGAGGGCAGGATAGGGTAAGCTGAGGTTGTATGTATGATGTCCTCACAATGCTCCTCTGTAGGCTGAGCGCTCCTCGTGGGCTGTCCTGCTCTATGCTGGGCTGTACAGTATCCATTGGCTGATTGCTCCTCAGGTCCGCATTGGCGAGTCACTTTCTCTATGACATACAAAAGATGATTTTTTTTTATTCTTCACACCAAAAATAATAACAAACAATCTATAACATGGGTCCCCAAACTTTCTAAAAAATTTTTTTACGTTTTTTCAGACTTTAGGGTGGCCGGACGTTGGTGTGAGTGGGAGGAATAATGCCCAATTGTGGTGTCAGTGGGGGAAACAGTACCCTATCGTTGGTGTCAGTAGGAAGAATAGTGCCCCATAGTTGGTGTCAGTGGGAGAAATAGTGGCCCCTCATTGGTGTCAGTGGGAATAATAGTGCCCCATAGTTGATGTCAGTAGCAAGAATAGTTCCCCATCAGTGTCAGTGGGAGGAATATTTGCCCATTGTTGGTATCAGTGGGAGGAATATTGGCCCATCGTTGTTTATAGTGGGAGGAATAGTGCCCCTACGTTGGTGTCAGTGGGAGGAATAGTGGCCCATAGTTGGTGTCAGTAGGAAGAATAGTGCCCCATAGTTGGTGTCAGTGGGAGGAATAGTGACCCATTGTTGGTGTCAGTGGGAGGAATAGAGGTCCATCATTGGTTGGTGTCAGTAGGGAGGATAGTGCCCCATAGTTGGTGTCAGTGGGAGGAATAATGCCTTGTATCAGCGAGAGGAACAGTGTCCCGAGGGCCAGATAAAAGCAAACAAAGCGCCACATCTGGCCCTAGGGCCGCAGTTTGGAGACCACTGTTCTAGTCTATTCTTTTCTATTTTATTGTATTCTATTCTGTTTTATTATATTCTCTATTACATTCTTTTAAATTCTATTCTGTTTTATTCTATTCTATGTTTTTATTGTCTATTCTATTTTATTATTTTCTTTTCTATCCTATTCGGTTTAGGTCTATTCTATTCTGCTCTTTTATTTTCTGTTCTATTCTATTTTTTTTTATAAATTATCCCAAGTAGGAATCATCTTCTTATTTCACTTTTATTTGGAATTTGAATTTGGATAATTTATTTCATTATAATTTATTTGGAATTCAGTCAAATTCATTACTCTTGAGATTCGGATATTTGCATACACCCAAATAACAAAAATTTCTTCTGAATATCGATTCATAACAAAACGAATCGCACATGTCTAATATCCGCCATCAAGTACACAAAATGACTGCTTGGTGGTGGATAAGGATAACAGTTGTAGAACAGCTTGGCTCAGGTGCTGCTGAGAACTAAGAACAAACATGAAAAGCTCAGTGTGCCTAAGGCCCCTTTCACACAACAGGTCCAACCAGTTCCGCCTGTCAGTTATTCAGTGGGACCCGATTGGATGGTCCATTCACTCCTATGGAAATATGGGTGTAAATGGACTTGTAAGAATAATGGACTTTTTGTTCATGTGTTTTAAAAATGTATTCAATGTTTTCCTTTTTCTCAACAAACGGCATCTTTCAAAAATGTACTTTTTTCCTTTTGATATATTTTGGATTTTTCCAAAAGTGATACTAAACACACACTGTGTAATTTACATTCTCCCTATTTCTGTATGTGGATGACCGCTCTGTAATTATTTTAGTAAAAAAAATAAAAAAAATAAAAACACCTAAGTATCTTTTTTCTTAATCAATATCCAGCTGTCATATGACCCAGCTCTCTCCCAACCTGTCTGCAGGGAAACATAAGCAGGAGGAGCCTCTAGTCCTCTGCTGCTGGTCACATGTTCAAAAAAACTAAAAAAAAACTAATTTTTTTAAAGTTTTAAATTGTCATACAAATTATTATTTTGTGGAAATAACATGGTGTGGGGGTGGATTTCTGCTAGTCACAGGCTGGGTCACGCCCCTCCAGCCTGTGTCTTAGAATAAGAGGGAGGTGAATCCTCCATCAATCTACATGTATTATCCTGCCCCCCATTGGGTTTAGCTAGTTAGTGGGCATGGAGGAGGAGGGAGGGAGTAGGCATTTACCACGTTGTATACGATGGGGAGGAAATACTCAGCATAGAAACTCACTGAAAACTGAGCATGTGCAGAGTTGGCACCACAGCTGCAAAATCCCTAGCTGAATTGGGGACATAAACAGAAGGGGGGGATAGAGAGTAGCAGGATCAACCAGTTTTTTTTTTGCAGAATACAGAAAACGAATCTCATAGTGACTGAGTGAGTATGAACAGCATGGAATACGCCATTTATTGATAGTTTTTTTTTTATGATGTGGGTTTAGTTACACTTTAATTTCACCAATAACGTTCAATAAATTCTCATTGTGGCAGCACTGCACCTACCCACAAATGTTTGAGCTTTACCTGTAGAATGAACAGGGCTACTTTTAATGTTTTCTTCCACTTTGCCTAAAGTGGCTTCTGAATTAAAATGAGCTCTTAGGTTCTCCACATTACCATTGATGGATCCATCTTGTTTAATCTCTTGGGCTTCCTCTTGGCTGGCTGATCCTACAGCAAGCTCAACCTTTTCGAGAGAAGATAAGCCAGTATTTGCCCCTATACTATGTTCTTTATCGGTTTTAAGCTCATGTCTTGAGTCCAGATTGGGAAGCAATTTTCCTTTTCCTTCCGATGTTGGACTATCTACTTCTGGAACATTTAAAGTAACACCATTCTCTAAATGTATTTTGTTTTCTTTTGTAGAAGAATCTTCAAGGGGGCGTGCTGGGTCGATATTCAGCTCCTCTTTAAACGTTCCTTCAAATTCATTGGCAACCAGGTTGTCTGAATGAATATCTGGATCATTGTCTGTTGCAATGAAACCTTCACTTGCAGGCCCCATTTCACCAGGAATGGAATTATGGTTATCGTTTGATGGGTCCAGATTTGTGATTGATAAGTCAACACCATGGTTTGTCTCCCTATTCACCTGGTCTTTATCACCCTTCCCTAAATTCATCACATTTGACACAACGGATTTAAACCAGTTGCTGGACTCATGAGTGGTCTTAACATTCTTTGGATCTTCTGGATTCTCCTGAACCTTTTTTATGTTTTCCTGTTCTTGTATTTTAATTAACTCCTGTTGGTCAAGGACCTCCAAAATGCCATCAGTATTGCCAATGTTGGACTCGTCAGACCCACTTTTATCTGTTTCACCTAATACAGTGGAATGTTCTAAGCCAATATTCAAGTTTAATTCCTTCTCATGCTTTGACTCTTCCGTTGTTGATTGGTCAACTACTGAGGTCTCAGTTTTATGCTCGTTCTCACTTTCTGTAGAGTTACGTAGAGTAGGACTCAATTGTTTTGTTATCTCGTTGCCTCCAATTTCATCTTCACTTTGGGAAGGGACTTCTTTCTTTATTTCATTTGTGGCCCCGAAACTCAATACATCTTTGATGGCGAAGTTGAACCATTTTGGTTTTGCTTCCTCAGGGTTTTCGGTTTCTTGGTTTTCTTGCTCAGCCTCCTGAGGATTTGACAAAGTATTTTCTTCTTCCGTTTCAACCACAAATTCTTTGTTTGCAAATTGGTTCAATGTTTCCAATGTTTCCGTATCGCTCTGTGGGTTCTTTCCTCCAAAGGGCAGAAGCTTTTTCAGCCGGCCACCGAACCAACCAGAATTTTCTGGCTGAGAGACCTCAGGCTCTTTGGGTTGTACCACATTATTTTCTGGAATTTGTTCTGCCAGAAGGCCCTCTTCGTGTACATGTTCTGCTTTGGCTGTGTTGTCTTGTTTATCACTTCCCATCCCAAACCAACCTGCAATGCCAGATGGAGCCCAAGGTGGTTTGTCTGTAACTTCTTCATTGGGGCTGATGCCGTCTTGTAAATCCTCAGTTGAGATGCCACCTGAAAATTAAAAAATAAAAATAGATAGTTACGGTAATATTATGCACTATATTATAGAGTTACAAGAAAAGTTTGTTAGTTTTGGATCGAGCAAGTGTAGTGCACTCCTCTAGGAGCTACTGGGCATTGCAGTCTATCTCCCCCTTAGAGCACACAGAGCCAGTCACACTGCATTGTTTTTAATTCTTCCACTGGCTCAGAAAACAGTCTAATGCCGCGTACACACGGTCGGAATTCTCGTCGGAAAACGCTCTGATGGTTTTCCCGTCGGAATTCCGACGGAATTTCGCTCCACTGTCTTGCCTACACACGGTCACACCAAATTCCGATGGTCAGTAACACTGCGACATAAAACACGTTCGACAGCACTATAAAAGGGAAGTTTAATGCTTCCGAGCATGCGTTGAATTGTTTCCGAGCATGCGTCGGAATTTTGCGTGTCGGAATTGCCTACACACGATCGGAAAATCCGATAGAAAGGTTTTCCGTCTGAAAAATTGAGAACAGGTTCTCAATTCAAAGTCCGTCGGAAATTCCGACAGAAAAAGACCGTTGACCATACACACGGTCGGAAAATCCGATGAAAAGCTCCCATCGGACTGTTTCCATCGGAAATTCCGACCGTGTGTATGCCGCATTAGGGTTCTTTTTAGGGTTTTTATTGGGAACGATAAAATGGGATAGGGAGCATGGGATACCTCAAAAACTGTAGAACTGGATAACTTGAGGACTCCTGTATTTCTGACTGCACTGCACACCCTGAATGTCCCACAGGATCTCTATGCTGTTGTCGAACCTGTACTCCTTCCAAAGTTAAAATTTACGCACATTCGCTTTCCTTCACCACTTGGGTCATCCACTCACCACAGAATCATTGGTTGTCTATTATGACAACTGACTATCAAAACACTCGGACCTACAGGATTCATTATTACATTAAGATACTTTCTCTTGAATTGTCTCCGGGCTTCTGGACTCTTTGGAACCATCTTGGTGTCTGCATATAATCTTCCAATCCATACATTTATCCATTCACTGCACTTTCAAATAAAGAACCCCCTGAAGAAGACTCAGCGAGTTGAAACACGTAGGGGTCCCCTTTGGGGTGTTATGCTCCTTTAAGGAATGGAATCTTTTGCATATTTTCCTTTTGTTTGTACGCAACATATACGTTGTATGCATGTTCTTTTATCTCTGCATCCATTTTAAACCGTATGTATAAATAAACTTTTCTACATTTGATACAATTTTGTGTCTATATTTGTGCCCTATTCTCTTTTTCTTTGCAACTTCCTTCTGGCTCTCTCCAGTGAGCTTTTTCAGACCCAACTCGATCCTTGGACAAAGATCTGCAAATAGGCCCCCCAAAAAAGCCTAGCTGGGACCTCAGTGTTTTCCTCAAGGCCTCCACTAGGTTCCATAGGACGCAGCAGATCACAGATTGGGGTAAAGGGCATAGGCGTGCGCAGGGAGTGTGTCAGGTGTGCCTGGGCACACCCTAATCACTATGTGCGTTGCTGATTCTGCTAGTTCCCCCCCTCCCCCCCCACCCTGCAGTACTGCTATCTTCCTTCCTCTCCTCTCCCCCCAGCTGCTGCGGGGGGATGTTTCAGGATTGAGAGTGGGGGAAGGAACTAGTAAATAATTTATTTTCTAAATGAATACAGTGAACACAATCGCTCACTGTGTCCATTTATAACTGAAGCATAGTAAACCATGTTTACTATGCTTCAGTTTATGAATGAACAGCAAGCAACTCAGCACAGAGCACTTCCCATTCATTCACTGCCCCGTGCAACTGAGGCTGCAAAGAAAGGCATGTGTGTTAGAGCTTTAGGGTGCACACCCATGGTAAAGGGCCAATCACAGTGCCCCTTTACCATGTGATCAGCTGTGTCCAATGACAGCTGATCATGTAGTAACAAGCCGGTTATTGGTATTCCTTTCCTCGCGCTGACAGCGTGAGGAGAGGAGAGCCGATAACCAGCTTGTGTTAAAGGGACATCTAAAGTTAGAATCAGGGCACATATAATCAGTGCAGTCACAGTGCCCACCAGTGCTGCCAATCAGTGCCCATCAGTGCAGCCTATCAGTGCCCATCAGTGCAACCTCATCAGTGCCCACAAGTGCCGCCTATTTAGTACCCATCAGTGCAGCCTATCAGTGCCTATCAGCGCTTCCTCATCAGTGCCCATCAGTGGAGCCTATCAGTGCCCATCAGTGCTTCCTCATCAGTGCCCATCAGTGCAGCCTATCAGTGCAGCCTTATCAGTGCCCACCAGTGCCGCCTAATCAGTGCCCATCAGTGCAGCCTATCAGTGCCCATCAGTGCAGCCTATCAGTGCCCATCAGTGCAGTCTCATCAGTGCCCACAAGTGCCGCCTATTTAGTACCCATCAGTGCAGCCTATCAGTGCCTATCAGCGCTTCCTCATCAGTGCCCATCAGTGGAGCCTATCAGTGCCCATCAGTGCTTCCTCATCAGTGCCCACCATTGCCGCCTCATTGGTGCCCATCAGTGCAGCCTATCAGTGCCCATCAGTGCAGCCTTATCAGTGCCCACCAGTGCCGCCTAATCAGTGCCCATCAGTGCAGACTATCAGTGCCCATCAGTGGAGCCTATCAGTGCCCATCAGTGCTTCCTCATCAGTGCCCACCATTGTCGCCTCATTGGTGCCCATCAGTGCAGCCTATCAGTGTCCACCAGTGCCGCCTAATCAGTGCCCATCAGTGCAGACTATCAGTGCAACCTCATCAGTGCCCACCAGTGCAACCTCATCAGTGCCCATCAGTGCAGTCTATCAGTGCCCATCAGCGCTTCCTCATCAGTGCCCATCAGTGCAGCCTATCAGTGCTCATCAGTGCAACCTCATCAATGCCCACAAGTGCCGCCCAATCAGTGCAGCCTATCAGTGCCCATCAGTGGTTACTCATCAGTGCCCACCAGTGCCACCTCATCAGTGCCCATGAGTGGTTCCTCATCAGTGCACACTAGTGCCGCCTCATTAGTGCCCATCAGTGCAGCCTATCAGTGTAGCCTATCAGTGCCCTTCAGTGGAGGAAAATTACCTGTTTGCAAAATTTTATATGAAAAATGTTTTTTTTTGTCAAAAATTTCGGTCTTTTTTCATTTGTTTAGCAAAAAAAAAAAATCCCAGTGGTGATTAAATACCACCATAAGAAAGCTCTATCTGTCCCAAACAAATGATAAAAATGTCATATGGGTACAGCGTTGCAATGACCGCGCAATTGTCATTCAAAATGGGACTGTGCTGAAATCTGAAAATTGGCCTGGGCAGGAAGGGGGTGAAAGTGCCCGGTAGGCAAGTGGTAAATGTTAACGCCCTGAGCAGATGTCTAAACTGACTTTGACACTCGGATCTACCTCCTGATGATGTCTTCTCTCTGTTTTCTTTTTCTGGATGATCCATGAAGTCTTCTCCATTTTCTCTGGACTTATGAAGAACGCTGTCTTCATTCTCGAAGACATAATCCCCTCCATCCAAACACACAAAATCGATTTCCTGGGATATAAATAGACACAAAGAAATCAAATCACATTATTTGAAAACTCCACTCTTGTGATCAATGGCTGGGCTGATGACCTTTCTTGTTGATTCCTTTTAGTCTCTTCTCACCCCCCTAAATATTATATATTTTCTGAGAGCAGAAACCATGTCCGTGGTCCCCCTCCTGGCACCTTCCGCCGCTCTGCCCAGGCTCTCCCGTCCCACGGGATGCCCGAGCGACCAGCCGGCACATCTGCCGGCTGGCCGGAGACCCGAAGAAAGCCAGAGTCAGCTTTGATCGTGTCTCGGATCTAGTAACCCGGAAGCAATGTAACGACACCACTTCCACATTAACTGAAACCTTAAAAGGTGCCAGATTTAAAAAAAAAAAAAATTACAGTATTCAAAATAGCCAAACTTGGCGTTATGAATGCTTTTAAGCGCAAAGGAGGAATTTGGGGTCCCCAGATCTCTCCATAAAGAGGACCTGTTATTGCCTATTATTGTCACAAGGGATGTTTTACTTTCCTTGTGACAGCAATAAAAGTGATAAAAAAATGAAATAATTTAAAGTGACAGTGTAAAAAATAAAATAAATAAGAAAAAAGAAAAGCGCCTCCATCCAGCAAACGCATACGTAAGTCACGCCTGCAAATGTAAACAGTGTCCGCACCACACATGTGAGGTATCACTGCGATCATTAGAGCGAGAGCAATAATTCTAGTGCTGGATCTCCTCTGTAACTCTAAACTGGTAACCGTTAACATTTTTGTAAAGTGTCGCCTATGTAGATTTTTAAGTACGGTAGTTTGTCGCCATTCCACGAGCGTGCGCAATTTTAAAGCGTGACATGTTAGGTATCTGTTTACTCAGCATAAGATCATCTTTCACATTATACAAAGAAATTGGGCTAACTTTACTGTTTTTTTAATTCATAAAAAGTGTATTTGTGCATTTGAAAGACCATTGAACAAATACAGTGTGACATAAAATATTGTAACGACTCCAATTTTATTCTCTAGGGACTCGGCTAAAAAAATATATACATAATATCATTTATATTTATAATTTATATATATATATATATATATATATATATATATATATATATATATATATAATAGTAATTTTCTACCAAAAAAAAAAAAAAATACAGATTTTAACTCTTAATTTCAAAAAGAGGCTCGGTCTTTAAGTGGTTAAAAAAACTAATTCGGAGTGAAACGAATTGCACGTGTCTAATACCGGTACAACAAGTGTCAGAAAAAGGCTTAGGCGTGAAGGGGTTATTGTAATTTTCAGTAGACTATATACCAAAGTTAATTTTAGGACACAGGAATGCAATATATTACCCAATTTTTGGTAAAATACAAAAGATGAGGTTGCACCCATAAAAATGATACCAAACATCTCAAGCCTTAAAATTGCATGCGCTTGTGAAATCGCAAAAATGGCGGTACCCGAAATTCTTCATAGATGTCACTTTAAAAGCCCCTTCGGGCCATCAGTTTAGAGTAGACAGTGAATGTGATATGCAATATAGGTAGTGCAATTGATGTAGGTGCCCCATGTGCATTTTTATTTTTACACTTTTTTTATTTTTTATAACATGGGGACTAAAATTTACTTAGACAGGTTCTCTTTATTGAGACATCAGGTGTCTATTCGACCACTATTGTCTCACCTGCCCTTCACTGAAAAGAATGGAGTGCAAATTGTTTGAGCCTGGGTTCACACCAGTGCGGTGCGAATTTAATGTCCAGCGTGACTGCGCACTGAAACGTCGGTTGTTCGGCGGTTTGTCAGCGTTTTAGGTGCGAATCAGCTGCGAACATAAATTCGCAACTCATTGTACTACTTCTGAGGGAGAAGTCCACGCCAATTTAAAAAAAAAAACGGCATGGATTCCCCCTCCAGGAGCATACCAGGCCCTTAGGTCTGGTATGGATTTTAAGGGTAACCCCCCTACGCCGAAAAAACGGCGTGGGGGTCCCCCAAAATCCATACCAGACCCTTATCCGAGCACGCAGCCTGGCAGGTCAGGAAAGGGGGTGGGGACGAACGAGCGCCCCCCCCCCCACCTCCTGAACCGTACCACACAATTTTTGTAAAATATTTTATTACACAGCTCGGGGGTCTTCTTCCGTCTTGGGGGTCTTCTTGCCGGACTCCTCTGCTCTCTTCTGCTCTTTTACCTAGCTCTTTCACAAGCGGAGGAGCCCGGCTTTCTTCTTCGTCGTAGCCGCCGTCGTCTGGGGGTCTCGTTCCGCCTTCGGGTGTCTTCCGGGGTCTCTTTTGTTCTTGCCGCTGTCGCCGCCTTCTGCGCCGCCTGCTTCTTCTTCTTCTTCTTCTTCCTCTTCTTCCGATGTTGACTCGTCGCGCTCTCTGGCCGGAATGGCAGAGACACACGGTGTTGTGACTTATATAGGGACAAGGGGTGGGGTCACATGCTCATGTCACATGGTGACCCCGCCCACATATGATGTCACAGTCCCGGAGGATGCTGGGACTGTGACATCATATGTGGGCGGGGTCACCATGTGACATGAGCATGTGACCCTGCCCCTTGTCCCTATATAAGTCACAACCCCGCGTGTCTCTGCCATTCCGGCCAGAGAGCGCGATGAGTCAACATCGGAAGAAGAAGAAGAAGACGGCGCAGAAGGCGGCGACAGCGGCAAGAACAGAAGAGACCCCGGAAGACCCCGGAAGACCCCCGGAGGCGGAACGAGACCCCCAGACGACGGTGGCGACGACGAAGAAGAAAGCCGGGCTCCTCGTGAAAGAGCTAGGTAAAAGAGCAGAAGAGAGCGGAGGAGTCCGGCGAGAAGACCCCCCAAGATAGAAGAAGACCCCCGGAGCTGTGCAATAAAATATTTTACAAAAATTGTGTGTTTTTTTTATTTACACTTTTACACCGTAGGTGAATGGGTAGGGGTACATCGTACCCCATATTCATTCACATAGGGTGGGGGGCCGGATTTGGGGGCCCCCTTATTAAAGGGAGCTCCCGGATTCCGATAATCCCCCCGCCCGCAGACCCCGACAACCAACGGCCAGGGTTGTCGGGAAGAGGCCGTTGTCCTCATCAACATGGGGACAAGGTGCTTTGGGGTGGGGGGGCCGCAGGGCGCCCCTTTCCCCAAAGCACCCACCCCCCATGTTGAGGGCATGCGGCCTGGTACGGTTCAGGAGGGGGGGACGCTCGCTCGTCCCCACCCCCTTTCCTTGACCTGCCAGGCTGCGTGCTCGGATAAGGGTCTGGTATGGATTTTGGGGGGACCCCTACGCCGTTTTTTCGGCGTAGGGGGGTTACCCTTAAAATCCATACCAGACCTAAGGGCCTGGAATGCTCCTGGAGGGGGAATCCATGCCGGTTTTTTATTTTAAAATTTGGCGTGGAGTTCCCCCTCAGAAGTAGTACAATGAGTTGCGAATTTTTGTTCACAACGCAAGCCAGCTGCGAATCAGATGCGTGCCCATAGAAGATAATGGGCCTGAATTCGCACCTGAGCCGCACCGCACTGCCCAAAAATCGCACACGTTTTTTCTGCAATGCGCAGTGCGCATGCACCGGAGATATGTGAACATGCCTCATTAAAATCAATGTATTTTTAAATGTCCTGCGAATTCGCAGCGTGGTAGGCCGCTACGAATTTGCATAGGTGTGAACCCAGGCTCAGTGTTTATTCTAGCTAGGGGAGATCAGTGAATGGATATCCGTTAGTCTTTCTCCTCTCTACCCAGAGACACCCGCCATGCGGGTTCTGGGCCTGTAGGTGGGACAGCAGAGCCCAGGAATCAGGGCGAGGATGATGGTGGTGGAGAATTAGACAGGCATAGACAATATGCCAGTGTTCCATATCACATGTATGTATTTACCATCATCCTGGAAAATAAATGTTACATTGCATCAATTGTTTTCTTTCGAAAAAGAGAAAATAGTTTCTTCCCTACAAACGTCATATTGTGTTGATCCAGGATGGGCAGACCGGATCTGCTGTGTATGGGCAATCTAATAAGGATTCATCTGTCACTGATTCATTACTCTTGTGTGCTGCATGACACTCACTTTCATTTGTCTTTTTAAAAACGTTACCTGTGCAGGAACTTCCACTTCCTCTGACAGATAGACTTCTTCTATGGTGACCAGGTCTCTGGGAAAAAAGCCATATGCTTTCCCTATCTGAAAGAGAGCAAATATTTCTGCTAGATCTGCAGCCAAAGAGATTTGTCCTGAAAGAACACATCTGAGAATAACATTATTATTACAGATAGGAGTATTGAAATTCACATTCATGTCAGAGGTTCCCACATCACATCAGAGGTCCTCCATCACATCACAGGTCCTCCATCCCATCAGAGGTCCTCCATCACATCACAGGTCCTCCATCCCATCAGAGGTCCTCCCATCCCATCAGAGGTCCTCCCATCCTATCAGAGGTCATCCATCCCATCGGAGGTCCTCCCATCCCATCAGAGGTCCTCCCATCACATCACAGGTCCTCCATCCCATCAGAGGTCCTCCCATCCCATCAGAGGTCCTCTATCCCATCGGAGGTCCTCCCATCCCATCAGAGGTCCTCCCATCACATCACAGGTCCTCCATCACATCACAGGTCCTCCATCCCATCAGAGGTCCTCCCATCCCATCAGAGGTCCTCCATCACATCAAAGGTCCTCCATCCCATCGGAGGTCCTCCTATCCCATCAGAGGTCCTCCCATCACATCAGAGGTCCTCCCATTCCATCAGAGGTTCCCCCATCCCACCAGAGACCCCACAATCACATCTGAGGTCCTCCCATCACATCAGAGGTCCTCCCCTCACATCAATGGTCCCCATCACATCAGAGGTCTTAAATCATATCAGAGGTCCTCCCACCATATCAGAGGTCTCACCATCACATCAGAGCTCCCCCCATCTTATCAGAGGTTCCCATATTAAATCAGAGTCCCCTTCGTGTCAGAGGCCCCTATCACATCATAGGTCCCCCTTTCACATTAGAGGTCCTCCATCACATCAAAGGTCCCCCCCATCACATCAGAGCCCCCCCCCCTCATCACATCAGCGGTCCCCAATCACATAAGAGGCCCTCCCATCACATCAGAGGTTACCCTATCACATCACAGGTCCCCCATCACATCAGAGTTTCCTCTATCACATCATCGGTCTCCCTTTCACATCAGAGGTCCCCCCATCACATTATAGGTCCCCTCATCATATCAGAGCCCCCCCCCCCATCTTGTCAGAGGCTCCTACATTAAATTAGAGTTCCCCTTCATGTCAGAGGGCCCTATTACATTATAGGTCTCCCTGTCACATTAGAGGTCCCCCATGACATCAGAAGTCTTGCATCACATCAGAGGTCCTTCATCATAACAGAGGTCCCCCCCATCACATCAGAGGGCCTCCCATCACATCAGAGGTCCCCCATCACATCAGAGGTCCCCCATCACATCAAAGGTCCATTCATCACATCAGAGCCCCACCCCCCCCCCCATCACATAAGAGCCACCTTCATGTCAGAAATCCTTCCATTACATACGAGTCTCCCCTTCATATCAGAGGTCATCCCATCACATCAAAGGCCACTGGTCACATCACAGTCCTTCTATCACATCAGAGCCCCCCTTAATGTCAGACTCCCATCATTATAACAGATGTGACATCAAATGAGAGCCCCCTGTTCAGATCAGAGACACATCTTCATGTCAGAGGCCTTCCATCCCATCAGAGTCCTGTCTTTACATTAGAGGTCACCTAACACATCCATGTCAGCCCATCATGTCAGAGGTCCCCATCACATCAGAGCTACCCCTATATATTAGAAACCCTCCACCACATGAGAATCTCCCCATCACCACAGAGTCATTTCATTACATCAGAGTCCCCCAATCACAAAGTCCCTACATCTCAGAGCCCCCGCCCCATAACACAGTCCCCTCCTCACATCAGAGCCCTATTGTTTGGATCCAACAGCGTGGCAGAGGGCAGGAGATGGATGAGGTCTGGAGGAAGCAGACTTCCCTCTTCTCCCGATTGTTGGGGGTGGCCCTGTATACTGGATCAGAGCCATGCATTGCCTTAGTGAGGGCAGGCTGGCTGCTAACACCATAGCACTGGATGATGGCATGCATTCTGCCCTAGAGTGTCTTTGGTTGTTATGGGGCTGGCGGACGGCCCACCTGCCCCATGGCAACTCATGATGCTGATCCAGGGCAAACTGTGTGCCGTGCTCTGCTCATGGCACCTTGGGGGGGAACCTTGTGGGCTCTTGTGGGCTCTAGTTAAACACTTAACTAGAGCCCACAAATGGCCTCCAACTCCTCTGAAAATAGTCTTGCGTCCTGCGGAGACAGATAACCTGTCTATAAAGGTTTCTACAGAACTGATAACTAACTGATAACAAAATGTATCAAATATATGAAAAAACAATCTTACTGAATCAAAAAAATTCAAAGAAATAATAATAATAATTAAAAAAAAAAAAAGAGCCCCTGGCCACATGGAATGGAGTCTGAGGGAACATATCTTTTTATGGGTTTCCATATCATGATATATTTTAGGATGAGAGTTTTGGATTGTGACAACTTTGTTTTTTTATTTCTTTCGATTTTTTGATTTGCCATTTTGTATGCATTTAACCACAAATAATAATAATAATAAAAATGATAATAACATACGCTGCCTTGCCATAGGTCCTCTCTCCCTTCGGCGAGTTTATAATACACATTGATCTCCTCTCCAGCTTTGAAGCTGAGGAACCGGCAGTCCGTTCCGATGTAATCTTGCTTTGCCGAAACTCTCATCATCTGACCTGAAAATCAAACAGCTGACATCACTACAATGGATGGGCGTGTAAAGAGGACCTGTATGTTTAATGCTAATTAACCACTTGCCGCTTGGCTCACGCCGATATACGTCGACGAAGTGGCACGTTCATGCAAAACAACATATGAGTACGTTGTCCGCTTTAAGGGCCGCTGGAAGTGCGCGCGCTGCACGGCAGGGGACCCGATGCACGTGGCCGGTGGGCGGGATCACGGGCACGAGAGCCAGAACGGGGATTTGTGTGTGTAAACACACAAATCCCTGTTCTGTCAGGTGAGAGGAGGCATTTTTGGGGATATTTATATAGCGCAAAAAATAAACTGCAGAGGTGATCAAATACCACCAAAATAAATCTCTATTTGTGGGAAAAAAGGACGTCAATTTTGTTTGGGTACAGCGTCGCATGACCGTGAAATTGTCAGTTAAAGCGACGCAGTGCCGTATCGCAAAAAATGGCCTGGTCATTAAGGGGGAAAATCTTCCAGTTGGAGTGGTTATTAGTACCCCATCTAGAGAGTGACATTTTTGCCCATTCTTCTTTGCAAAATAGCTCAAGTTCTGTCAGATTGGATGGAGAGCATCTGTGAACAGCAATTTTCAAGTCTTGCCACAGATTCTCAATTGGATTTAGGTCTGGACTTTGACTGGGCCATTCTAACACATGGATATGCTTTGATCTAAACCATTCCATTGTAGCTCTGGCTGTATGTTTAGGGTGGTTGTCCTGCTGGAAAGTGGACCTCCGCCCCAGTCTCAAGTCTTTTGCAGACTCTTGTAAGATTGCCCTGTATTTGGCCCCATCCATCTTCCCATCAACTCTGACCAGCTTCCCTGTCCCTGATGAAGAAAAGCACAACAAGATGCTGCCACCACCATGCTTCACGATGGGGATGGTGTGTTCAGGGTGATGTGCAGTGTTAGGTTTCCACCACACAGCATTTTGCTTTTAGGCCAAAAAGTTAAACTTTGGTCTCACGTGGCTTATCACAAACGGGACTTCTTATGACTTTCTTTCACCAATGAAAAAAAAAAAGTGGAGCAAGAAACTGCGCTATAGGTCAAAAATTGTAGAATTATAAATTATACATTAGCAATAAACCTTGGTGTTTTAGACCATATACGGCTGCAGCAACTATACCATATACAGACGGTGATAAAGATGTGAAAAACAGAAAAAGCTGCGCAAACCAACAAAACTAGAGTGAATAAGCATCTAAACAGAAAATAGATTGTAATACATATCATAAGCTGCAAACAAATTTACAAGTATGCAATAATTATGAATACATATAAGTATACATAAATCAACACCCAGTGAAACATAAATGAATATGTGAAAATGAGTATAATAAAAATTGGTGAGTCCATGTGTGGACCAATCAGGCCCCAAAAACAATAATAAAAACCAACAGAACAGAAGCGTTGCCCCTTTGGTGAACAGGTAATTGGTTCTGGTATTTGTATGAACAAACCAAAAACCAAAACCCAACAGCATAAAAAACAAAAGGGTTCAGAAGAGTTCCAATATTCGTGCTCTCATGTGGGGTTCCTGGTATCCACTTCCTATACCACGTATTTGAAGATATGTGCAACACCACCACCAATAGTGAATAAGATGGCCGCTTACCACAAATCAATGACCCACCATCACAGAGGGTCAAACAGGCATGGGATTAAGGTTTGGACTAAAAGCCTCTACAAAGATGATGTTAACCAGTTTCCAGGCGAATATGTTGGCAAAAGCAAGACTTGGTACAGCATCAATTCTCTCTCAAACGATCACCATACAATGCCCAACATGGAAGAAGAAAAAATGCTCCAAATAGCGCATTATCTCTGAGTAATATTTATTAAAAAAGTGTGAACACTTACATTAGGTTAAAAGTTGATCAGCTCAGCAGAAGAAATACAAAACAGTCCCATGTACCGGCCGGATACAAGGATAGCTGCTACTGACATAAGCACCTCAATAAGATTGAAACGAGGTGTATAACAGAGTGCCGCTCGCCGAGCGGCACTCTGTTATACACCTCGTTTCAATCTTATTGAGGTGCTTATGTCAGTAGCAGCTATCCTTGTATCCGGCCGGTACATGGGACTGTTTTGTATTTCTTCTGCTGAGCTGATCAACTTTTAACCTAATGTAAGTGTTCACACTTTTTTAATAAATATTACTCAGAGATAATGCGCTATTTGGAGCATTTTTTCTTCTTCCATGTTGGGCATTGTATGGTGATCGTTTGAGAGAGAATTGATGCTGTACCAAGTCTTGCTTTTGCCAACATATTCGCCTGGAAACTGGTTAACATCATCTTTGTAGAGGCTTTTAGTCCAAACCTTAATCCCATGCCTGTTTGACCCTCTGTGATGGTGGGTCATTGATTTGTGGTAAGCGGCCATCTTATTCACTATTGGTGGTGGTGTTGCACATATCTTCAAATACGTGGTATAGGAAGTGGATACCAGGAACCCCACATGAGAGCACGAATATTGGAACTCTTCTGAACCCTTTTGTTTTTTATGCTGTTGGGTTTTGGTTTTTGGTTTGTTCATACAAATACCAGAACCAATTACCTGTTCACCAAAGGGGCAACGCTTCTGTTCTGTTGGTTTTTATTATTGTTTTTGGGGCCTGATTGGTCCACACATGGACTCACCAATTTTTATTATACTCATTTTCACATATTCATTTATGTTTCACTGGGTGTTGATTTATGTATACTTATATG
This sequence comes from Lithobates sylvaticus, assembly GCA_028564925.1. Classification (NCBI taxonomy): domain Eukaryota; kingdom Metazoa; phylum Chordata; class Amphibia; order Anura; family Ranidae; genus Lithobates; species Lithobates sylvaticus. The sequence goes on from CM053038.1 coordinate 74,186,416, forward strand.
TATTCATAATTATTGCATACTTGTAAATTTGTTTGCAGCTTATGATATGTATTACAATCTATTTTCTGTTTAGTTTCTTTCACCAATGGCTTTCTTCTTGCCACTCTTCCATAAAGGGCAGATTTGTGAAATGCACGACTAATAGTTGTCCTGTGGACAGATTCTCCCACCTGAGCTGTGGATCTCTGCAGCTCCTCCAGAGTTTCCATGGGCCTCTTGGCTGCTTCTCTGATGAATGCTCTCCTTGCCTGGCCTGTCAGTTTAGGTGGACGGCCATGTTTTGTTAGGTTTTGCAGTTGTGCCATACTCTTTCCATTTTCAGATGATGGATTGAACAGTGCTCCGTGAGATGTTCAAAGCTTGGGATATTTTTTTTATAACCTAACCCTGCTTTGATCTTCTCCACAACTTTATCCCTGACCTGTCTGGTGTGTTCCTTGGCCTTCATGATGCTGTTTGTTCACTAAGGTTCTCTAACAAACCTCTGAGGGTTTCACAGAACAGCTGTATTTATACTGAGATTAAATTACACACAGATGGACTCTATTTACTAATCAGGTGACTTCTGAAGGCAATTAGTTCCACTAGATTTAAATTAGAGGTATCAGAGTAAAGGGGGGGCTGAATACAAATGTACTCCACACTTTTCACATATTTGTAATTTTTATTTTTTAAACGATTTATCATTTTCCTTCCACTTCACAATTATGTGCCACTTTGTGTTGGTCTATCACATAAAATCCCAATAAAATACATTTACATTTTTGGTTGTGACATGACAAAATGTGGAAAATTTCAAGGGTATGAATACTTTTTCAAGGCACTGTATTCTGCAGCCAATCCGGTCTGATCTCCAGCGGCGAATGCTGTGCGCAGGAGAGGACCGACAACGGCTGGAAAATGCCAGGGAAGTGACGTCAACCATACACCACTTACTATGGGGCTTCCATTATTGGCTGACTCTCCTACACCCTCCTCCACACTGAAGCCACCGCTGACACCGGATGAGGTAAGTACAGCGATTTTCTGCTTTATAGGGTTAGATATATTAGGTTTAGATTGTGGCAGAGAGCAGTTTTTTTTTTTTTTTTTAAACATATGTTTTATTAATTTTTCAAAAATACAAAACAAAAAAAACATAAAAAGACATTTTTACAATTACAAAAACAAATAAACATACAAAACCATAGACAAAAAAAAGAAGAGAGCAGGTTTAGAGTTAGTTTTTGCCTGGACTTCCACTTTAAATTTTAATTTTTTTATTATTTTTACACTGTCACTTTAAAAAAATGTTTTATCACTTTTATTGTTATCACAGGAAATATAAAACATTCACTGTGATAGCATGATCAGTGACAGGTACTCTTTATAGGGAGATTTAGGATCTATTAATCCCCAGATGTCTTCTCTGTCCTTCAAAGCATCTGATCATACCAAGATGTGTGTTCAGATGATCAGATGCTTACCCAATGTGTGATCAGATGATCAGATGCTTACCCAATGTGTGATCAGATGCTTACCCAATAAAAAAAAATGGCGCCATTCACATTTGGTGAAGTCATGAATTGTTTAACCACTTCAATACCAGACACTTAGACACCTTCCCGCCCAGACCAATTTTCAGCTTTCAGCGCTGTTGCAATTTGAATGACAATTGCGCGGTCGTGCTACACTGCACCCAAACTAATTTTTTATCATTTTGTTCCAACAAATAGAGCTTTCTTTTGGTGGTATTTGATCACCTCTGCAATTTTTATTTTTTGCGCAACAAACAAAAAAAGACCGAAAACTTTGCAAAAAAACAAGTTTTTCTTTGTCACTGTTAATTTTTTTTGTAAATAAGTGCGTTTTCTTCTTCAATGACGGGCACTGATATGGCTGCACTGATGGGCACTGATAAGGCGGCACTGAAGGGCACCGATGAGGTGGCACCAATGAGGTGGCACTGATGAGGTGGCACTGATAGGTGGCACTGGTATGCGGCACTGATGGGCACTCAGGTGGCACTAATGGACACTCATAGGCAGCACTGACGGGTACTTATGGGTGGCACTGATGCATACATATAGGTGGCACTGATAGGTGGCATGGATGGGCACTGATGGGCACTGATAGGTGGGCCTGGATGGGCACGGATGGGCACTGATAGATGGCACTGATGGACACTGATGGGTGACACTGATGACACTAATGGGTGGCATTGCTGGGCATCCCTGTTTTATAACATACATATGATGTGCCAATCAGTGCCCATTTGTGGGCACTGGTTGGCATATTTTGGGCATTTTTTTTAGCATGTGGATGGTCATGGGGGATGTACCTGGCCATCCACATGCTGGGGGCTTCCCTGGTGGTCTAGTGTGGGCATCTGAGGGGGGGCTGCGCTGATAAACAATCAGCACAGGCCTCCCCCTGTCAGGAGAACCGCAGATCGGCTCTCCTCTACTAGCGTCTGTCAGACCAACGGCTCTTCCTGTGTACATCGTGATCAGCCGTGGACACGGCTGATCACGTGGTAAAGAGCCTCCGCCGGAGGCTCTTTACCAAGATCGGTGTAGCGGTGTGTCAGACTGACACGGGCGCGCATCGGCTGTTATCCTGAAGGACGTCATATGACGCCCAGTCAGGATAACGAAACCACTTCCCGGACGTCAATCTGCTATTGACCGGGCGGGAAGTGGTTAACATTCCCAGTTTCCTATACTATAGAGATGATCAGAACTATTCTAGTCTCTCGTTGCCTCTGTGGTCGGCCGGCAGACGCACTGTCTGGTCACTCGGATCTCGAGCCCGAGAGAGCTGCGGGAGTAGGGTTAGAACCTTTTCTTCAAGTCAAACCAAACACTTTAGCAACCCTGCTGGGAAGTCATAGTCCAGTCTGAATAATGTGTCCGGGTTTCAGGCAGTCTGAAACCCAGACATAAGATTCCAAACCCGAAATGTCCAGGTGAATCCCGTACAGGTGGCAACCCTATGCAGGAGGTTGGGAACGTCCCCTCCCACCGGTTGTAAAAGCAATCCAGCAGCTAATTAGCCGCTAGGATTGCTTTTACAAGAAAGACAACCATCGGCTCTAAAAGATGGTACCGCAATGATGATGCATGCGGCCGCGGGCGTCCTCTCGGTATAACCACTCAAAGTCTGGCGAGGTACTGGTATGTTGCTGATCATCAGGCGGTTATATTTGTACCCGTTTGCCACCACCATGCTTTTCCCAGATGGCACACTTTCCCTGGCGTACACAAAAACAAATCTCCGGCTCCTGTCTTGTTTTACCTGAGAGCTGCTGGCGGTAAACAAGCCCTCGAACTTTGCCCTCCGGTGACTTGAGGTTATAGAGATTTTTTTTCATGCAATAAAAATCTCCAGATGGCGATAAATAGTCTGGGAAAAGGAATTCTGACACTGATCAAACAAATCTTCACCTCCCTCTCGGGAAGGGGGAGGGGAGGGTAATCCTTTTCTCTTCCATAGAAAATAGTGAAGGGTTATCGGTATTGCTTATGTGCCAATGTTTAATGCTTCACAGCCAGAACTGTTTGTGAGCCACTTCAATACCGGGCACTTTCACCCCCCTTCCTGCCCAGGCCAATTTTCAGCTTTCAGCGCTCTCACACTTTGAATGACAATTGCGCGGTCATGTGACACTGTACCTAGGCTATAAGAAATGTTTATCATTTTATTCACACAAACAAAGCTTTCTTTTGGTTGTTTTTATTTTTTTGCTAAACAAACAAAGACTGAAAAGTTTGAAAAAAATAACAGTTTTCATGGTTTGTTATAAAATTTTGTAAATAAGTAATTTTTCTCTTTCACTGATGAACACTGATAGGCAGCACTGATTAGGCGCACTAATAGGTGGGCCTGAAGGGCACTGAATTGTGTCACTGAAGGGCACTGAGAGGTGGCACTGATAGACAGCACTGATGATGAGGCACTCATAGGCGGCACTGATGATGAGGCACTGATAGGTGCCACTGATGGGCACTCATAGGCAGCACTGATGATGAAGCACTGATAGGCGGCACTGATGATGAGGCACTGATAGGCGACACTGATAGGCAGCACTGATGATGAGGCACTGATAGGCGACACTGATGATGAGACACTGATAGACGGCACTGATGATGAGGCACTGATAGGCAGCACTGATGATGAGGCACTGATAGGCGACACTGATGGGCACTGATGATGAGGCACTGATAGGTGGCACTGCTGATGAGGCACTGATAGGTGGCACTGCTGATGAGGCACTGATGATGAGGCACTGATAGGCGGCACTGATGATGAGGCACTGATAAGTGGCACTGATGATGAGGCACTATTATGAGGCACTGATAGGTGCCACTGATGGGCACTGATAGGCAGCACTGATGATGAAGCACTGATAGGCGGCACTGATGATGAGGCACTGATAGGCGACACTGATAGGCAGCACTGATGATGAGGCACTGATAGGCGACACTGATGGGCACTGATGATGAGGCACTGATAGGTGGCACTGCTGATGAGGCACTGATAGGTGGCACTGCTGATGAGGCACTGATGATGAGGCACTGATAGGCGGCACTGATGATGAGGCACTGATAAGTGGCACTGATGATGAGGCACTATTATGAGGCACTGATAGGTGCCACTGATGGGCACTGATAGGCAGCACTGATGATGAAGCACTGATAGGCGGCACTGATGATGAGGCACTGATAGGCGACACTGATAGGCAGCACTGATGATGAGGCACTGATAGGCGACACTGATGATGAGACACTGATAGACGGCACTGATGATGAGACACTGATAGACGGCAATGATGATGAGGCACTGATAGGCGGCACTGATGATGAGGCACTGATAGGCGACACTGATGGGCACTGATGATGAGGCACTGATAGGCGGCACTGATGATGAGGCACTGATAGGCGACACTGATGGGCACTGATGATGAGGCACTGATAGGTGGCACTGCTGATGAGGCACTGATAGGTGGCACTGCTGATGAGGCACTGATGATGAGGCACTGATAGGCGGCACTGATGATGAGGCACTGATAGGTGGCACTGATGATGAGGCACTATTATGCGGCACTGATAGGTGGCACTGATGATGAGGTACTGATAGATGGCACTGATGATGAGACACTGATAGGTGGCACTGGTTAGCAGCACTGGTGGGCACTGTGTGGGACTGATGTCCCTTTTACAGAAGCCGGCAATCTGCTTTTTTTTTCTCCTCGCACTGTAAGCATACTGGCTTCTCTTTACACTATGTGATCAGCTGTCATTGGCTGACAGCTGATCACGTGGTAAAGGGTTGTGAATGTCCATGGACGCCCCCCTGGCAATGTAAGCCCGCGCTGTAGCTGTCTTTCAGCTATAGCGCGGGCATCAAGTGGTTAATTCAATTACAATATGTAGCAATTGTATATGATATATACTGTATATATTTTTTTCCCACAAAAGTGGTTACAGAAAAATACCCGTAGGATCCTGTCAGAAACCCACTGAGCTTGTAACTTCCAGCTGACAACGCTGCCTCTGCTACACTGAAATCCCAAGCAGCATGGTCAGACCTGAGTGAGTTGCCCCCTCTGCTGGACTACAGAACCCCCTGCCCTCATCTCCATAACATAAGGCAGAAGGAGTAGTATGTAGTCCAGCAGCGAAGATACAAAATCACCATTATTAACGCGTTTCACATCTTTATTGTAAGGACAGATCAATGTATACGCAGTGCAGGAGAGATACACCTGAGCGCAAATACGTCAAACTAGGACTAAAATCAGCAGGCCGAGCACTTACCTTCACACTGAGGGTCACCACATCGCTTTTTGCTGGAGAGAATTTTTTGGCCAAGAATTTGGACGGCAACGACCCCGATTAAGAAGGAGATTCCATAAAACCGTGACGCCGTCATCCTGTATGTTCTATGATATCCGTTTTAGAATTGCCCTATAGGAGGTATAGGTTAAAAAATCATAAAAAGTAAAAATAAAATAAAAAATCATAAAAATTGCCCAATAGAGGTATATGATAAAAAAAAATCATAAAAAAATAAAAATAAAATAAAAATCATAAAAATTGCCCTATAGAGGTATATGATAAAAAAAAATATCATTAAAAATAAAATAAAAATCAAAAAAATTGCCTTATAGACGTATATGATAAAAAAATCATTAAAAGTAAAAATCATAAAAAATACCCTATCGAGGTATATGATTAAAAAAAAAAAAAAATCATAAAAATGGCCCTATAGAGGTAAATGATAAAAAATGATAAAAAAAAATTTAAATAAAATAAAAATCATAAAAATTGCCCTATAGAGGTATATGATAAAAAAAATCATAAAAAATAAAATAAAAATCATAACAATTGCCCTATAGAGGTATATGATAAAAAAAATCATAAAAATAAAATAAAAATCATAAAAATTGCCCTATAGTGGTATATGATAAAAAAAAAATCATAAAAAAATAAAATAAAAATCATAAAAATTGCCCTATAGAGGTATATGATAAAAAAAATCATAAAAAATTTAAATAAAATAAAAATCATAAAAATTGCCCTATAGAGGTATATAATAAAAAAAAATCATAAACATTGCCCTATAGAGCTATATGATAAAAAATCATTAAAAGTAAAAATCATAAAAAATACCCTATCGAGGTATATGATTAAAAAAAAAAAAAAAATCATAAAAATGGCCCTATAGAGGTAAATGATAAAAAATGATAAAAAAAATTTAAATAAAATAAAAATCATAAAAATTGCCCTATAGAGGTATATGATAAAAAAATCATAAAAAATAAAATAAAAATCATAACAATTGCCCTATAGAGGTATATGATAAAAAAAATCATAAAAATAAAATAAAAATCATAAAAATTGCCCTATAGTGGTATATGATAAAAAAAAATCATAAAAAAATAAAATAAAAATCATAAAAATTGCCCTATAGAGGTATATGATAAAAAAAATCATAAAAAATTTAAAATAAAATAAAAATCATAAAAATTGCCCTATAGAGGTATATAATAAAAAAAAAAATCATAAACATTGCCCTATAGAGCTATATGATAAAAAATCATTAAAAATAAAAATTATAAAAAATACCCTATAGAGGTTTATAATAAAAAAAACATAAACATTGCACTATAGAGCTATATGATAAAAAATTATAAAAAAATTTAAATAAAATAAAAATCATAAAAATTGCCCTATAGTGGTATATGATAAAAAATCATAAAAAATAAAATAAAAATCATAAAAATTGCCCTATAGAGGTATATGGTAGAAAGTGAAACCTGGGAGCGGAGAAGTTGGTCGGTCGTGTTGCTGCCATTCCATGTTGTCTGAGCGAGGTCTCCAGGGAAGAGGGCTGGTTAATGTTTAACTCCCCCCTCCCCCGAGACCTGTCAGTGGACCATCGGCCCGGTGCAAAGAGCAATCCACGCAGTGACTGACAGCGATCCATCACAATCAGCCTTGTATCAGCTCACTGCGCCCGGGTCAAAGTAAAGTGAATTTTAATTGGCTGAGTTACAGAACGTATAGTGTGCTTTCAATGAGGACATATTAGGGATCACCTCATCGGAAGGCTGCCGGTGTTCTGTCACGAACAGTCCGGCTATCACCAGGTGTCCGAAGTGTACTGCGCATGCGCAGCGCATGCGCAGTACGGAGCATCAAGATTTTCGGAAATTCTCGGAAGTCGAGGTGAAGCCCCCACCATGCAAGTGGACATAGGGTTAGACAAACTTAGAGGGCCCCTCGTGGGCTAGCTTCGCTCGCCACGCTTCGGGTAGACATGTGCAATTTGTTTAGTTTTTTTTCATTTTTCGTTTTTTTTTTCGTTATTTTCGTTCGTTCGTTTTCGTACGAATGAACGAATCGTTCGAATCGTACGAATCCGAATAACGAATCGTTCGAATCGTACGAATCCGAAAAACAACGAAAATCCGAAAAAAAGAATGTACTAATGAAGAAAATCCAAAAAACAAAAACAAACGAAAAAATTGGTGCATTCGTAACTTTTTTTTTTTGTTGAATTGGTAATTTTCCGTGTCCCTTACAATGGTGCTGCTTAACGTGCTTCGAATGGATTGAACAAAAAAATCGTACATTCGTAACTTTTTTTTTTCGATTCGTAACTTTTTTTTTTCGATTCGTAACTTTTTTTTTTTTTTTATTCGATTCGTAATTTTCCGTGTCTCTTACAATGGTGCTGCTTAACGTGCTACGAATGGATTGAACAAAAAAATTCGTACATTCGTAACTTTTTTTTCGATTCGTAACTTTTTTTTTTTCGATTCGTAACTTTTTTTTTTCGATTCGTAACTTTTTTTTTCGATTCGTAAATTATTAAAATGTAATAATAGCATACACATTACATAAAATTATGAATTATGCTCCAATTACGAATCTACGAATGTTAGGAATGTTACGAATGTACGAATAAATACGAATGCGTCCGAAAATTAAACTAACGAAAAAACGAATCAACGAAAAAATAACTCTTACGAATGTACGACGACACCGACGACTTACGAATGTACGATTTGTTACGAATCAACGGAAACGAAAAAAACAAAACTAAAATAAACGATTTTTTTTCGGAAACGAAAAAAACGAAACGAAAATAAACAAATTTTATTGTTGTGCACATGTCTAGCTTCGGGCACGGCCTCGCTGCGCTTGGCTCTTTTATATTCTAACTCTATGTCCACTTGGATGGTGGGGCTTGAAAGGGGACTCACGGCGCAGGCGCCGTTCATCTTCTGCAATTTTCGGAATATGGGTGTCCTGTGTACTGTGCATGCATGCATGCATATAAAAATTTGTTGTGTGGATATCTTACACGCAAGCACCACGATTACCAAATTTTTGATATGATAATTATCAACTATGATCGCCAGCCCCATCTTGTGACCTTAAAGTGCTATTTGTTTCTATTTCAGGAAAATAGCACATTATGACAGCTAGATGGAGCTGACAATCATAGGCAATAATAATCATATTAAAGAAAATATAGCGATCATCCACGGTGCCTGTGTCAATGTTTAAGACACCTGTTGCTGTCAACTCTCAATATGAGATCCAAAGAGCTGTCACTACCAGTGAAGCAAGCCATCATTAGGCTGAAAAAACAAAACAAACCCATCAGAGAGATAGCAAAAACATTAGGTGTGGCCAAATCAACTCTTTGGAACATCCTTAAAAAGAAAGAACGCCCCGGTGAGCTCAGCAACACCAAAAGACCCGGAAGACCACGGAAAACAACTGTGGTGGATGACCGAAGAATTCTTTCCCTGGTGAAGAAAACACCCTTCACAACAGTTGGCCAGATCAAGAACACTCTCCAGGAGGTCGGTGTATGCGTGTCAAAGTCAACAATCAAGAGAAGACTTCCCCAGAGTGAATACAGAGGGTTCACCACAAGATGTAAACCATTGGTGAGCCTCAAAAACAGGAAGGCCTTATTAGAGTTTGCCAAACAACATCTAAAAAAGCCTTCACAGTTCTGGAACAACATTCTATGGATAGATGAGATCAAGATCAACTTGTACCAGAGTGATGGGGAGAGAAGAGTATGGAGAAAGAAAGGAACTGCTCATGATCCAAAGCATACCACCTCATCAGTGAAGCATGGTGGTGGTAGTGTCATGGCGTGGGCATGTATGGCTGCCAATGGAACTGGTTCGCTTGTATTTATTGATGATGTGACTGCTGACAAAAGCATTGGGGGATGAATTATGAATTGAATATTATCTGCTCATATTCAGCTAAATGCTTCAGAACTCATTGGACGGCGCTTCACAGTGCAGATGGACAATGACCCGAAGCATACTGCGAAAGCAACCAAAGAGTTTTTTAAGGGAAAGTAGTGGAATGTTATGCAATGGCCAAGTCCATCACCTGACCTGAATCCGATTGAGCATGCATTTCACTTGCTGAAGACAAAACTAAAGGGAAAATTCCCCAAGAAAAAGCAGGAACTGAAGACAGTTGCAGTAGAGGCCCGGCAGAGCATCACCAGGGATGAAACCCAGTGTCTGCTTTCCATCATGCATAAAAGTGTAATTATGTAATAATCAAAAAATCTGGTTGTGACTTCATCCCATTTTAATCCATTATTCCATGATGTGTCCCATATCTCCCGTACATCAAGATAGATTCTATCTGGAAAAAAAACATGCTGACTAAATCATTCATAAGAATAAATACAAATCATAATCCCTATTGATTCCATCAGCATATTAGACATGTGTGCCGTCAATAAATTTGTTACTTAGTAACAAATAAAACTGTTAATTAGTTTCATTCCGTTCCGTATTAGCCGTTAATTCGTATTTCGTAATTCGTGTCCAAAATTCAATTTGGATTCGTATGAAATACGAATTTTTGATAGGTTCATTAACTTTTCTTAACAATTACGAGCGTTCGTTATGATGAATTTATCATTATGTGGGGCTCCCACCATCCCTGCGCTGTGCTCATTGAGGGGCTCCCACCATCCCTGTGCTGTGCTCATTGAGGGGCTCCCACCATCCCTGCGCTGTGCTCATTGAGGGGCTCCCACCATCCCTGTGATGTGCTCATTGAGGGTCTCCCACCATCCCTGCGCTTTGCTCATTGAGGGGCTCCCACCATCCCTGCGCTGTGCTCATTGAGGGGCTCCCACCATCCCTGTGCTGTGCTTATTGAGGGGCTCCCACCATCCCTGCGCTGTGCTCATTGAGGGGCTCCCACCATCCCTGTGCTGTGCTCATTGAGGGGCTCCCACCATCCCTGTGCTGTGCTCATTGAGGGGCTCCCACCATCCCTGTGATGTGCTCATTGAGGGTCTCCCACCATCCCTGCGCTTTGCTCATTGAGGGGCTCCCACCATCCCTGTGCTGTGCTCATTGAGGGTCTCCCACCATCCCTGCGCTTTGCTCATTGAGGGTCTCCCACCATCCCTGCGCTGTGCTCATTGAGGGGCTCCCACCATCCCTGTGATGTGCTCATTGAGGGTCTCCCACCATCCCTGCGCTTTGCTCATTGAGGGGCTCCCACCATCCCTGCGCTGTGCTCATTGAGGGGCTCCCACCATCCCTGTGCTGTGCTTATTGAGGGGCTCCCACCATCCCTGCGCTGTGCTCATTGAGGGGCTCCCACCATCCCTGTGCTGTGCTCATTGAGGGGCTCCCACCATCCCTGTGCTGTGCTCATTGAGGGGCTCCCACCATCCCTGTGATGTGCTCATTGAGGGTCTCCCACCATCCCTGCGCTTTGCTCATTGAGGGGCTCCCACCATCCCTGTGCTGTGCTCATTGAGGGGCTCCCACCATCCCTGCGCTTTGCTCATTGAGGGTCTCCCACCATCCCTGCGCTGTGCTCATTGAGGGTCTCCCACCATCCCTGCGCTTTGCTGATTGAGGGGCTCCCACCATCCCTGCGCTTTGCTCATTGAGGGTCTCCCACCATCCCTGTGCTGTGCTCATTGAGGGGCTCCCATCATCCCTGCGCTGTGCTCATTGAGGGTCTCCCACCATCCCTGCGCTGTGCTCATTGAGGGTCTCCCACCATCCCTGCGCTGTGCTCATTGAGGGGCTCCCATCATCCCTGCGCTGTGCTCATTGAGGGTCTCCCACCATCCCTGCGCTGTGCTCATTGAGGGGCTCCCACCATCCCTGCGCTGTGCTCATTGAGGGTCTCCCACCATCCCTGTGCTGTGCTGACTTCCTGGGTTTTTAACGTCATCATAACGAATAATCGTAATTAACGAACATTCTTATTTTGTCCGATTCTGAATCTCCCATCGACTACCAGTACCAGTCTCCCACTCCCATATTAAAAAAGGTAAATTTCCCAACCCTCACTCAGAAGCAGAAGAAAACCTCTGATTGGTCAACAAAACACCAGTCACGTTTCCGTGGTAACGGAATTTGGATCCGAAATTCGTAAACGAAATTTCGTACAAAATTCGGAAGCATAGCAATTCGTATTTCGGATCCTCCAGAATTTACGAATTCCGATTCGTTCGAAACTTATTGCACATGTCTACTGGATATAGGGATCGTAATCTGTTGATCCACAAAACTCGCTGTCTAATGCCCTGTACACACGGTCGGAAATTCCGACGGAAAATGTCAGATCGGACCATGTTGTCGGAAAATCCTCCCGTGTGGGCTCCATCGGACTTTTTCCATCGGAATTTCCGACGGGAAAAATTTGAGCTCCTGCTCTCAAATTTTCCGACAACAAAATCCGATCGGACTTTTTCCGATCGTGTGTAGAGAATTCTGACGGACAAAGTGCCACGCATGCTCAGATCAAATTACGAGACCAAAGCTATTGGCTAATAGCCTCTACGTAGTTCCGTCGTAGGCAACGAATGTCACCACGTTCAGAATGATCGGATTTTCTGACAACTTTGTCCGACCGTGTGTATGCAACACCAGTGTCGGACAAAATCTGTCTCAAAAAATGAGATTTTGAATGTGTGTTTTGAATGTGTGTACGAGGGCTTAGTCTCAGTATCCTATCACCCCCTCTTCTGTCTCGGGGAACCTCCTCAAGCACCATGAATCTCAGGTCTGAGTCCTGGTGTCCTTTTTCTAAAAAATGCCTGGATACAGGCAAAACTGGCTGTTTTAATCTTATGGTGCTGCGATGTTGTGCGATTATGTCCTTTATTTTCTGGGTAGTTTCACCGACATATAATAGTTTGCAAGGGCAAGTGACAATATAGATCACATAAGAGGATTGACATGTGAAGAATCCCTTTATCGCGACCTTATCCCCATTTCTGGGATGGATATACTGGTCATCTTTTAGCATACGTTTGCAATGAATGCAATTCAGGCAGGGGAAACACCCTTTCCTTTTCTTGCCTAGAAACGTAGTTTTTGATATGTGTTCTCTGGGTCTATATTCTGATCTCACCAGTGCATCTCACAATGTTTTATTCCTTCTAAAAGCTTTAAATGGTGTTTGTTGAAAGACCTCAACCTGTGGATAGGAAACGTTTCAAAAGGGGCCAGTGCTTCCTGATGATTCTAAACCCATGCTCGCTATAGCTGTGGAATTGCATCAGAAACGGTAATCGCATCGTCTGTGGTCTGTGTCTTACTGGAGCTATACCCAATCCTTCCTGATCTATTTTCTTAAAGCAGAAGTAAACCCATCGATTTAACAGTTTAAAAAAAAGTCATGCCGGGAATGCTAACTGCACATTGGCTGTGCTCTCAACCAAACAGTCAAACCATCCAATGGCTGGTGTCATAACGGATCACATGTGCAGCACCGTGGCAGTTGAAGATTAAACAGAGGCAAAGATGGCAGCTTCCTTGGCTGAAAACGATAGGGGGGTTTACTTCCACTTTAAATTCTTGGGTAATGATGTAAGTAGGATGATTTATATGACTTGATAACTCGATGATTTGAAGATACAGTAAAGTAATTGCAATTGGAGAACATGTCCCTTGGTTGTCTTTTAATGGATATTGGTGGAAGACAGGGAGTCCACCTTGACATTGTTCCAGCTGAAAACCAGGATAAAGAAAAGGCAGTAACCCACCGAAGTTTTGATATATATATATATGTAGCACTAACACACGAAGGAGCTGCTGTTTTTCTTATTGGGCTTACCGTTACCTCACCGTTCCACCGCGTCCGTCATAGGGGTCCCATTAAAGAGTTACTCAAAGATTTCAGCTCCGACACTTATGCCACGTATACACGGTTGGAATTCTCGTTGGAAAAAGCTCTGATGGTTTTCCCGTCGGAATTCCGACGGATTTTCGCTCAAACTGTCTTGCCTACACACGGTCACACCAAATTCCGATGGTCAATAACACCGCGACATACAACACGTTCAACGGCACTATAAAAGGGAAGTTTAATGCTTCCGAGCATGCTTTGAATTGTTTCCGAGCATGCGTCGGAATTTTTTGCATGTCGGAATTGCATACACACGATTGAAAAATGTGATAGAAAGGTTTTCCGTCGGAAAAATTAAGAACAGGTTCTCAATCCAAAGTCCATCGGAAATGCCGACAGAAAAATACTGATGGGCATACACACGGTCGGAAAATCCGATAAAGAGCTCCCATCGGACTGTTTCCATCGGAAATTCCGACCATGTGTACGCCGCATTTGTCTTTTTTTCCAATGCTTTATTGACAGAAAAGAAGTTCAAATGGAGGGATGGAGGGTTAAGGGGAATTAAGGTACCTTATAGTGTGGGTCACGGTACTTCTTGATCCAGAGGACAAAACAACTCCACAACTGGATCCAGCAACCACCGGCTAGGCCTCTCTCACTGACCTAGCAGCCGATGCGGTGCTCGGTCATAGTCTCTGCCACAGACTTGAAGAATTAGTAGAACCGTTGCACAATCCTCTGCCACAGAATTGTGTAACCAATAACTTTTGTAACATCAAAGTACAGTCACACAATACCAGTTTCTTTCAGCTACTGTGAGGTAGATGACCCGGGATGCGTCCTCCAATTGAGTCTCCAGGCTTTTCTTGAGATACTGGCCGTGCCGCTCGGTTCTCTCCCTGAAGAGTCCTCCCGTGGTTTCTCCAATTGCTTGGCTTCTCCCCACAGGCAAGACAGCACAGGACCACCCCTGGATCGGTAGGCCCCAGGACTTCTGGGCCTACCTTTCAGTAACGAAGCCTCGGGCCAGCCGGCCCCTGAGACAATTGCATGGCTACGGTACACCTTAGGCCAGGAGGGCCATCAGGTTGGAACACTCCCTGCCATGGGGTCTGTTCCTTAAGTACCCTCTCCCAGAATTCACAGCGGGCAAACCACTCCCACTGACTGTTTTCCGGGCAGAGAGGCACTCAATACACCCAGCCTGTTGCAATTTCCAACCCTGGCCAATGACGAGAGCGCCACCCCTTGGCCAAGTGGAAAACCACGAAGCCCAACTGAGCTGGAACAGAAACCAGAATTTTTACACAATTAGTCTGAGCCAAACTACAGCTCAGACAAAAATACATTTTTACTTATAGCGTCTGCACATTAGGTGCAGGGCGCTACATATATATATATATATATATATATATATATATATACATAGATAGATATAGATAGATATAGATATGGATATCTATATCTATCTATATATATATATCTATGTATGTATCTATATATCTATCTATCTATCTATCTATCTATCTATCTATCTATCTATCTATATATATATATATATATATATAGATAGATATATATATAACTCATATCTACCACTAGATGGAGACAAATCACAGGATTTCTGTGAGTCCGCTCGCCCATGCCAGGGAACTCAGCTGCATACAAAAAAAAATTTAATTAACACAAAAAAAATGCCACTCTGCGTAGGAGGGATTTACAGCATGGAGAATTGTACAAAACAAGCCTTCAGTTCCATAATAATTGGTGAAATTTAAGTGCATTTTTTTAATTAATGTGAAATATATTTTAAAAAAATGGTAACAGAATTTGTGATACTTATATTTTAAAATGAAAAATAATCTTTCACTTTATTTATTTTTTTTAGATATTATTGTTATAATATTCTCTACACAAGCCAATTTGTAATTACATTTTATTTTAAAATGATCCTTCAGTTTAAATCTGTAGCCAATTGCAATTTTCTAAAACAGCACAATAAATAAACAAATAAATAATTATATAATATATATAAAAAAATAAATGTTCCTTTCTTTTAGCCAAGACAACCCAAGGTATTTTCTAGATTGTTCCAGCATAGAATTTCCCAATAAATATCAGTTGCTGCCAGCAAGACTCCTCTGTGAAGTAATGATAAGATGTTCGCTAAGTTAAAAAACATTTTTCTTTAATTATTTATTTTATTACAGGGAAGAAAAGTAAAATATATATTTTAAATTTATTCCCTTCTTTAGTTTAGTAATTATGAAATATTCCACATGAATATTTGGTATTTCCATACTCAGCCAGCAGGTAGAGCCCTAATCTTGAGGGGGGCATTCACACTTCTACAATGTTTGCTAAAACACACGCATTAACGTGCAATACTGCATCACATAGCGATGTGCCCGCTCTATGTGCCCTGAACTCAGAAGTGGTCCTGCTGGTGACCCCTCTAGTGATATAAAGATCTATATAGAGGAATTAGAACCTCCTCCATTCTGCCGGTGACCCCTATAGTGATATAAAGATCTATATAGAGGAATGAGGACCTCCTTCTTCCAGCTGGTGACCCCTCTAGTGATATAAAGATCTATATAGAGGAATCAGGACCTCCTTCCTCCTGCTGGTGACCCCTCTAGTTATATAAAGATCTATATAGAGGAATCAGGACCTCCTTCCTCCTGCCGGTGACCCCTCTAGTGATATAAAGATCTATATAGAGGAATCAGGACTTCCTTCCTCCTGCCGGTGGCCCCTCTAGTGATATAAAGATCTATACAGAGGAATCAGGACCTCCTTCCTCCTGCTGGTGACCCCTCTAGTGATATAAAGATCTATATGGAGGAATCAGGACCTCCTTCCTCCTACTGGTGACCCCTCTAGTTATATAAAGATCTATATAGAGGAATCAGGACCTCCTTCCTCCTGCCGGTGACCCCTCTAGTGATATAAAGATCTATATGGAGGAATCAGGACCTCCTTCCTCCTACTGGTGACCCCTCTAGTTATATAAAGATCTATATAGAGGAATCAGGACCTCCTTCCTCCTCCTGGTGATCCCTCTAGTGATATAAATATCTATATAGAGGAATCAGGACCTCCTTCCTCCTGCCGGTGACCCCTCTAGTGATATAAAGATCTATATAGAGGAATCAGGACCTCCTTCCTCCTGCCGGTGACGCCTCTAGTGATATAAAGATCTATATAGAGGAATCAGGATCTCCTTCCTCCTGCTGGTGACCCCTCTAGTGATATAAAGATCTATACTGAGGAATCAGGACCTCCTTCCTCCTGCCGGTGACCCCTCTAGTTATATAAAGATCTATATAGAGGAATCAGGACCTCCTTCTTCCTGCTGGTGACCCCTCTAGTGATATAAAGATCTATATAGAGGAATCAGGACCTCCTTCCTCCTGTTAGTGACCCCTCTAGTTATTTAAAGATCTATATAGAGGAATCAGGACCTCCTTCCTCCTGTTAGTGACCCCTCTAGTTATTTAAAGATCTATATAGAGGAATCAGGACCTCCTTCCTCCTGCTAGTGATCCCTCTAGTGATATAAAGATCTATACAGAGAAATCAGGACCTCCAAACAAGTACCTTCATATCTTCTTCCTCCGTAGTTTGGCCAACACGTACCCCTAATATTGTACTCTGAGTTTTCTTTCCCTGTTACCCCATTATGTTCTATACAAGCCAGTTTTCTATATACGGTAAGTATATACATTCTCCTTTCCTGTGTGACACCAGGATGATGTGCATTCAGTAAGAATAATCATCCAGGAAAAAAATTAGCTTTAATTGTCAAATTAAGGACTAGCACGTCTACCTTGTTAGAGCTTCCAGGCAAACACATCAACCTTGTAATTCTCCGGCGTTTACTGAGCTGTACCGCAATGCTAATTTGTTTATTTCAGGAGAAGCATGACAGTTCAAATCTATGTTGTGTGCGCAAATCAACAAAATATATTTTTTTTTTTACAGACTGGAAACATTTGTATCGTATTCTGCCATTCAGGTTGGAATAGCGAGTCCATTGACCTACCATTGATCCCAGCATGATGGTGGCCAGATACCTCTGGATACCCAGATACCTCTAACCACCTGGATGGCAAAGCTTTGTGCCATGGCTTGATTCTGCCTGACTGGCTCGTTCTTCATCCAATCTGACAGAGCTTGAGCTTTTTTGCAAAGAAGAATAGGCAAAAATGTCACTCTCTAGATGTGCAAAGCTGGTAGAGACATCCCCAAAAAGGCTTGCAGCTGTAATTGCAGTGAAAGGCGGTTCTACAAAGTATTGAGGCGCCATACAAATGCACGCCACACTTGTCACATATTTATATATAAAACATTTTGAAAACCATTTATCATTTTCCTTCCACTTCACAATTATGTGCCACTTTGTGTTGGACTATCACATGAAATCTCAATTTTTTTTTGTATTACCATTAGAACTTTGTTAGCAACTATACGGGAAAATCAAGAAATTGAGGGCCTGGAGATAGCTGGACAGGAACATAAGATGTCGGCATTTGCAGACGACATTATGTTCTATGTATCTAATCCCATAAAGACACTCCCAAATATTTTAGCAGAATTGGAAAGGTATGGAGAAATCTCAAACTTAAAGGTGAATATAGAGAAAAACTAAATATTGAACATCTCTGTTCCTAAGGTGGAGTGTAGGCAACTTAGATCTCTGCACCCCTTTATATGGAAGAGTAGAGGTTTAAAATATTTGGGTATAAGCTTATCAGTGTAAGCAATAGTGCTATATCAGGACAATTATTTGCCCCTATTTAATAAACTTAAACAAGATCTGAATGGCTATCCTGCTGATAGGATGTCCTGGGAGGGCAGAATAAGTGTGATTAAAATGGTGACCTTAAAAAAAAGCCTTGTATATTTTCCAAACCCTCACAATTACTGTTCCGAGAGCTTATTTTAAGACTCTTATGCCTTGTACACACGGTCGGAATTTCCGACGGAAAAAGTCAGATCGGATTATGTTGTCGGAAAATCCGATCGTGTGTGGGCTTTATCAGACTTTTTCCGTCGGAATTTCCAACGGAAAACCTTGTGAGTCTGCTCATCTTTGAGTGTGCTGGAACTCTGTCCAAGTGGAACTAGTCTAAGTGGTGAGTTAAAACCAGAGTTGAAAACAGGAGGTTATAACAGGGGTCATAGTACCTGTGTAGTGTGTGTACCTGAGTGTTGTCTGAGTAGTGTGTGTGGATCCTTAGTACTTGTGTATTGTGAGTGCATGTAGGTCTGCGAGTGGTCTGCGAGTACTTGTGTATTGTCTTGTTTAGTACCTGTGTATTGTCTTGAGTATTAGTGACAGGAAGCTAGTTAGGCAATTTGGACAGGGTATAATCCCCAATCCTTATTAAATTTAATAGGTACGGTGCCCAGGCGACTTGTTGTGCATCTTGCGGCATGTATGGGTTCCTTGATCATCCGATCGAGGGTGAAAAATGCTGAGCAAAATGTAAGCACATTGTTACCCTGGAAGCCCAGGTTCTGAATCTGGGGAAGCAACTGTCAGCACTGAGAAGTCCCTCCATACTAAAGAAGAGCCAGGAACGTATACAGCAGGTGCCGGCAGGGGCCAGCACAGAGGCAGGTGCAGACAAAGAGGTGCAGGCACTAGCAAAGAGTAGATGGGTGACAGTCAGGAAGGGTAGAGGGGGAAGTGCCAGGGAGGCCGATCCAGGGCTGGAGCATCCCAATAAGTACACTCCATTGAGTGACATTGGTGAAACCAGTCAGGGACCAGCACTGCTGGAGATGAGGGACTCTCCTAGCTGCCGGGGGAAGAACTCCTCCAGTGAGAGTGGGGGGGGGGGGAGTGAAGGGAAAGGAAAGACAGATTCTGGTGGTAGGGGACTCAATTCTTAGAAGGACAGAGAGGGCAATCTGTAGCAAAGACTTGAAGCGCCGAACAGTATGTTGTCTACCAGGCGCTCGGGTTCGGCACATCACGGATCTGGTGGACAGATTACTGGAAGGGACTGGGGAAGACCCAGCTGTCATGGTGCACGTTGGCACCAATGACAAAGTCAAAGGCAGATGGAGTGTCCTAAAGAACGATTTTAGGGACTTAGGAGCTAAATTGAGGAAAAGGACCTCCAAGGTAGTATTCTCAGGAATACTACCGGTACATCGAGCCACACCAGAAAGGCAGAGGGAGATTAGGGAAGTAAACAAGTGACTGAAGAGCTGGTGTAGTAAGGAGGGGTTTGGGTTCCTGGAGGACTGGGCCGACTTCTCAGTCGATAACCGGTACTATAGAAGGGACGGACTGCACCTAAATGAGGAGGGTGAAGATCAGCTGGGAATGAAGATGGCCAAAAAGTTAGAGGGGTTTTTAAACTAGGAGATGGGGGGAGGGTCCAGAGGTAGAGATAGTCAGCGTGGAACATATTCCAGAGGGTAGTATTGGGGGCATTAGTGGTAGGTTAACCAAAGCACATAAACCCAAGGTAAGTATAGTAGAAAGTCATAGTTGCAATCTCGTGAAAACCCAATAAGAGGATAATATGCGACTGGTCTAAACTACGTGGCATGTTCACCAATGCCAGGAGCCCGGCGGACAAGATGGGTGAACTAAAGATTCTATTGTACGAGGAGGATTTAGATTTTGTGGGAATTTCAGAGACCTGGTTCAACAGCTCTCATGATTGGCTGGCAAACATTCAAGGGTATACCCTTTATCGCAAGGATAGAAAGGGTAAAAAAGGGGGAGGTATATGCCTATATATCAAGAATACTGTACAGGTGAAGGTGAGAGATGGCATCACTAAGGGAGCTAGGGAGGAGGTGGAATCCTTATGGATAGAGCTCCAAAAGGGATGAAGCTAAGGGGAAAATAATACTGGGAGTATGCTATAGTCCCCTAACCTGAGGGAGGAAGGGGAGACAGATCGCCTATCACAATTTGGATTAGCAGCAAGGATGGGAAGTGTTATCATAATGGGGGACTTTAATTATCCAGACATAGACTGGGCAGAGGGAACTGCGCATTCATCTAAGGCTCGCCAGTTCCTAAATGTCTTGCAAGACAATTTTATGAGTCAGATGGTAGACGCACCAACTAGAAATAAAGCGTTACTGGATCTACTGATTGCCAACAATACAGACCTGATCACGGATGTGGAAATACGGCGCAATTTAGGGAACAGCGATCACAGGTCAATTGGCTTCTGTATAAATCACACAAATAGGAAACCTAATGGGAATACAAAGACACTGAATTTCAAAAGAACCAACTTCCCTAAACTACGAACCTTACTAGAAGGCATAAATTGGGAAATCTTAGGAACAAAGAACGCAGAGGATAGATGGGTTTGCTTTGAGAGCATATTAAATAAGGGCCTTAGCCAATGCATCCCATCGGGTAATAAATTTAAAAGAGCGAACAAAATTCCTGGATGGCTTAACTCCAATGTAAAAATGCATATAAAAGCAAAGGAGAAGGCCTTCAAAAAATACAGGGTTGAGGGATCATCATCAGCATTCAGACTTTATAAAGAATGCAACAAGAAATGTAAGGGTACAATAAGGACAGCTAAGATAGAATATGAAAGACACATAGCGGAGGAGAGCAAAAAAAATCCCACGAAATTCTTTAAATATGTAAACAGTAAAAAAGGGAGGAAAGACCATATTCGCCCCATAAAGAATGAGGAAGGACATCTGGTTACAAAGGATGCGGAGATGGTGAAGGTATTGAATTTATTCTTCTTCTCAGTCTTCATGAGGGAATCGGGAGCTTCAGTAACCAAAACTGCAGTGTTTATCCTCATGACACATCACAGGAAGCACATGGTTAACAGAGGATAGAATTAAAATTAGACATGGGAAACTTAACATTAATAAATCACCAGGACCAGATGGCTTGCAACCGAGGGTACTTAGGGAACTTAGTCAAGTAATTGCCAGACCATTGTTCCTAATTTTTACTGACAGTCTACTGACTGGAATGGTACCCGCTGATTAGAGAAAAGCCAATGTAGCACCAATATTTAAAAAGGGCCCAAAATACATCCCTGGGAAATACAGACCAGTTAGCCTAACATCAATAGTATGTAAACTCTTGGAGGGGATGACAAGGGTGTATCTGGATTTTGCAAAAGCATTTGACACAGTTCCCCATAAACGTTTACTGTACAAAATAAGGTCCGTTGGCATGGACCATAGGGTGAGTACATGGATTGAAAACTGGCTACAAGGGCGAGTTCAGATGGTGGTGATAAATGGGGAGTACTCTGAATGGTCAGGGGTGGGTAGTGGGGTCCCCCAGGGTTCTGTGCTATCAATCCTATTTAATTTGTTCTTAAACGACCTGGAGGATGGGGTAAACAGTTCAATCTCTGTATTTGCGGACGATACTAAGCACTAAGTAGGGCAATAACTTCTCCGCAGGATGTGGAAACCTTGCAAAAAGATCTGAAGAAATTAATGGGGTGGGCAACTACATGGCAAATGAGGTTTAATGTAGAAAAGTTTTAAATAATGCATTTGGGTGGCAAAAATAGGAATGCAATCTATACACTGGGGGGAGAACCTCTGGGGGAATCTAGGATGGAAAAGGACCTAGGGGTTCTAGTAGATGATAGGCTCAGTAATGGCATGCAATACCAAGCTGCTGCTAACAAAGCAAACAGAATATTGGCATGCATTAAAAAGGGGATCAACTC
The DNA here is from genome assembly GCA_028564925.1 of Lithobates sylvaticus. NCBI lineage: Eukaryota > Metazoa > Chordata > Amphibia > Anura > Ranidae > Lithobates > Lithobates sylvaticus. The sequence continues at coordinate 74,208,764 of CM053038.1, forward strand.
CAGAGATAAAACGATAATTCTCCCACTCTACAAGACTCTGGTCCGGCCGCACCTAGAGTATGCTGTCCAGTTCTGGGCACCAGTCCTCAGGAAGGCTGTACTGAAAATGGAGCGAGTACAAAGAAGGGCAACAAAGCTAATAAAGGGTCTGGAGGATATTAGTTATGAGGAAAGGTTGTGAGCACTGAACTTATTCACTCTAGAGAAGAGCCTCTTGAGAGGGGATATGATTTCAATATACAAATACCGTACTGGTGACCCCACACTAGGGATAAAACTTTTTCGCAAAAGGGAGTTTAACAAAACTCGTGGCCACTCATTAAAATTAGAAGAAAAGAGGTTTAAACTTAAACTACGTAGAGGGATCTTTACTGTAAGAGCGGCAAGGATGTGGAATTCCCTTCCACAGGCGGTGGTCTCAGTGGGGGGCATTGATAGTTTCAAGAAACTATTAGATAAGCACCTGAATGACCACAACATACAGGGATATACAATGTAATACTGACATATAATCACACACATAGGTTGGACTTGATGGACTTGTGTCTTTTTTCAACCTCACCTACTAGGTAACTATGTAACTATATTGGTTAGACCTAAATCAGCTGGGGGTCTGTCCCTTCCAGATTTTGGGAAATACCATGAAGCCGCAGTACTGCGGAAAATAATAGATTGGGTTCATGGTGCTTCCCAGAAAAAGTGGGTGCAACTGGAAGAAAACATAAAGTGACCTTGAGCCAGATAATCTGGCTGCCAGGGCAATACAGAGGTCTTGCTAGGGATTTTCCCCCAGTTACGATAGAGACTTTAAGATTGTGGGATAATTTACATAAAAATACACTCAGGCAGTACCTTAATGCCTCTTTCAGGTACAAGCTACTTCCCAACAGGAAAAGAGAATAAGATGTATCTAAAATGGACTAGTTTAGATTGTTTGAGATTAAAGGACATCTTAAATGGGAATGCCTTCTACTCACTTTCTTAATTATGTAATAGGTACGGCCTTTTGCCTTGGGATGTTTGGAGATATAGACAACTCCAGGACTTTGTGGTAGCTCTCCCGAAACCCCTTTGCCTCGTTCATGAGCTTAGCCCTTAGAAAAAACTTGTGGACCAGGGGGAATAAACAGACATGGGATCTCTAATATACCGTATTTTCTGCACCATAAGGCGCACTGCATTATAAGGCGCAGTCTCAATTACGGGGTCTATTTCTGTACTTAACCCATGCATAAGGCGCATTGCATTATAAGGCACATGCTAAAACATACGGTCTACAAAAAAGGCGTGGCGCAGGTAAGTGTACTTACTATACTTATTACGTAATGTTCTCGGATTGGTTTAACGCTGCCAGCGTACATAGTGTACGTATTACGTCCATGTGTCAGCGGGAAATGGTCCGACAGTCAACCAAGCGGAGCGCTTAGCAAAGTCGCACAACAACATTTTTACAGATTTTGGAACTCAGTACACACATAAGGCGCACCGGATTATAAGGCGTATTGCAGATTTGGAGGAAAATTTAAGGCTCTTAGGTGCGCTTATAGTGCGGAAAATACGGTATATAAGAGGTTGATTTTACCATCAGACCCTGGGTCGTCAGGCCTCCTAGAGGGCTGGAAACATGAACAAAATCAACTTTTGCCAGAAGCATTTAGAAATAAAGTGATGGACTATGTCCATTTAACTTCAACAGACACAAGGATAAAATAAATGAATTATAAATTGTTAGCGAAGTGGTATTATGCTCCAACAAAACTGTATAAGATTAACCCAGATAAGTCATCTCTGTGCTGGAGGGAATGTGGGGGCGAGGGAACACATGCCCATATTTGGTGGCTCTGCCCCCTGATTCAGACTTATTGGAAGGAGGTGTTGAGTCAAGAAGATTAGTAATGTGGAAGTTAGGCAGGATCCTTGGAATGTCTGTTCCACGCCACAGGTGACTCAAGGAAAAAATATATAGTGGCCAACACATAATTTCTGCTAAACTCAGCAAAAGTAATAATTCAGAAATATTGGAAAGTAAAGAACAGTCCAACAATAAAGGATTGGTTTAGGGAAGTGGATGGAACTAGGCTAATGGAAGAATTAATATCTATACAGAATGATACTGCAGATAGATTCCATAAAACTTTGAGTAGTTGGCTAGAGTTTAAATGGTTCCCAAGTTATATGAGCTACATGGGTAATGGGACTGGCCCTTGGGAGATGAGGGGGGATACAGAGGAAACCCTATGAGGGGATAGTGAGCAGTGGCAGCCCGTCCATTAGGGGCGCCCGGGCACCACCCCCTCTATTCACGGCCGCCACATCCTAATTAATGCTCTTTAATCCACGGCCGCCACCCCCTATTAATGCTTCCGGCCCCTTTGAGGATGCCGGGCTCATGAATTACAGGGGCGGGGGTATTTTTTGGAAGCACCTGATTAGAGCCAGAGGCTTCAAAATAGGGTGGGGTCGTGACACAGGGCATTGCGCCATGAGCCCACCCAGGGGTTACAACAGCGAATGAAAATGAAGCAAGGGAACACAGGTTTGGGTGGAACAAGGGAACACAGGTTTGGGTGGAACAAAGGAGACACTGTATATAGTTGTTCTGGGACACATCCTTTAATGTACACTTTTTTTTTTTTTTATGTGGTATTTGGATTGATATGTTAGTTGGTGATTGGGAGAAGGGTACTTTTGATGTGAGATCGGGAGTTTCCCTTGAGTAGGGCTCCGTGATGTCATCATGGAGGAGTTGAAGAGGACTCCAGTGGCAACCTGTGAAGCTCTGGTGAACTCCATGCCCAAGAGAGTTAAAGCAGTGCTGGAAAATAATGGTGGCCACACAAAATATTGACACTTTGAGCCCAATTTGGACATTTTCACTTAGGGGTGTACTCACTTTTGTTGCCAGCAGTTTAGACAATAATGGCTGTGTGTTGAGTTATTTTGAGGGGACAGCAAATTTACACTGTTATACAAGCTGTACACTCACTACTTTACATTGTAGCAAAGTGTAATTTCTTCAGTGTTGTCACATGAAAAGATAGACTACAATATACAGTGGTGTGAAAAAGTGTTTGCCCCCTTCCTCATTTCCTGTTCCTTTGCATGTTTGTCACACTTAAGTGTTTCGGAACATCAAACCAATTTAAACAATAGTCAAGGACAACACAAGTAAACACAAAATGCAATTTGTAAATGAAGGTGTTTATTATTAAAGGTGAAAAAAAATCCAAACCATCATGGCCCTGTGTGAAAAAGTGATTGCCCCCCTTGTTAAAACATACTATAACTGTGGTTGTCCACACCTGAGTTCAATTTCTCTAGCCACACCCAGGCCTGATTATTGCCACACCTGTTCACAATCAAGGCATCACTTAAATAGGAGCAGCTTGACACAGTAAGGTCCACCAGAAGATCCTTAAAAGCTACACATCATGCCGAGACCCAAAGAAATTCAGGAACAATTGAGAAAGAAAGTAATTGAAATCTATCAGTCTGGAAAGGGTTATAAAGCTGAGCAAAAAGAACATCAAAGCTCGTCTCAATTTCTCCACAACACATCTTGATGATCCCCAAGACTTTTGGGACAACATTCTGTGGACCGATGAGACAAAAGTGGAACTCTTTGGAAGGTGTGTGTCCAAGTATATCTGGCGTAGAAGGAACACTGCATTTCAGAAAAAGAACATTTTACCAACAGTAAAATATGGTGGTGGTAGTGTGATGGTCTGGGGCTGTTTTGCTGCTTCAGGACCTGGAAGACTTGCCGTGATAAAAGGAACTATGAATTCTGCTGTCTACCAAGAGATCCTGAAGGAGAATGTCCGACCATCTGTTCGTGTACTCAAGCTGAAACGAACTTGGGTTCTGCAGCAGGACAATGATCCTAAACACACCAGCAAGTCCACCACCGAATGGCTGAAGAAAAACAAAATGAAGACTTTGGAGTGGCCTAGCCAAAGTCCTGACCTGAATCCTATTGAGATGTTGTGGTATGACCTTAAAAAGGCCGTTCATGCTCGAAAACCCTCTAATGTAACTGAATTAGGACAATTCTGCAAAGATGAGTGGGCCAAAATTCCTCCAGGATGCTTTAAAAGCCTCATTGCACGTTATCGCAAACGCTTGGTTGTAGTTGTTGCTGCTAAGGGTGGCCCAACCAGTTATTAGGTTTAGGGGGCAATCACTTTTTCACACAGGGCCATGATGGTTTGGATTTTTTTTCACCTTAAATAATAAACACCTTCATTTACAAATTGCATTTTGTGTTTACTTGTGTTGTCCTTGACTATTGTTTAAATTGGTTTGATGTTCCGAAACACTTAAGTGTGACAAACATGCAAAGGAACAGGAAATGAGGAAGGGGGTAAACACTTTTTCACACCACTGTATATACAAAAATGTGAGGGGTGTACTCACTTTTGTGAGATACTGTAGCTGACCTAATATGTGATGATGTCTATCACATTGCATTGTACATATTATGATTTCCCTCTGAATTGCTTCATATTGGGTTTCTTAATCCATATGTTCTTCCTTGTGATATCAGTCACATTGCACACGTGGGAAGGAAAGTAAATCTTCTTTTCTGAATCAGATTCTAAAAACATGGCCCAAAAATATAAAATAAAAAAAAAGTATATCTAAAGTAATTTTTTTATTGTTTTTCATTGATTAGTAAATGGTGTGAACCTCTGACAGTTTTTGTTTTCCATTTGTGTTCCTTTGACTTCCTGTACTGGAAACACAAAAGCAGGTTGGAATCATACTAAAGAGAAGGAATTCCCCTTTAGGACTAGGGATGAGCCCGATGTTCGTGTCGAACGTAAGTTCGACTCGAACATTGGGTGTTCGCCTGTTCGCAGGGCAGCGAACAATATGCAGTGTTTGCAGCAAATTCGAAAGCCGCGCAACACCGTTAAAGTCTATGGGACACTAACATGAAAAATAAAAAGTGCTAATTTTAAAGTCTTATATGCAATTTATTGTCATAAAAAGTATTTGGGGTCCCGAATCCTGCCCCAGGGTATATGTATCAATGCAATATTTTTTTTAAAAAAATGAAGTTTTTTCGGGAGAAGTGATTTTTTTAATGCTTAAAGTAAAACAATAAAAATTAAATATTCCTTTAAATTTCATGCCTGGGGGGTGTCTATAGTATGCCTGTAAAGTGGCATTTTTCCCCTGTTTAGAACAGTACCGCAGCAAAATGAAATTCCTAAAGGAAAAATTGTCATTTAAAACTGATCGCGGCTGTAATGAATTGTCAGGTCTCAGCAATATAGATAAAACTCATTGAAAAAAAGAGCATCGGTTCCCCCCCCCCCCCCCCCAGTCCATTACCAGGCCCTTTGGGTCTGGTATGGATATTAAGTGGAACCCTGAACCAAAATTTTAAAAAAAAATTGCGTGGGGGTCCCCCTAAAATTCATACCAGGCCCTTCAGGTCTGATATGGAAATTAAGGGGTACCCTGCGCCAAATAAAAAAAAAATGACGTAGTCGCCCCCCCAAAATCCATACCAGACCCTTATCCGAGCACGCAACCTGGCAGGCCGCAGGAAATAAGGGGAGGACAAGAGAGCGCCCCCCCCCCTCCTGAACCATCCCAGGACACATGCCCTCAACATGGGGAGGGTGAATTGGGGTAGCCCCCCAAAGCACCTTGTCCCCATGTTGATGGGCACAAGGGCCTCATCCCCACAACCCTTGCCCGGTGGTTGTGGGGGTATGTGGGCGGGGGGCTTATCGGAATCTGGAAGCCCCCTTTAACAAGGGGACCCCCAGATCCTGGCCCCCCCATGTGAATTGGTAATGGGGTACACTGTACCCCTACCATTTCACAAAAAAAGGGTAAAAAATGGTAAAAAAGACAAGAGACAGCTTGGGACATGTCCTTTATTAAAAAATAAAAAAATGTAAATGTCCAGCGATGTCCATTCATCTTCTATCATGCAGCCCAATGGACCAAAAAAATTTGTGCAAATGTTGTATGAAATATTTGATCGAAAATCTACTATTGTATGGCCTGCTTAAAGTGGTATTTTACCCCCTTCATGACCAGGCAATGTTTTGCTATTCAGCACTGCGCTGCTTTAACTGGTAATTGCGCGGTCATGCAACACTGTACCCAAATGAGATCTATATCATTTTTTCACACAAATAGTGGGTTCTTTGGGTGGTATTTGATCACCTCTGGGTTTTTTTTATTTTTTATTATATAAATGAAGAAAGACAGAAAATTTAGAAAAAGCCCCTACCCCAATATTTTCTACGTTCTATTATAAAACTGTGCTGTGTCCAATCACAGCACGAGTCAGCCCCAAACCTGGAAGAAAGCCGGCAATGTACATGTATGTTGCCGTGCCTGCACCCGCTTGCAGTATATTAACGGTGAGCGAGCCGGAAAATGGTTAAACCCAAAAACGTACATTTATTATATTGCAGCTCACCAATTGTTAGATGCTTTTCCCTTTATTTTCACCTAGTGATCCTGCCAGTAAGTTTGTTATTTTTCAACTTCCTTTACCAGACTAAGATGCCTCTAGTAACAAAAGGCAGATAACTAATTAAATACTGACATGGAATTTTATAGATAGGCAACTCCTATTTTATTATTGATTAGTGGTTCCAAATTTATAACTACTGCAGTAGGGAAGAGACACAAAAGATACACTCCGCATCTTTCCAAATAACTGTTCTGCTTTATTATGACGCAATTGAAGGTTTTTATACACATGATTATTTCGTTATTACATTAATATTACAATTGTACGTTTATGGTAACAAGGGGCGTAACATAGGCAGGCTAATTCTAATCAGGACTCGAAAGAATGCAAACATGTAATGAAAACATTATTAGTGCCGTGTGCACAGTGAGGGCAGTGTGCAATACATACAAAATAGAATACAATTATATACAGAACTTACACATTTCCTTTACAATAGCATATGACAGTGTTACATTACCACGAATTAACGCAATGTTCTGGCATTTATTGAATCACGTTGGGATTACATAATGGATTAGATGTTTGTTTTTCTCAGGAACCTGCCTAATGTAATAAAAAAATATCAGGGAATTCGACAATATGCAATCTTATCTAAAAATAGAAGAACTCCTGTTTCCGGCCTTGCACTTCTTCTGCCGATATATAAAAAAAGGAGAAGATTCAGAGATAGTCATTGGCACTGGGATCCAAGAACTGGTGGAGCCAAGACATTGGACCTTCTCCTTCCAGCTTTGGCCTGCTGAAGAGACATCAATTTTTGGGGTAAGGTTTCTAAAGTTTACCTATTTATCTTTTCTATGTAACGCTGACCGTTTTTTTATGTCACTTTACTGAGAACATCCAACCATCCACACTTGAACACTTTTGGTCCTCAAAGAAGTTCATGGATGTAAGCACGTTGAAATGCTGGTTTCCGGATCCTCACGGCTGATGCTGTTGCTGGAGTCCATCCTTCCAGTCTGCTGTGCCGTACCAAGTCCGGATTTCTTGATGATTAAATTCTGATTTCAGGAGCCTTCCACAGTGTAGGTTAGGGTTGCCACCTCATACCTTTAAAACTGGGTTAGGTCAATTAGCTTTACAAACTTAGGGAGAATTTAGAAGGTGTGTGCCACATCCGGTATCAAGAAGAAGAAAAAAAGAAGAAAAAAAGGGGGGTTTCCCCTAGGTTTGTGGACTTTTTATTGGCACTACCATGCTTTCCCCAAGAAAAAAATATATATATAGATTGTGTGAATAGTAACAAAATGTTTATTGAAATATTGAGGTTTAAAAAAAGACCATAAGGTCATATGTAACATGCACAATAAAAATGCATCAGAATCATATACATAGACTTGTATGAAACATTGAACCAGACGCGTTTCGGAGTAGGTAAGTTGCTCCTTCTTCAGTGGTCGTGGTGTACAGTCTATGATTTGTATCTAAATATAAATATAGAGATATGAAATATACATCTTATATGAGTCCAACATGAAAGGTACATTTGTGGGAGCATTAATATAAAAAGCGGACATTGATCACAATTATACCACATATGGATGGTAAATTCGCCTTAAAGTAGTAGAGCATCAAGAAGAGAAAAAACAGGAAAAAGAAAAAGTAAGTATGGTCATAACACTCACATGTATATTGATGCAGAGATGGGGAGGGTTTTTTTCCCCTATTAAAACAAAGTGTACTATAGCATATCGGCACAGCAGAGGGTGGTGATTGGATCGCACACACAGGTCTCACTTTTCACATAGATAGACGGGATTGGTTCTCACATGGAGAGTAGTTTGAGCGTCTCAAAACTTTAGAATGCTCTGAGATAGAGATGTCCCCATAGGATATAGTTGCGAGTTTAGAGAGGCTGTAGGGAGTCGAGCAAACGAGGATCTTGGTTCTGCTGGGGTCAACAAAGCAAACCCAGGACAAACCTCTGTAGAAAAAGAGTAGCAATTTTGGTATAGATTAGATAGCTGCTGGACATTGTACGAGCGGGGTAAAGAAGCACCCAATTTGACTTATACAATTGTTCAAGAGAGGTAGGTGAGCTTGTAATAGGTTAATATGATTATAAAAGCTTAGTAATATTTATTGTATCAAAGGTATTGGCTAGTAGGTCTAAGCTAGGAGACTCTATCTCAATGCCTGTACAGGCAGTATTTGTGTGCTACAACATCTAGTATTGATGAATCACAGCAGATGGAGCTCCATACTATTGGAATGCTGTGTTATCCAGGCAATTAAGTAACTGTCCAAGCCTGGGATACAGGGTACGTAACAGCAAAGAGTATTAAGGTTAAAAGGTCAGATAAAGAGTACATGGGGTAGCGATTATAATAGTAATAAAAACCTACCTTGTGTGTTTAATACAGGGAGCTTGGCTGCTCGTTCCTCTGATGATGCCGTCAGAGGTTTGAGGATCCAAGCTGTGTAGTTATACGAGTGTGACCGCCCCCCCAATCAGCTGTTAACCAGAACAGCTGGCTGGTAAAGGGCGGGAGGTTTGTGGGGAAAGTTGGCCCCCCGGGCGGTGTGCGCGCGGCCACATCCAATCATAACAGGTATGACGATGGGTGCGGCCCCGCCCACTCCTCCCGCCGGCACGTATGGCCTCAGAGTCGGAGCGCGCATGCCCAGTGGGTGGAGAAGGATGACCAGTATCTCCCCTCACGGGCATCGCACTACCGATAGGAGGAGGCCAGGAAAGGGAGGGAGGCGTGGGAAAACTAACCTCCCCCCCGTCGCCGCACCGCCCAGATGGGCGGGCGGCTTACGTGCCGGGCAGTTCCAAAGATCCAAGTGTCGGCTCGAAAACATCCATCTAAAGGGGAAATAAACTATTTCTTAACTTTGAATCCATAAGAATACCTTGTAGATTGAAAATAAATCTTATGCTTTAAGGTATAAAGTGGTATATATGGATGAGGGCATGTTAGACATAGTAATTGGCCTAATATATTGCCTGGAATTATTCCCTAGCAATAGAGGGGAAGGCGCTATTATAATAAAGCAAAAAAGTGAGAGGTGGCAGCATCTCAATATGACACCACCTTATATGCTAGTACCTGGTTATAGTATATTACATAAGTATTTTAATGTATACAGTGTTTAACAACGTTAATACATTTACACATAGTCATTATACATGATAGGTTTACCCCACTCCATATGTGGTCTATCACACACGTGTAAGGACAAATGGAGTAGGTATACATATATATAGTGTTCAACCTTACTACGGTGTCACATAGATATTTATTACATGATAGGTTTACCCCACTCCATATACATTCAGTCGCAGAGCGTAAAGATATAGATGGAGTGGGTATACAATATTTAACCTTAATGTAGATATATATAAATACAAATAAGATAAAATAAAACAAAATAAAAAAAAAAAAAAAAAAAAAGAGAGGGAGAGAAATTTGTAAGTAGATATATATGTATATTTATCGTCACCAAAGTCAGCTATCTAATCAGGGTTTATTTGTATCCTTCATTATAAATAGCTATGGTGGATGTAAATATTAACGTATACATATTATTAAACAGTGCATAGTAAATTGTATTAAAGTTTATTTTTCCATACCCCCAGATACAAAACCCTCCAAAAAGGGTTTAAACCAGATAGTTTCATTTAATCCTGGAGCCTGAGTTGCTCGAAGCTTATAGATCCATTTTGACTCGAGTTGGAGGAGGGACTTGTTCCAGTCCCCCCCCCTCGGGTTCGGATGAATCCGATCAAGGATCAAGAACTTGACCTTTGGGAACCTGCCCATGTGCACAGTGCTGACGTGTCGGCCCAGAGGAAGATCTGGGTCGCACGTCATCATACTGTGCACATGTCTGTATGCACGCCTCCAAAATTCAAGCTTTGTCTTGCCTACGTAGAAACAAGAGCATTCACACATTAACAGATAGATAACCCCCAAAGTTTTGCAATTAGCAAAGTGTTTTGGTCGGAAAGTATCCCCATTGGGTAGAATAGGGTTTTTCTCTGTGAACATGTATTTACAGTAGTGGCAAGAGCCACACATAAATGTTCCCTTGTATTTGCAGTGGGGGTTGCCATTCACTAACTCGGTCTTAGTAACACAGTCCTTAATGGATGTTGCTCTCTTGAACGTAAAGAGGGGTTTCTCCGGGACAAGTTGTCCTAATAGGGGGTCGTAAATGAGTAAATGCCAGTATTTCTCTACTATGGCTTTTAACTGCTTTTGTTGATTGTTGTATCTGGAGATGATTCTTAAGGGGTTTGTTTCTTCTCTGGGTTTTTTATTATATAGAAGTTGGTCTCTACTGCGAAGGCATGCTTGCTGGTACGATCTTTTTAAGGATGCATGAGAGTATCCTCTTTGTAAGAGGCGGGTGCGTAGTTTATTGGCCTCTATTTGAAAGATTTTGTCATCTGTGCAATTTCTTCGAATGCGCAAGTATTGTCCATATGGTATGGATTTTACTAGCGATGTTGGGTGGAAGCTTGCGGCGTGCAAAATGGTGTTACCCGCCGTTGGTTTTCTATACAAGCGTGTCAGTAGTTGTCCGCCATCATTTCTGTAAATTTCCACGTCTAGAAAGGGGACGCAGTGAGTATCGTATGACATAGTGAAACTCAAATTAAAAGTATTTCTGTTCATTCTAAGAAGGCATTGCTCCAAGAGTGAACTGGTGCCGTCCCAGACGATGAGGATGTCATCGATGTACCGGTGCCAAGCGAGAATATGGTCCGTGTACATCGATAAGTCCTCATCGTCTAGGAAGGCCCGCTCCCACTCCCCCAGGTACAGGTTTGCATACGATGGGGCACAGCAAGTCCCCATCGCTACTCCCTGCACCTGGAGGAAATGGGAGCCGTTGAAGGAAAACACATTATGTTCAAGGATGAATTCTAAAAGAGTAAGAATAAATTCCCCGTAGGCTGGATCTGATTTCTTATCTCTCATCATAACGTGTCTGATAGCCGCCACTCCTCTGGTATGGGGTATGGAACTATAAAGAGTTTCTACATCCACTGTTACTAATAGAACCTCTGTGGGAATATGTAGATTATCCACAATCTGTAGGAGATGTAGAGTATCTTTAACATATGATGGAAGTGCTTGCACGTACGGTTTGAGAAAGTCATCTATTAGGCGACTAGCGCCTTCGCTTATGGAGCCAATTCCTGATATGATGGGTCTACCAGGTGGGTTATTTTTGTTTTTATGGACTTTGGGCAATGCATAGAACGTGGGAACTTTCGGAAAGTTATTCCGGATGTATGTCCAAAGTTGTTTAGTGATGACATTTCGTTCTAGAGCTGTGTCTATGAGTTGATAAAATTCACTGTCATATTTCTTAATAATGCTAGGGGGCATCCGTCTGTACCAGTTTGAGTTGGTTAAGATTTTATTGCACATTTGTATATAATGATCTTTGTCTAGAAGGACGATATTCCCGCCCTTGTCGGACGCTTTAATAACAAGGTTGGTGTTGCTGCCTAGTTGTCTGAGGGCAATTGTTTCTTTCTTTGTAAAATTTGTTGTTTTAGGTGTCCGGATTTTTAGTTTTTCTAGATCTCTGTTCACCAAGTGGAGAAAGGTAGCTGCATTGGGGTTTGTACTGGGAGCTGGACAGATGGTTGATTTCTTTTTAAGTGTGGATTTAGTGTTATCTGTTGCTAAGTAAACTGAGTCTAAAGCTTGTTGGAGATTAATTTGATCGATGAGATCTGTTGGATCATTTTCCTCTAATAATGAGATCAAATGGTCCAATGCTCGATTTTCTTGTGTGGTATAATCAGGGGGAATATCCTGTTTTTGAAACATTTTTCTAAGGAGTAATTTGCGTATAAATAGTTGTAGATCTTTGTAAAAATCAAATTTATCTCCGTCTTGGTTAGGGCAAAAGTTTAATCCTTTTTTTAAAACTGATATCTCATCTTCCGAGAGGGGATGCGAAGATAGGTTAATGATGTTATTGGAGGTTACATCATCGGCTCTGGGCAAGTCGTCTAAAACGTAATCTGGGTGTATGTATTTGGGTTTGAGGTTGATGGCTGGAGTCCTGCCAGGACCTTCTCTAAAAAAGAAGTGTCATTTAGGGGAGTTACCGTGGAGGTAAGGGAAGTGCATGTGTTTTGTGTGTTTGTGTCAGTGCTATCGTTGATAACTTGTGTTTGATCTGTATTGTTGCCAGTGTTGCTTTGACTAAGTGTGGGTTCCAATCTAGGGGTTAGTGAACCAGATCTCTTGGCCTTTTGGCCATCTGGTGAATTGCTTTCAAATTGTCGTTTCGTGCTTGTGCTAAGTTTTTGTTTGTGAGAAGCTTGTTTGGGTAAAGCTTGGTGAGGGGTAGCAGTGGGGGTCTTATTTTTAACTTTATTCGAGTCAAGTGGAACTTTAGTGGTGATCCCTCTGGTATGTGTGTACATATTAGTATTTTGAGTCCATTTGTACGCTTTCCCATCCCTGAACGCATCCTTATCCCGACTAAATTTTATGCTTTTTTTCTTCAAAATGTTTTTATTAAATATTTCAAGATGCTTTTTTAATCTATCTTCCTGGGAAGCCAGGGATTGGGTGGATTTAAGTTTCTGGAGCTTATCACAGATATTTATGATTTCTACGTCGAGTGTTGATGATCTTTTCTTGTACTCAGTCATCAACAACTCCATAAGGGTGCGGGAACAGATTTTTAAAGCATTTTCCCAGAGATTCTTGAAATCAGGGTCCAGGCCTTCCAATGTGGGGAAGATCTGGACCCTGAGTCCCAAAGGGTTTATATTTTCTCTAATGTAGTTTTCAAATGATTTAATATGCCAAAAGAGCATGGACTTTTTTTCTAAAAAACGAGATAATCTAGAAAATAAGAGTAATAGATCCGAATCTACCTGTTCCTTATTGTCAAAGTCGTTGAGATAGCCCTCCATAAGGGTTTCCCATTCGGTACCTGTGAATTTTGTCATGTCAAGACTATAAGAGGATATTTAAGAGAATTAAACAATATATCTACATTCATAGAAGAACACAGAAAGATGTTATTATAATTGATATATCATATATACTGTATAAAAGTCAGTCATAAAAGATAATACGAGAGCGTATAAAGGGGGAGGGAGTAAATATAAAATTGCCTCCGTCTTCCTTTTCACTTATAGTTTCTATTCGCTACCCATGAGTATAGGGAAAGGGAATAGTAAATTTACTTGTAAAGTAGGTTGACCTAGTGGGGAAAAAGGTATTTGCTACCTCAAATATAATGAAACAAAAAATGGGTTAGGTCAATTAGCTTTACAAACTTAGGGAGAATTTAGAAGGTGTGTGCCACATCCGGTATCAAGAAGAAGAAAAAAAGGGGGGTTTCCCCTAGGTTTGTGGACTTTTTATTGGCACTACCATGCTTTCCCCAAGAAAAAAATATATATATAGATTGTGTGAATAGTAACAAAATGTTTATTGAAATATTGAGGTTTAAAAAAAGACCATAAGGTCATATGTAACATGCACAATAAAAATGCATCAGAATCATATACATAGACTTGTATGAAACATTGAACCAGACGCGTTTCGGAGTAGGTAAGTTGCTCCTTCTTCAGTGGTCGTGGTGTACAGTCTATGATTTGTATCTAAATATAAATATAGAGATATGAAATATACATCTTATATGAGTCCAACATGAAAGGTACATTTGTGGGAGCATTAATATAAAAAGCGGACATTGATCACAATTATACCACATATGGATGGTAAATTCGCCTTAAAGTAGTAGAGCATCAAGAAGAGAAAAAACAGGAAAAAGAAAAAGTAAGTATGGTCATAACACTCACATGTATATTGATGCAGAGATGGGGAGGGTTTTTTTCCCCTATTAAAACAAAGTGTACTATAGCATATCGGCACAGCAGAGGGTGGTGATTGGATCGCACACACAGGTCTCACTTTTCACATAGATAGACGGGATTGGTTCTCAAATGGAGAGTAGTTTGAGCGTCTCAAAACTTTAGAATGCTCTGAGATAGAGATGTCCCCATAGGATATAGTTGCGAGTTTAGAGAGGCTGTAGGGAGTCGAGCAAACGAGGATCTTGGTTCTGCTGGGGTCAACAAAGCAAACCCAGGACAAACCTCTGTAGAAAAAGAGTAGCAATTTTGGTATAGATTAGATAGCTGCTGGACATTGTACGAGCGGGGTAAAGAAGCACCCAATTTGACTTATACAATTGTTCAAGAGAGGTAGGTGAGCTTGTAATAGGTTAATATGATTATAAAAGCTTAGTAATATTTATTGTATCAAAGGTATTGGCTAGTAGGTCTAAGCTAGGAGACTCTATCTCAATGCCTGTACAGGCAATATTTGTGTGCTACAACATCTAGTATTGATGAATCACAGCAGATGGAGCTCCATACTATTGGAATGCTGTGTTATCCAGGCAATTAAGTAACTGTCCAAGCCTGGGATACAGGGTACGTAACAGCAAAGAGTATTAAGGTTAAAAGGTCAGATAAAGAGTACATGGGGTAGCGATTATAATAGTAATAAAAACCTACCTTGTGTGTTTAATACAGGGAGCTTGGCTGCTCGTTCCTCTGATGATGCCGTCAGAGGTTTGAGGATCCAAGCTGTGTAGTTATACGAGTGTGACCGCCCCCCCAATCAGCTGTTAACCAGAACAGCTGGCTGGTAAAGGGCGGGAGGTTTGTGGGGAAAGTTGGCCCCCCGGGCGGTGTGCGCGCGGCCACATCCAATCATAACAGGTATGACGATGGGTGCGGCCCCGCCCACTCCTCCCGCCGGCACGTATGGCCTCAGAGTCGGAGCGCGCATGCCCAGTGGGTGGAGAAGGATGACCAGTATCTCCCCTCACGGGCATCGCACTACCGATAGGAGGAGGCCAGGAAAGGGAGGGAGGCGTGGGAAAACTAACCTCCCCCCCGTCGCCGCACCGCCCAGATGGGCGGGCGGCTTACGTGCCGGGCAGTTCCAAAGATCCAAGTGTCGGCTCGAAAACATCCATCTAAAGGGGAAATAAACAATTTCTTAACTTTGAATCCATAAGAATACCTTGTAGATTGAAAATAAATCTTATGCTTTAAGGTATAAAGTGGTATATATGGATGAGGGCATGTTAGACATAGTAATTGGCCTAATATATTGCCTGGAATTATTCCCTAGCAATAGAGGGGAAGGCGCTATTATAATAAAGCAAAAAAGTGAGAGGTGGCAGCATCTCAATATGACACCACCTTATATGCTAGTACCTGGTTATAGTATATTACATAAGTATTTTAATGTATACAGTGTTTAACAACGTTAATACATTTACACATAGTCATTATACATGATAGGTTTACCCCACTCCATATGTGGTCTATCACACACGTGTAAGGACAAATGGAGTAGGTATACATATATATAGTGTTCAACCTTACTACGGTGTCACATAGATATTTATTACATGATAGGTTTACCCCACTCCATATACATTCAGTCGCAGAGCGTAAAGATATAGATGAAGTGGGTATACAATATTTAACCTTAATGTAGATATATATAAATACAAATAAGATAAAATAAGTTTGTAAAGCTAATTGACCTAACCCATTTTTTGTTTCATTATATTTGAGGTAGCAAATACCTTTTTCCCCACCAGGTCAACCTACTTTACAAGTAAATTTACTATTCCCTTTCCCTATACTCATGGGTAGCGAATAGAAACTATAAGTGAAAAGGAAGACGGAGGCAATTTTATATTTACTCCCTCTCCCTTTATACGCTCTCGTATTATCTTTTATGACTGACTTTTATACAGTATATATGATATATCAATTATAATAACATCTTTCTGTGTTCTTCTATGAATGTAGATATATTGTTTAATTCTCTTAAATATCCTCTTATAGTCTTGACATGACAAAATTCACAGGTACCGAATGGGAAACCCTTATGGAGGGCTATCTCAACGACTTTGACAATAAGGAACAGGTAGATTCGGATCTATTACTCTTATTTTCTAGATTATCTCGTTTTTTAGAAAAAAAGTCCATGCTCTTTTGGCATATTAAATCATTTGAAAACTACATTAGAGAAAATATAAACCCTTTGGGACTCAGGGTCCAGATCTTCCCCACATTGGAAGGCCTGGACCCTGATTTCAAGAATCTCTGGGAAAATGCTTTAAAAATCTGTTCCCGCACCCTTATGGAGTTGTTGATGACTGAGTACAAGAAAAGATCATCAACACTCGACGTAGAAATCATAAATATCTGTGATAAGCTCCAGAAACTTAAATCCACCCAATCCCTGGCTTCCCAGGAAGATAGATTAAAAAAGCATCTTGAAATATTTAATAAAAACATTTTGAAGAAAAAAAGCATAAAATTTAGTCGGGATAAGGATGCGTTCAGGGATGGGAAAGCGTACAAATGGACTCAAAATACTAATATGTACACACATACCAGAGGGATCACCACTAAAGTTCCACTTGACTCGAATAAAGTTAAAAATAAGACCCCCACTGCTACCCCTCACCAAGCTTTACCCAAACAAGCTTCTCACAAACAAAAACTTAGCACAAGCACGAAACGACAATTTGAAAGCAATTCACCAGATGGCCAAAAGGCCAAGAGATCTGGTTCACTAACCCCTAGATTGGAACCCACACTTAGTCAAAGCAACACTGGCAACAATACAGATCAAACACAAGTTATCAATGATAGCACTGACACAAACACACAAAACACATGCACTTCCCTTACCTCCACGGTAACTCCCCTAAATGACACTTCTTTTTTAGAGAAGGTCCTGGCAGGACTCCAGCCATCAACCTCAAACCCAAATACATACACCCAGATTACGTTTTAGACGACTTGCCCAGAGCCGATGATGTAACCTCCAATAACATCATTAACCTATCTTCGCATCCCCTCTCGGAAGATGAGATATCAGTTTTAAAAAAAGGATTAAACTTTTGCCCTAACCAAGACGGAGATAAATTTGATTTTTATAAAGATCTACAACTATTTATACGCAAATTACTCCTTAGAAAAATGTTTCAAAAACAGGATATTCCCCCTGATTATACCACACAAGAAAATCGAGCATTGGACCATTTGATCTCATTATTAGAGGAAAATGATCCAACAGATCTCATCGATCAAATTAATCTCCAACAAGCTTTAGACTCAGTTTACTTAGCAACAGATAACACTAAATCCACACTTAAAAAGAAATCAACCATCTGTCCAGCTCCCAGTACAAACCCCAATGCAGCTACCTTTCTCCACTTGGTGAACAGAGATCTAGAAAAACTAAAAATCCGGACACCTAAAACAACAAATTTTACAAAGAAAGAAACAATTGCCCTCAGACAACTAGGCAGCAACACCAACCTTGTTATTAAAGCGTCCGACAAGGGCGGGAATATCGTCCTTCTAGACAAAGATCATTATATACAAATGTGCAATAAAATCTTAACCAACTCAAACTGGTACAGACGGATGCCCCCTAGCATTATTAAGAAATATGACAGTGAATTTTATCAACTCATAGACACAGCTCTAGAACGAAATGTCATCACTAAACAACTTTGGACATACATCCGGAATAACTTTCCGAAAGTTCCCACGTTCTATGCATTGCCCAAAGTCCATAAAAACAAAAATAACCCACCTGGTAGACCCATCATATCAGGAATTGGCTCCATAAGCGAAGGCGCTAGTCGCCTAATAGATGACTTTCTCAAACCGTACGTGCAAGCACTTCCATCATATGTTAAAGATACTCTACATCTCCTACAGATTGTGGATAATCTACATATTCCCACAGAGGTTCTATTAGTAACAGTGGATGTAGAAACTCTTTATAGTTCCATACCCCATACCAGAGGAGTGGCGGCTATCAGACACGTTATGATGAGAGATAAGAAATCAGATCCAGCCTACGGGGAATTTATTCTTACTCTTTTAGAATTCATCCTTGAACATAATGTGTTTTCCTTCAACGGCTCCCATTTCCTCCAGGTGCAGGGAGTAGCGATGGGGACTTGCTGTGCCCCATCGTATGCAAACCTGTACCTGGGGGAGTGGGAGCGGGCCTTCCTAGACGATGAGGACTTATCGATGTACACGGACCATATTCTCGCTTGGCACCGGTACATCGATGACATCCTCATCGTCTGGGACGGCACCAGTTCACTCTTGGAGCAATGCCTTCTTAGAATGAACAGAAATACTTTTAATTTGAGTTTCACTATGTCATACGATACTCACTGCGTCCCCTTTCTAGACGTGGAAATTTACAGAAATGATGGCGGACAACTACTGACACGCTTGTATAGAAAACCAACGGCGGGTAACACCATTTTGCACGCCGCAAGCTTCCACCCAACATCGCTAGTAAAATCCATACCATATGGACAATACTTGCGCATTCGAAGAAATTGCACAGATGACAAAATCTTTCAAATAGAGGCCAATAAACTACGCACCCGCCTCTTACAAAGAGGATACTCTCATGCATCCTTAAAAAGATCGTACCAGCAAGCATGCCTTCGCAGTAGAGACCAACTTCTATATAATAAAAAACCCAGAGAAGAAACAAACCCCTTAAGAATCATCTCCAGATACAACAATCAACAAAAGCAGTTAAAAGCCATAGTAGAGAAATACTGGCATTTACTCATTTACGACCCCCTATTAGGACAACTTGTCCCGGAGAAACCCCTCTTTACGTTCAAGAGAGCAACATCCATTAAGGACTGTGTTACTAAGACCGAGTTAGTGAATGGCAACCCCCACTGCAAATACAAGGGAACATTTATGTGTGGCTCTTGCCACTACTGTAAATACATGTTCACAGAGAAAAACCCTATTCTACCCAATGGGGATACTTTCCGACCAAAACACTTTGCTAATTGCAAAACTTTGGGGGTTATCTATCTGTTAATGTGTGAATGCTCTTGTTTCTACGTAGGCAAGACAAAGCTTGAATTTTGGAGGCGTGCATACAGACATGTGCACAGTATGATGACGTGCGACCCAGATCTTCCTCTGGGCCGACACGTCAGCACTGTGCACATGGGCAGGTTCCCAAAGGTCAAGTTCTTGATCCTTGATCGGATTCATCCGAACCCGAGGGGGGGGGACTGGAACAAGTCCCTCCTCCAACTCGAGTCAAAATGGATCTATAAGCTTCGAGCGACTCAGGCTCCAGGATTAAATGAAACTATCTGGTTTAAACCCTTTTTGGAGGGTTTTGTATCTGGGGGTATGGAAAAATAAACTTTAATACAATTTACTATGCACTGTTTAATAATATGTATACGTTAATATTTACATCCACCATAGCTATTTATAATGAAGGATACAAATAAACCCTGATTAGATAGCTGACTTTGGTGACGATAAATATACATATATATCTACTTACAAATTTCTCTCCCTCTCTTTTTTTTTTTTTTTTTTTTATTTTTTGTTTTATTTTATCTTATTTGTATTTATATATATCTACATTAAGGTTAAATATTGTATACCCACTCCATCTATATCTTTACGCTCTGCGACTGAATGTATATGGAGTGGGGTAAACCTATCATGTAATAAATATCTATGTGACACCGTAGTAAGGTTGAACACTATATATATGTATACCTACTCCATTTGTCCTTACACGTGTGTGATAGACCACATATGGAGTGGGGTAAACCTATCATGTATAATGACTATGTGTAAATGTATTAACGTTGTTAAACACTGTATACATTAAAATACTTATGTAATATACTATAACCAGGTACTAGCATATAAGGTGGTGTCATATTGAGATGCTGCCACCTCTCACTTTTTTGCTTTATTATAATAGCGCCTTCCCCTCTATTGCTAGGGAATAATTCCAGGCAATATATTAGGCCAATTACTATGTCTAACATGCCCTCATCCATATATACCACTTTATACCTTAAAGCATAAGATTTATTTTCAATCTACAAGGTATTCTTATGGATTCAAAGTTAAGAAATAGTTTATTTCCCCTTTAGATGGATGTTTTCGAGCCGACACTTGGATCTTTGGAACTGCCCGGCACGTAAGCCGCCCGCCCATCTGGGCGGTGCGGCGACGGGGGGGAGGTTAGTTTTCCCACGCCTCCCTCCCTTTCCTGGCCTCCTCCTATCGGTAGTGCGATGCCCGTGAGGGGAGATACTGGTCATCCTTCTCCACCCACTGGGCATGCGCGCTCCGACTCTGAGGCCATACGTGCCGGCGGGAGGAGTGGGCGGGGCCGCACCCATCGTCATACCTGTTATGATTGGATGTGGCCGCGCGCACACCGCCCGGGGGGCCAACTTTCCCCACAAACCTCCCGCCCTTTACCAGCCAGCTGTTCTGGTTAACAGCTGATTGGGGGGGCGGTCACACTCGTATAACTACACAGCTTGGATCCTCAAACCTCTGACGGCATCATCAGAGGAACGAGCAGCCAAGCTCCCTGTATTAAACACACAAGGTAGGTTTTTATTACTATTATAATCGCTACCCCATGTACTCTTTATCTGACCTTTTAACCTTAATACTCTTTGCTGTTACGTACCCTGTATCCCAGGCTTGGACAGTTACTTAATTGCCTGGATAACACAGCATTCCAATAGTATGGAGCTCCATCTGCTGTGATTCATCAATACTAGATGTTGTAGCACACAAATACTGCCTGTACAGGCATTGAGATAGAGTCTCCTAGCTTAGACCTACTAGCCAATACCTTTGATACAATAAATATTACTAAGCTTTTATAATCATATTAACCTATTACAAGCTCACCTACCTCTCTTGAACAATTGTATAAGTCAAATTGGGTGCTTCTTTACCCCGCTCGTACAATGTCCAGCAGCTATCTAATCTATACCAAAATTGCTACTCTTTTTCTACAGAGGTTTGTCCTGGGTTTGCTTTGTTGACCCCAGCAGAACCAAGATCCTCGTTTGCTCGACTCCCTACAGCCTCTCTAAACTCGCAACTATATCCTATGGGGACATCTCTATCTCAGAGCATTCTAAAGTTTTGAGACGCTCAAACTACTCTCCATGTGAGAACCAATCCCGTCTATCTATGTGAAAAGTGAGACCTGTGTGTGCGATCCAATCACCACCCTCTGCTGTGCCGATATGCTATAGTACACTTTGTTTTAATAGGGGAAAAAAAACCCTCCCCATCTCTGCATCAATATACATGTGAGTGTTATGACCATACTTACTTTTTCTTTTTCCTGTTTTTTCTCTTCTTGATGCTCTACTACTTTAAGGCGAATTTACCATCCATATGTGGTATAATTGTGATCAATGTCCGCTTTTTATATTAATGCTCCCACAAATGTACCTTTCATGTTGGACTCATATAAGATGTATATTTCATATCTCTATATTTATATTTAGATACAAATCATAGACTGTACACCACGACCACTGAAGAAGGAGCAACTTACCTACTCCGAAACGCGTCTGGTTCAATGTTTCATACAAGTCTATGTATATGATTCTGATGCATTTTTATTGTGCATGTTACATATGACCTTATGGTCTTTTTTTAAACCTCAATATTTCAATAAACATTTTGTTACTATTCACACAATCTATATATATATTTTTTTCTTGGGGAAAGCACGCTGAAGACATTAACTACTGGATACTTCCAAGATGGACCTGAGTTTGGGACTAGGGTAGTTAGGTAAAGACTGCACCTTGTTGGAAATTGTTATGCCAAAAATTTTCAGTAATGCTTTTGAAACTTTGCCTTTGTATGATCTGAAGTTACTAAAAAGGTGCATAATGCAATGCAAGTAACCAGCACTCATAGTCTACAGCTTGGGTCAGTAAAAGCACATTGGGGTATGAAAACTGCCAATGGTTACCAAGGGTAATAAATGTTTTACACTCAGGAAGCGTGTGCCTGTGGCAGGTGAACATCTCTTGCAGTGAGGGAGTGGTTGTTGACACTTTCTCCGTGAATGGTCCCTCCTCCGAGGAAGCAGACATACGCTGCACAGGTTTAGAGGGCATCAACTTGGTATGTCCCTCTTAAATGTAACAAGTGACAGTCAGGGCTGGGACAAAGGGTGGGCGAGAGGGACACCTGTCTTGACTGTAGTTTGTTGGCGTAAAGTTGATGGGGGGGTGGGGTGGCTGTTGCAGTATCGGCATTAGTTAGCACCAAGCACTTGTCCACATCTGCTGCCGGGTGTCCCTGAGTCTCCAGTGCAGCGATTGTTGACACTGTGGCAGCCGGTGTCTCACCTAGCCAGCTGCATGTTTATAGCAACTGTAGTGTCAGACATAGGCGTGTGCAGGGGGTGTGCCAGGTGTGCCAGGTCACACCCTAATCCGGGGGCTGGCAACTGGTACATGTGCCTGTACTGATCGGTTTCAAAAAACAATTTTTCAATACGCACTAGAACACATATACATAACAGTACTATAGTTACCGCTGAAAGCTGTGAGGAATAGCCTCATAACCAGTAATCTAAAATCAGTTGAATAATCCAGAGGACTTCATGGCTATCTCCATCCCCCCCCCCCCCAAAAAAAAAACAGGAATGGGTTCAGCCCAGAGGGCTTGCAAGAAGCCACGTTCAATGCCACCCCAAGGAGGAAGGGGAAAGGACAGAACCAGCAAAAAATCTCCCAACTGTTGATAATATATCAAGGGAGGATCAAATTAGTATCTCGCATTAACAATAAAGTATATATCTAGCATATTCCGTATGTCTTGTTATTCAAAGGATAAGCTAGTTAGTGTTCTTGTGCATAATGTAAGTTATGGTGATATTGTGTAATGTCCAAGATATATGAAATATAATGATAATGAATTGAGAGAGGTAAACTCTCCCTTGGTGATTAGATTGAAAGAAAGTAAAAAATGGAAAAAATGGTGTATGAGTGTGGTGTGTGTGTGAACATTCCCATTCAAATTGCAGTTGGGGTGTGCAGCATTATATATCTCATATACAGTATGTGTCTTTTCCATTACAAGAAGTCCTCCTCTTTCTCCCGCTGCTTTGCCTCGAGTGTCCTGTCCATAATGCCAAGCAGAGTCTGCTCCAGCAGGAACACAACAGGGATTGTGTCACTGATGCATGCATTATCACAGCTCACCATCCTTGTCGCCTCCTCAAACGGTGACAGTACAGTGTATGCATCCTTGGGCCATGGGCGTGGGGGAAAAAAATCTGAGCTCCCCTGAGCAGTGATGTAAGTAACTGAGTTAAAATAAACTGAGTTACCTAATGCAGTTACTTTAGAGGGTAACAAGTAATCTAACTGATTACTTTTCCCCTCATGGTAACTCAGTTTCCCATTACTTTGGCTTAGTTACCCCAATTACATCTACCGCCACTAGATGGCACAGTAGTGTAATTCCGGTGTCCTGCCGAAAAAGTTCCCCCGCCAGATAAGGACCCCCTGTACTGTGCAGGCGCAGGGCTTGCGCAGTACGAAGGACTACGGAGCTTTCGAAAATTGCCGAACCTAAACAGCTTTGAGTGAACTCTACACCGCACAGGTGCAGTTAACATGTAATTGTACGAGGCGATGCCGCACGCTCCCGATGCTCGTGCTACTCTGCAAGGGGCGTCTATCGTGTAAGTAAGGGGCGGGTCTAGTATTACTGTAACCAAGGGGCGCATTTATTATTATTGTTATATATCGAGCTCTGCCCATTAATTTAACATTCGCCCTCTTCTGTAGCCATCCACCCCTTACACAATATAATAATAATAGACCCGCCACTTGCTTACACGCTATAACAGATCTGCCCCTTTGTTAGAGTAATAATAGAGCAGCCCCTTGGTTACACGATATATAACAATAATAATAAATGCGCCCCTTGGTTACAGTAATACTAGACCCGCCCCTTAGTTACACGTATAGAATATTTAAAAAAAAAGTCAGTTACTTTGCTGCGTAACTAATTACTTTTCCAATGTAGTAACTGAGTTACTAACGCAATTAATTTTTGGGAGAAGTAATTTGTAACTTAACTAATTACTTTTTTAAAGTAAGATGACCAACACTGCCCCTGAGCCTGTCGATGTGCCATTCTCACACAGGTACTGGTTGATGGCCCTCTGCTGCATGTGCAGCCGCTGCAGCATTGCCAAAGTTGAGTTCCACCTGGTGGGCATGTCACAAATCAGGCGGTTTATGGGCAGGTGGAATTTCAGCGGAACACTGGCTATGAATGACCGCCTGAAATGGCTACAGACTCTTCTGGCCTGCTTTAGAAGATATTGAAACCCTGGGTACCTGTTTAACCGCTTGCCGACCGTGCTGTAGCTGAACGACGGCTACAGCGTGGCCAGCTAGTTCTGGGACACCGTTTCACTTTTTTTTTAAAGCTGAACTCTAGGCAGATAAAAAATACACAATTCAATATATACAATATATATAATTTGATGTATTTTATTTTTAATATAAGCAGTGCAAGATCCTGAATCTGAGCTATTATCAGCCTTCTGTAGTCCCTGTACAGCAGAGCTGCAGTGTGAGAGGAAGAAACAGCACAAGGAGCCAATCATATGGCAAGAAGCATGCTGATGGGAGGAGAGAGCAGAGCAACAGGGATAAAAGCTCATCAATTTGCTGCTTCTCCCTCACCGCCCAGTTTTTTTGGTGTCCCGCCGGGGAGCGTTTCCTTCACTTCCTGCCCCAGAGCCACAGCAGGAAGTAAAAGAATATCCCTCCAAAGCAAGTGGTGTCCCTTTGGGGCTTTTTTTGGTTTGACCTTAGTTATTCAATTTGTATTACTGTTTTATAAACCTATAACATGTCTTATTTTCCACTGGTGGCCAGCAGCAGGTGCCATTAAGGAAGGACTTTACAATTCTGCTGAGCAATTCCAAAGCTTTGCTATGGGTAGCCTGGTGTAATTAGATTTCCTTCTGTTCAGCTTTGTGCATAACACACATACAGCCCTTTTCCTGTCTCCTGCTCATAGAGTGCTACAAGAATTTGCAGTTAGAGAGAGGCAGTCAAAAAGTGAGCAGGCAGTGCTGGATCTTTTTTGGAAATCCCAGTATTCTCTTCAAAGTGATATGGAATCACCAATGGAGCAGCAAAGAGGAAACATGTGCAGGGTCTACTTGCTGAATGTACATTATCATTACCCTTTAAAGCTTTTCATGCATTTTGCAGTCCCCATATTTTACAATATCTTTCTTTTTTATTTAGACTGGAATTCCCAAACACTCCGGTCCAGCTGTCTTCTCCAGGGGTCGATTTTCCTGCAGTGAACCATGATTGTCCTCTGTGTTTTCCTCATTCTTTGCTGTAATTTGGTCCAGGGTCAGTTCCCACGGGCCTGTACCACATCTGCCACTTATCAGAGAAAAACCTGTTGCCCCCTTTGGAAGGATGACAGCCCCTGTGGCTCCAGGTCGGGTCGTGGCAAATGCCGTAACTGGGTCGTGCCTGCTTTCTTTGCAGCTGACCATGTACACCAGTTTGATGACGACCGCTTGGACTGGCCGAAATATTACTACGACAAAACCTGCGAGTGCTTTGGAAACTACAGGGGCTATGACTGTGGTGACTGTAGGTACGGGTATTTCGGAAACAAATGCGACCGCAAAAACACCGTTGTGCGCAAGGAAATTCGAGAACTTTCTTTGCTCGAAAGGAAAAGATTCTTCAGCTACTTAGTGCTGTCTAAAACCACAAAAAGTCAGGACTTTGTCATCCTCTACACCGGAGACCGCCATCACAAGAACACATACAAGTTTGTTGATGCCTCCATCTATGATGTGTTTTCCTGGATCCATTACTACTCTATAAAGGCAATTCTACAGAATGGGACCTTTGATGATACAACAAACTACGCCCATCAAGGTCCAGCTTTTCCCGGTTGGCATCGATTGGGCCTCGTCTTCCTGGAGAGACAAATTCAGCTCTTGACGGGGGACAAAAATTTTGCCCTTCCTTATTGGGACTGGAGAGGAGACAAAAACTGCTCAATCTGCACAAATGACTTCCTCGGAGATAATGACGTGCAAGGGTTTCTCAATCAATACTCCCATTTTGCTTTTTGGAAGGTAAGTGTAATTACGAAAATACTTTTAGGATAATTACATTTTTTTAAGTTTATGGGTTTGTTTGTTTTTTTTATGTTTTTTTAGGTGTATTTTTTTGGTGGTGGGGGGGAGGGGTTATATGTGTAGCGTTCATCCCCCCAAAGGACCGCTGAAATAGACTGGTTCTCTAACACTAGAACATACAGGCTCAGTCCAGAGGATGTCTTTTTACTATTTATTGCTGAAGAACTTGAACAGAAGGGGGGTTTAGGTTCATTGGATACTCCAAAACGATAATAGCAGTCAATGGGGGGACAAGCTTCACACTAATCTTCCTTAAATCAGCCTTTCCTGGAAGTAACATGAAAGACTATGTATATTTAGGACTCTATTAGAGCAGCCCCAGTCCATATAGTTTCCTTCTAGCTTTTGCACACCCAGCAAGGTCATGACTCACAGGAGCTGTCTGTTCCCAGCATCCACAGGTAGATCCTCGGTAAGGGAGATAAAAGATCTTTATCCAGACCAGGACTTCAGGGCAGAACCCTCTAGAAAAACAATCCATTAGCAATGTCCTCAAAGCCCTCAGCCCAGCTCCTGCTGAGATGCAGACTGCAATTTCTTGTCTCACTGACTCTCTCTTAGCAGCCCCAGAAGAACTCTCCCTCCCTGGAGAGGAAAGAACAATCTAGAAAGGACTCCCAAACATTTATCACCTCCCCGACCACCTTCTGGACACTTCCTTCCATTGTTTGGCTGGGAAATAATAAATATTAAACTCTGTTTTAGGGCAGCAGCCCCAGGAGAACAGGAGCCCTCCCTGGAGACGAAACACCTTATAAACCCATCACAAACATGTATCACCTCCCCAACCATCATCTGGATGCCTCCTTCCAGGGATTGGCTGGGGAATGATAAATATTCATACTGGTCATTTGAATCTCCTTGCCCTATATTCAGGAAACTTCTTCCGGAGGCAGGTGGGAGGAATCAATCAGCTTGGTAACCCTGACCAGACAAAACCAACAGATCACTGCTCCTCTGACTGCAGTGAAGCCAAAAATTTAATTTTACCGAACAACCTAAGTAGAGGATGGCGCCACACACACACTTAGTGTTCTGCTTCAAAAAAGCTGTGAATGTTTCTGAAATTCAGAAAAAAAGCATTCATCCCTCTCTGCTAAAAAGGCTAATGATGTTTCCCTCTTTTAGTCTATTTGCAGCGGTTACAATTATAATGATGCTTACTGCCTGGGTGGTGACGACCAGAATCAGATGGAAAAACTGCATAGGAAGCCTGGCGTTAATCCTGATGCCCCTAGCCTGCCCACCTTCCAAGATGTGGAGGAAACTCTGAAATGGGAAGATTTTGACCGCCCTCCTTACAACAGATCAGCAAATAGAAGCTTCCGTAATGCCTTAGAAGGTGGGCAAGCAGTATTTTAACTTAACTTCATTTTTCTTACAGTGTGTATTTAGCCAAGACAAGGTTCTGATGTTTTGACAGTAGGAAACGTTTTGTTTTGTACTATTGGAGAAATTTCCCCTTACTTCCTTTCTTGGAGATGCAACAGGAAGTGACAGGAAATCTCTCCAAAGTGAATTAAATTAACTTCTAATGCCCCGTACACACGGTCGGATATTCCAATGGAAAAAGTCCGATCGGGTTATGTTGTCGGAAAATCCGATCGTGTGTGGGCTCTAGCTGGCTTTTTCCGTCGGGTCTCCGACGGAAAAAATTTGAGAGCAGGATCTCAAATTTTCCGACAACAAAATCCGATCAGACTTTTTCCGATCGTGTGTCGAGAATTCCGATGGACAAAGTGCTACGCATGCTCAGATCAAATTACGAGACCAAAGCTATTGGCTACTAGCCTCTACGTAGTTCCGTTGTACGCAACGAACGTCACCACGTTCGGAACGTTTGGATTTTCCGACAAATTTGTCCGACCGTGTGTATGCAACACCCGTTTCGGACAAAATCCCTCTGAAAAAATCCTACGGATTTTGTGGTCGGAGTTTCCGACCGTGTGTACGGGGGCTTAGACATTACAAGTTTAATAGGTTTAGGCAGGGCTTAGGTGCAGGGACCTCCCCTGAGTAACCCATTGTCTCTGCCCCCTACCTACCTCTGTGTACTGCCCCTTGTCTCCATTTCACTACCCGCCCTCCAGTACCACTTTTTTTAGAGAATACAGAACCAAGCATCATTTTGTGGTGCTAAATAATTTGTATGGAATTTGAAAAGGATAACAACAAAAGGAAGCAAAATAGATCCCCTGCAGCCAGCAACAATAGATCCCCCCAGCAACCATGGACCCCTCCCCAGCAACAATAGACCCCCAACAATAATAGACCCTCCACTGCAATGATAGACTCCTCCAGCAACAATTAGTATCCCCCTGCAACAATGGAATGCCAGTAATAAGACACCCCCAGCAATAATAGACCCCCCCAAAGCAATGATAGATCCTGCTAGCAACAATATACCCCCCAGAACAATAGATTCCAAGAAATATTAGACCTCCCCACAGCAATGATAGATCCCCCAGCAATAATGGACCCCCCCCCCCCTGAGTAACAATAGACCTGTTTTGCGTGCATCTTTTTTAAAGGTTCTTGCAGTAGAAGCCAAGGAAACTTAGACCTCTGTAGTGTATAAATGCTTTACTAAACAGAAAAGCCGCACATACAACTGCACAAAACACAATTCATAGTTACAAAATATGCTTTAGTTTACTTATTGCATACATATTGTACATGCTTATTTTGCTAGAAAGGACAATTGGCTTGTGCATGTTGTAAGCATATTTTGTAACTATGAATTGTGTTTTGTGCAGTTGTATGTGCGGCTTTTCTGTTTAATAATTGATACCAGTGGCGGCCGGTGCTCCATTTTATGGGGGGGGGGGGGGGGTTGTGGCAGCAAACAAACCACCCAAAGCCACCTCCCTCCCGGTCGGTCCATCAGTTAAACCCCCGACCCCCATCGCTCAATTGATCAGAAAACCCTGCACTTACTCCATCTAGGTCACGAGCCTGCATCTCCTCCTCAGCCTCTCCTCCTCTGTGTCTCCTGCTCGGTGTCTCCACCTCGGTGTCTCCTGATCGGCGTCTCCTCCTCGGTGGCTTCTCCCTGCCTCTCCTCCTCGGCCAATATGATCACTTCTCCTCTCGGCCAAACGGGCCTCAAGACCCGCTTCTTGATTGGCCCTGAGGAGAATCAGGAAGACAGCGAATATTAATTCACTATTGTCACACAACAGGGTGAGCTCAGGGCACAGTACTCTGCACCCCGAGCCCACCCTTTTTTGAAGCCAATAACAGCCTCAGGCTCTTATCATGTGCTTCAAATAAATAAAAAAAAACATTGGAATCCATGCGTCTGGTGCCCTGCATGTAAATTAAGGGCTGGGCACATGGATTGAGGGGGGCGGCGCCACTGCTCCCCTAATTGAGCCTACCTCTACAGTAGATCCTCCCCAACAGCAAAAGATCTGCAACCAGCAACAATAGATCCCACAGTAGCCAATAACAAAAGCAATAGATGCCCCTCCAAAAGTAGACATGGGAGCCATCAAAAAATTTGTTTTGTTTTGTTTCGTTCCGTTTCGTATAAAAATGTACACGAATGTCGAAAAATTCGTAAGAATTTCCGATTCGTACAAAACTAATCGCACATGTCTATCCAAAAGTGGATGCTCCCCCAACAACACTACACCCCCCAGTGACAATAAATCCCCCAGCAGTCAGCAGTGGGTTTATGTCACATTCTAGATGCAGATATTAATAACCATATCTTAGCATGTTTATTTCCATTTTTTATTTGCCAAACTCAAAGTTAGCTAGTGGTACCCAAAACCCAATAAGGGAAAAGAGCAGGATATGGTAGCTTGAAAGAAAATGTATTCAGATGACTGTAATATTGTATTATGATCTTTTTAGGCTTTATAAATCCTAAAGATGGGGTAACGCGGCAGATTGGCATGCATAACCTGGTCCATAACTTCCTTGGAGGGACGATGTCTGAGGTTCCAATCTCCAGCAACGATCCTATATTTGTACTGCACCATTGTTTTGTTGACAAGTAAGTTTTATCTCTAAATCTGTGGCATAAGAGGCGGGCAACTTACTGGATACATGATCCTTCAACTACGGCTTATGGCATCACCAAAGGGCCATATATAATATTCAGTATTGGTAGAGCCACAGTAAATTGCCAGAGACTGGAGACATACTACGGGTGTGATTACAGGAGACAGTCGGAGAGTGGGAACATGTTATATGAGACTGCAAGAGATTAATGTGATTACAGTACCTTCACAACTCAATCCTCCATCTCCTAATACTGACTGAGGCTTGCAGAGATGTAGGGGTCTGACAAAGAAACCAGCATGTTGGTGGGCATAGGCCTCTGAAAATGAAGAATGATGGAGAGTTTTTTTAAGGCTTCAGTGTTGGAACAGAGTAGAGGTAGAAGAAAAAAGGCCAGAAAGGTGAGTATACTCTGACTTATATTGCAGGGGAGCACCAGTTTGAAACTTTAGAAACATGACAGGGTCTCTTTGACCTATTTCCACCCATGTAAGGCATATGTACAGCACCAAAGAGGGTGGGCTTTAACATCCACAGGCTGCACATATGGTTCCATGGGAAGCCAAGGTCTCTGTGCTGAGAGTGCACTAACTGCATGCTCCTAGCACAATGACCAAGCAGTCATAGCCATTTTATAGCGGTACTTGCTCCAATCCTGTGACCACTGGGACAGCCAATCACAGTGGACACATGATCGGGCAGTCCTTCCCACTCCCCGGGTGTAAAGAATCTTTTAACCACTTTAGTACTGCGCTATAACCAAAATATGGCAACAGCGCGGTACTATAGATCTGGGAAGTCATCCATAGATGCCCTCCCAGAACCCTGCCCCCTCTGTGATCGCTCTGTGACCGCTTTGGACACAGATGATCACAGATCGGGGTAAAGCGGCCCTTTACCGTGTGATCAGCTGTGTCCAAACAAAGCTGATCACATGTAAACAGACTTGTCAGTTTATCAGCATTTCTTTCCTCATACGCTGTGTCTGTGTGAGGAAAGGAATGCCGATAACTGGCAAGGCTGTTAGCACACTGTTTACACTGCTAGACAGTGTCCTGATCATCAGTACAGCCCCATCAGTGCCCATCAATGCAGCTTATCAGTGCCAGCCAGCGCAGTCTCATCAGTGCCCATCAGTGCAGCCTCATCAGTGCCCATATCAGTGAAAAGGAAAAATGACTTATTTACAAAATGCTATAAACAAGTTGGTTGTTTTTTTTGTTTGTTTAGCAAAACATAAAATTCCCAGTGGTGATTAAATACCACCAAAAGAAAGCTCTATTTGTGTGAAAAAATTGACATAAATTGAATCTGGGTAAATCGTTGCATGACCGCGCAATCGTCATTCAAAGTGCAACAGCGCTGCAAATTGGCCATGGCAGGAAGGGGGCTAAAGGGATGCCGGGCCTGGGCGGGAAGTGGTTAAGTTGCAGTTTCCATGTTGACATTCAAAATTTTAGAAAAATATTATTATTATTCCTCCAAAACCTGCGGATAGTTTGTGGCCAATCACCCACAGAACTTTGGATTACTGTGAACAGTGATCTGCCTGTTTCTTCTCCCTGAAAGCAGCACACATTACACACATTAAACATTGTTAGGTTAACTCCTTGATTGCCCCTAGAAGTTAACCCCTTCCCAGCCAGTGTCATTAGTCCAGTATTATCACTAATCACTGTATTAGTGACTAGCGATTTCAGTGTCAGTGACCCTCCCAGCCAGTGCTTGTCCGCCACCCTATCACAGTCACACTATAAGATGCTGATCACCACCATTACAGTATAGCGTCTATAGCTGCGTAAATTCCAGTATACTGTATATACCATAGTTTGTAGTCTTTTGCGCAAACCAATTAACCACATGCCGACCAGTGCACGACGATGTACGTCGGCACAATGGCACGGCTGGGCAAATGGGCATACAGGTACGTCCCCTCTAAATTGCGGCATTGTGGGTGCACGCATGCCCACCGCGTACTCCATGACCGTGCCCGCGGATCCCACGGACTCAATGTCTTCCGGGGGCCCGTGATCGTGTCACGGAGCGGAAGAATAGGGAGATGCCTATGTAAACAAGGCATTTCCCTGTTCTGCCTAGTAACATGACAGAGATCACTGCTCCCTGTCATCGGGAGCAGTGATCGCTGTCATGTGAGTGGAAGCCCATCCCCCCCACAGTTGGAATTACTCCCTAGGACACACTTAACCCCTTGATCGGCCCCTAGTATTTAACCCCTTCCCTGCCAGTGTCATTTACACAGTAATCAGTGCATTTTTAAAGCACTGATCGCTGTATAAATGACAATGGTCCCAAAATAGTGTCAAAAGTGTCCGATGTGTCAACTATAATGTCGCAGTCATGATAAAAATTGCAGATCGCAGCCATTACTAATAAAAAATAAATTTTAATAAAAATGCCATACATCTATCCCCTATTTTGTAGATGCTATAACTTTTGCGCAAACCAATCAATAATCGCTAATTGCGATTTTTTTTAACCAAAAATATGTATAAGAATACATATCGGCCTAAACTGAAAAATAAATTTTTTTATATATTTTTTGGGGATATTTATTCTAGCAAAAAGTTAAAAATATTGCATTTTTTTTTTCAAAATTTCGCTCTTTTTTTTGTTTATAGCGCAAAAAATAAAACCTGCAGAGGTGATCAAATACCAACCAAAGAAAGCTCTATTTGTGGGAAAAAAGGGATGTCAAGTTTGTTTGTTAGGGTGCAGCGTTTACAAAATAGGGGATAGTTTTATAGCATTTTTATCAATATTTTTTTTTTTACTAGTAATGGCGGCTATCAGCGATTTTTATTGTGACTGCGACATTATGGCGGACACATCGGACATTTTTGACACATTTTTGGGACCATTGTCATTTATACAGCAATCAAAGCTATTTAAATGCATTGATTCCTGTATAAATTACACTGGCAGTGAAGGAGTTAACCACTAGGGGGCGGGGAGGGGTTATGGTCTGTGACGTGTGTGTTTTTTTTACATTAGGGGGCGTGGCTGTACGTCTGACGTCATTGATCGGCTTTCCCGATGACAGAGAACAGCCGACTAGTGACAGGCAGTGTAGGAAGCGCGGGGAGAGGTTTGTTTACACAGACCTCTCCCCATTCTTCAGCTCTGTGACCCGATCGCGGGACACCAGCGGTGATCGGGTCTGCTGGTCCCGCGGCCGTGGTCACGGAGCTCCCGACCGGGCGCGCGACCCCACGGCTGGGCAATTAAAGGGGACGTATATATATATACGTGCTTTTGCCTAGCCGTGCCATTCTCCCGACGTATATGTACAGGCGGCGGTCGGGAAGCGGTTAAAGTAGCGCAGTACTGAAAAGCAAAAAAATTACATGATCATGAAGGTAATAAAACCTCCCAGAGGTCAAGTGGTTAAACTTCTTCATCCATTTGAACGCATTTCTCTTGTCAAAGGTGTCATCTTTCGTAAACATTCTGTAGCCTTCTGTGGATGTCGGACAGCCTACACCCCTCCTTCATCAAGACCTCAATGCTGGCACAGTGCTTCTGCTTGGAATCTATTATTTACAATTAATGAAACAGAAGAAGAGCTCCTAAGAATAGTTACAGGGGGTCCCCGACTTACGAACGCCCGACCTACGAACATCCCCTACTTACGAACGAGGCGCTGCGGGGACCCTCCGCCATTTTCCGCCGTGTTCCGCCGTGTTTTGGCCGTTCTGCGCATGCGCGGCCATTCGGAGCCTCGGAAAACTTCGGAAATGTCCGTAATTTGCCGCGCATGCGCAGAACGGCATTGGACGGAACATCGGAAATGTCCGGAAATGGTCGTATTTGTCGGTCTGCGCATGCGCGGCCGACTTACGAACATTTCCGACTTAAGTACAGGCGGGCAGTCCCTAACGAGTTCGTAACTCGGGGACCCCCTGTACTCTACCAACTTGTGACATTTGAAGGACCTATGTAAATTAATAAAAAAGTTATGCCCACTTTTGCATTTCTTTACAGCACTCATTGTTTTTTGTCTGGATTTTGCATATCTTCACATATTCATCAATATTTGTAGGATCTTCGAGGAATGGATTATCAGACACAAGGCAACTCCAGACATGTACCCTCAAAATGAGCAGCCAGGCCAAGGTCCTGAGGAGTGCTCCACTCCGTACTTCCCGTATTACAGGAATAAAGACCTCCTACGCAACTCTACCAGATTTGGATACATCTACTCTAAATACAAGGGGATGTAATGCGCCTTTGAAGCAAGTCTTATGAGACTGGGATCTGCTCTTTCTGTGATGGCAAAACAGATTCAAACGAGCGTGTAACCTCAGAACCACCCCAAGCTCTCATATCAAATCTGTCCAATCATTTCACTTCAAAAATCCTCCATGATTTGTTTCCAGTGTTAATTTGTAAATCATAAACACACTCTAACTAAAGAATTACAATCATGAAAAGAAACCTACCAATACGGTCTTTATTTGAAATCACTACTTAGTTGACTTTGATTGTGATACCGTGACCCCTTGAAATTTTCCACATTTTGCCGTGTTACAACCAAAAACATTAATGTATTTTATTGGGATTTTATGTGATAAATCAACACAAAGTGGCACATAATTTAGAAGTGGAAGGAAAATGATAAATGGTTTTCAATTCTTTTTACAAATAAATATGTGAAAAGTGTGTGTGGGGGGGGGGGCATTTGTATTCAGCCCCCTTTACTCTGATACCCCTAACTAAAATCTAGTGGAACCAATTGCCTTCAGAAGTCACCTGATTAGTAAATAAAGTCCAGTGTGTAATTTAATCACAGTATAAATACAGCTGTTCTGTGAAGCCCTCAGCGGTTTGTTAGAGAACCTTAGTGAACAAACAGCACCATGAAGGCCAAGGAACACACCAGACAGATCAGGGATAAAGTTGTGGAGAAGTGTAAAGCAGGGTTAGGTTATAACAAAATATCCCAATCTTTGAACATCTCACGGAGCACTGTTCAATCCATCATCTGAACATGGAAAGAGTATGGCACAACTGCAAACCTACCAAGACATGGTCGTCCACCTAAACTGATAGGCCGGGCAAGGAGAGAATTCATCAGAGAAGCAGCCAAGAGGCCCAAGGTAACTCTGGAGAAGCTGCAGAGATCCACAGCTCAGGTGGAAGAATCTGTTCACAGGACAACTATTAGTCGTGCTCTCCACAAATCTGGCCTTTATGGAAGAGTGGTAAGAAGCCATTGTTGAAAAAAGCCATAAGAAGTCCCATTCGCGAGAAGCCATGTGGTGGACACAGCAAACATATGGAAGAAGGTGCTCTGGTCAGATGAGACCAAAATTTAACTTTTTTTGTCTAAAAGAAAAACGCTATGTGTGGCGGAAAACTAACACTGCACATCACCCTGGACACACCATCCCCACCGTGAAACATGGTGGTGGCAGCATCATGTTATGGGGATGCTTTTTTCAGCAAGGACGGGGAAGCCGGTCAGAGTTGATGGAAAAATGGATGGAGCCAAATACAAGGCAATCTTAGAAGAAATCCTGTTAGAGTCTGCAAAAGACTTAAAACTGGGTCAGAGGTTCACCTTCCAGCAGGACAACGACCCTAAACATACAGCCAGAGCTACAATGGAATGGTTTAGGTCAAAACATATTCATACTTTAGAATGGCCCACTCAAGGTCCAGACCTAAATCCAACTGATAATCTGTGGCAAGACTTGAAAATTGCAAAGAAGAATGGG
Source organism: Lithobates sylvaticus (assembly GCA_028564925.1). NCBI lineage: Eukaryota > Metazoa > Chordata > Amphibia > Anura > Ranidae > Lithobates > Lithobates sylvaticus. The sequence continues at coordinate 74,245,126 of CM053038.1, forward strand.
CAAACATTTCACTCTAGAAGTGCAAAGCTGTTAGAGACATCCCCAAAAAGACTTGCTACTGTAATTGCAGTGAAAGGTGATTCTAATAAGTATTGACTCGGGGGGGGGGGGGGGGGGGTGGTGAATACAAATGCACGCCACACTTTTCACAAATTTTGAAAACCATTTATCATTTTCCTTCCACTTCACAATTATGTGCCACTTTGTGTTGGTCTATTACATAAAGTCCCAATAAAATATATTTACGTTTTTGGTTGTGACATGGCAAAATGTGAAAAATTTCAAGGGGTATGAATACTTTTTCAAGGCACTGTAGCAATGCTTCACTGTCACTTGCCTCAAAGAAGCATGGAGGTCAGAAGTTCTGTTTTTCTAGCTATATAATTGTTTTAGCAATTTTTAGATGTGCTGCAGACCTAAAGGTTCATTTTTGTTTGAGAATCAGGGCTCTAGCTTTGGTGATCTCTTATGAATGAGCAATAGGACCTTGGGAAGGTCTGGTTCTTCAGTCTGGAAGCTTTTATGTGTGAGTAGATTCTTGACTAAAGAATCATACACATTAAAGATGGGATTTTTTTTGTACTCTGTGGAAGACTCCGGACAAGCTGACTGGTTGTCTCCGCCAAGAAACAGCTTCCCAAGTTCCAGAACAAGAGGCAAGTGACTATAGTCATACCTACCCCAAAGAACTAGACAACACCAGTTTTTGAAGTAAACAAGAAGAACAGCTTTATTAGAGAAACACACAAATTTTTTACAGAAAATCATCAGATAAGAGCTAATAACATTATCACAGACAATGCCCACCTCAGACAGTCCGGCGCCCACATAGGAATACCATATGTTAATATTATTTTTTTTCTTTTGGAGTGATCCCAAGCGAGCAGCAGTAATCCTATAATACTATTTGATAGCCACAGACCCCCAGATGATATGATCCAAAAAGCAACATTTTCTGTGGACGGGGCCGTAGTGACAGCTGGTTAAAAGGTACCCGGATGCCGTTCGTGGAGAAACTGGGCAACAGTTTCTTATCCTTAGCCATGGTTAACAAACCCTGGTGAAATGTAACTCTGAAATTCCAAGGTTTCCAAACAAGCTCCCTCTCGGTAAACACCCGACCAATGTCCCACCAAAAAGAGAACCTAGAAAAAAAAATAACAAATATTCCTACAGGCCTAGCCAATATACAGTTCCATGCGAATGTGTCTAGGACCCAGTGAAGCGCTAATGGAGTGCCCAGGCTAGATGGAAGTCTGGATGGGCATAAGAGTCAACTAGTGACCACCTAATTCTGAATAATTTGTATTGTATTTGTACACTTTAAAACACAGAGTTCTCTAGGCAATGGTTCTCCTGCAGCCCCAAGATCATGACATACTCACGGTAAAATCCAGAATTACACAAAGTCCCAATGCAATTAAAAAAAATTGGTATTAAAATAATGCAGAGACAGTTCACAAATAATAGGAAGGCAGCCCAGCCTGGAACACTCACAGTTCCATCAGCATGTAGAATGCAACTGAAATGACATCGCTTGTAGAGAGGGGAAGAATGCAGCTTGGCCATCTTGTTGCGAGTCCTACAATTTCTCTTCCCATCAAGAACCTTTTCCTGCTGCTAGTGCTGTCCCTACCAAGCGGAGTATCTGTCCCTTATCTACCAACTCACAAATACATGCCAAACCTGGGGACCAGGCCCCTAAAAAGGCTCTGCTTGACCGAAGATGGCAGCCAGAGTCACATGGGCCAACAGCATCCAATGGGATAGCTTTCCCAGTGACCCAGGAAATCATAGAGGAACCCTGTTCCTCCTGACTACCTCTCCAACTGCAGTGCCGCTGCAGGAGAGCGCCACCTCCCGTGGAGAAAGTAGACTGCACCTGCCTACATACTTCTCTTAGTTTCCTATTTGGTAGGCTAGGTGCTACCCCTAATATGCCCCCAGCAGGGGTGAAAATCGTGGTACCTAGAAAGTAGCAAAAACTGAATACATTTTTTTTTACATTTTTGTGACAGACCTAGCCGGGACACAGGCTTTTGGAGAGGACTAAATGCGAGCCTCTTGCCAACCGATTATGGGCCCTGGATTTTAAGGGGCACAGGGTGAATGAGTTAAAAATAAAATAAAAATGTGGCGCTTGCTAATTGGTAGACATGGATACCAATCCTTAACCTCCTTGGCGGTAACCCCGAGTCTGGCTCGGGGTCAGCTTTTTGTGCTGGGAGCGGTAACCCCGAGCCAGACTCGGGCTTGCGTTGCGGGATGCAGGGGGGAAGTTACTTACCTTTTCCCCTGGATCCTGCGATGTCTCCCCGCTGTGTGAGCGAGCCGTCCGCTCGCTCGATTCACACAGTGCCGGGTGCCGCCGATCTCCGTTCCCTGTGACGTTACGACGCACGGGAGCGGAGATCGGCGCCAAATTCAAAAAAGTTTAAAAACACAACACATATACAATACTGTAATCTTACAGATTACAGTACTGTATACAAAAAATACACACCCCATTTGTCCCTAGTGGTCTGCCCAGTGCCCTGCATGTCATTTTATATAATAAAAAGATTTTTTTTCTGCCTGGAAACTGGAGATTGTCCATAGCAACCAAAAAGTGTCCCTTTATGTCAAAAGTGGTTTTAGACCAGCTAGAAAACACAGATAAAAAAATAAAATCACAATTTATCATCAAACAATAAATTTAATGACAGCGACTATTCTGCAACTGAGCAAATTTCAGTGTTTTTGATTTGATTACATTATTGAATCATTTTTATATATATTTTTATTATATTATAATTTATTATTTTGTGTTTCAAACTTTATCATACCCGGGATGTCTACTAGACTCTGGTTCGGACAGATTTAAGTGAGTTATTCATAAGAATTGCAGGCCTACAATATAAAAACGCCAAATTTCCATGCAAAATAATTGTACCGCTTTCAGCACTAAATTCCAGCCAGAATCATACCGCCAGGGAGGTTAAGGAAACTCCACAAGGATGGCTCCAAGAAGCATCTGATATGTTAATTTAATTGTTTGGCAACGTATAGCAATAGATGAACAATCAATGCTATAACCATAAATACATACACAGAGTGAATGATTAAAAATGATAAATAAATTCAATGATAAAGTGCATAATCATATAAAACCATAAAAAAGATGTACATGTGCATAATTAAATAGCATAAATAAATAGCAATAATAATCAGTGCAATAATCCATATAAAGTGCAAAAAGTATATATGTGCACGAAACGTACTAATCAGTGCAACAAACGAATAAGTACAGCCAAACAAAAAATGTGAACAATAGCTGTGTAAAAAATATATATCTGTGCAAAAAAATGCTCTGTGCAAATAATAAGCCTGTGCAAAATAGCTAAATGCTGTGCAAATAACAACACAAATATAAAGATGCTGTGCAAAAATAGTTAAATGCTGTGCAAATAACAACACAAATATAAAGATGCTGTGCAAAAATAGCTAAATGATGTGCAAAATAGCAACACAGATAAATCAATGCTGTGTCAGTCCAGAGAATCCGTGACCCAAAATAGTCTTATAAGATTCAACTTTCTAGTGCCGACAACCAGCTCCCATACACAGTGCAATCACTATGTGAATAAACTTCTCTGTGTAACAAATTCTTCTGGTCAAGCAATAAAGTTCATCAGCTGTTAAGGGTGATCCCGTCCATGCATTCTCCAGTGTGCCAATCAAAGGTGTTTCCCCCAGTCTCTTTCCTTGAGGTAAGGAACAAATAGCCTTACACTGAAATAGCTCAGCCACAGATCTCCTATCAGCGCTGCTTCTCTATGGGATGGTCCTCACTGAGGTCACGCCGGGTCCTCCACACAATCAATCATATGGGGGCAAAGAGAGGGAAGGACTCCATAGTGCAGTGGTTAAAACAATTTATTTTTTTAAAAACGTAGAGACTTACAGTTGCAGTAAAAATTAAATAGCGGTAGTATTAGTATGCGATCCCGGCCGAGATCGCATACACAGCGTCACCTGACTCAATCTTCTGACGCGTTGCATCACGTCCACGTGACTTTATCAAAGGATGCTTAAGGGGATTAGTTAATTACCTCATGTTAATTTGTTACAGGTGTATTGTTAGAGTAAAATTAGCAGGTGGGGGGGGGGGGTCTCCTCTTCTACTGTATATAAATACTTGTCATTTTGGTTCTAAATAAACAGTCCATGTTGGCACTAAGCAAGTCTTGTCTCGTTTGGTGCTTGGGAGCGGTTGGAATATCTGAGATCTATATTCAGACTGGGAGGAAGTGGTATATGACGAAAGCACTCAAGAGGAGTGTAGGGACGTTCCGTCACAATTTTATTATATAAAATTTGTTAAAGAACACATATCCATATACATGAATAAAAACAATGCAATAACATATATTTTTCTAATTGGTATTGCTGGTGATATAGTATCCTCTGGTAATCCTAAGGGCACAAGATGTAATTAAAACTCGACGTGCAACAAGTCCTCTACATGTTTTCTGGTGACAACCGCTTCTTCAGAAGGAATTAATTATTACAATCTATAATAAAGACAATAATTAATGGTAACAAACTGACAAACATGTATACTGTTAAGCACAGATAATGAGGGAAAGGAGGGAGGGGGGTTGGGGTCATTATGTGGCTTTCCCAAGAGAAACCAGCAGCCAATGACTGCACCAACAGTAAAGGTACCAAAGGGTTCTGTCTTCTGTCACATCATCAATAAACACCAACAGCCCAGTGCCACTGGAAGCCATGCATGCCCATGCCATCACACTGCCTCCACCATGTTTTACAGATGACATTGTGTGCTTTGGATCATAAGCTGTTCCAAGCCTTCTCCACACTTTTTTCTTCCCGTCATTCTGGTACAGATTAATCTTAGTTTCATCCATCCAAAGAATGCTTTTCCAGAACTGGTCTGGCTTTTTTAGATGTTTTTTGGCATAGTCCAATCAGGCTTTTCTAATCTTCAGGCTTATGAATGGTTTGCACCCTGTGGTGAACCCTCTGTATTTGCTCTCATGAAGTCTTCTCTTGATTGTAGACTTTGACAATGATACACCCACCTCCTGGAGAGTGTCCTTCACTTGTCTGGATGTTGTGAATGGGTTTAGAAAGGATCCTGCGATCATCCACCACTGTTGTCTTCCGTTGACGTCCAGGCCTTTTTATGTTGCTGAGCTTACCAGTGCGTTCTGATTTCCTTAAGAATGTACCAAACTGTTGATTTGGCCACTCCTCGTTTTTGAAGCCTTATAATGGCCTGTTTCACTTGCATGGACAGCTCCTTTAAACGCATGATGTAGGTTCACAGCAATAGATTCCAAATGCAAATACCACACTAAAGCCCCATACACACGGTCGGAAAATCCGACCACCAAATCCATCGGATTTGGTCCGACGGATTTAGTCCGACACTGGTGTTGCATACACACGGTCGGACAAAGTTGTCGGAAAATCCGATCATTCTGAACGTGGTGACGTTTGTTGCCTATGACGGGACTACATAGAGGCTAGTAGCCAACAGCTTTGGTCTTGTAATGTGATCTGAGCATGCGTGGCACTTTGTTCGTCGGAATTCGCTACACACGATCGGAATTGGTGTGATCGGACTTTGTTGTCTGAAAATTTTTAGAGCAGGAGATACAACTTTGTCCATCGGACAATCTGATGGAAAATGTCCGATGGTGCCTACACACGGTCGGATTTTCCGACAACATTGTCCGTCGGAAAATCCAACCGTGTGTATGGGGCTTTAGAATCAACTACAGACCTTTTACCTGTTTAATTGAGGAAGAAATAACGAAGGAGTAGCCCACACTTGGCCATAAAACAGCTTTTGATTCAATTGTCCAATTACTTTTGGTCCCTTGAAAAAGGGGATGGCTATTCTTAAGAGCTGTAATTCTTAAACCCTTCCTCCGATTTGGATGTACATACCTTAAAATTAAACCTGAGAGTGTTCACTTTCAGCCCATATATATTATTGTATAACTATAGCTTGAATATGTTTTGGTAAATACCTGAAAAAAAACAAAAATTGTGCCGGTGTCAAAATATACTGTATATGGACCTAACTCTAAGTATTGCCAAAATGGACTAACCTAAATTACAGCAAAATAGCCAGATAAAACAGCCTGGAGAAAAGATTTAACCACAGCCACTGGGCACCCCACCAGGGTGGGAGGGTAAGTACACCAAGGTGATTCTTGCAATTACACTTTAGAGAGCTGGTACCGCATAATCCATTTACCCACAACCAGGATATCCAAGCCGCATTGAATTCTCTAAATAATGTATAATATATAATAAGTCTGATGGCAGATAGTTACCAACCAAAGGAAAAATGGGAGCATAAAATCTGATAAAAGTATAGGGCACAGAGCCAGCAAAGAGTACAAATCATATAAAGCGACTTGGAGTAAAAAGGGTTTTAATCATCTCAAATCGATTACAAGCATCTACCCACAGGCATCTGATAGAAATATATTGGAGTCACTCAGGACCCCTTTGTCAGGCATGTGATAAACGTGGAGTAACAGTGAAAATAATTTAAATAATCATCAACCAATCAGACAAGAAAGAAAAGAAAGAAAACCAAGACTCCTCCCAAGAAAACCAAGACTGTGACGTCATACCTGTCTGGGGGTGGGAGGAGTCTTGGTTTTCTTTCTTTCATGACCAGGCCATTATTTAGCATCGCGGCACTTTAACTGGGTACTTTACTCTGCCAACATGTAAAATGTAAACAACCTACTGTATGTAAGTTAAGAAAAAGTTTAGACCAACTTTTACAAGTACAGCTCTCATATTCAATAAAAAAAAATGTTCTAAAATTTTGAACGTCAACATGGAAACTGCAACTTAACCACTTCCCGCCCAGGCCCGGAATCCCTTTAACCACTTCAATACCGGGCAATTTAACCCCCTTCCTGTCCACGCCAATTTTCAGCTTTCAGCGCTGTCACACTTTGAATGACAATTGATGGTATTTAATCACCACTAGGGTTTTTTTTTTGCTAAACAAACCAACATTTTTGAAAAAAAAAAAAAACGTTTTTCTTGTTTCTCTTATAACATTTTGCAAATAAGTAATTTTTCTTCTTCACTGATATGGGCACTGATGAGGTTGCACTGATGGGCACTGATGAGACTGCACTGATAAAGCTGCACTGATGGGCACTAATGAGCATATAAGGGGGCAGGGGGCGCCGCCCCCCCAATGCTAAAAAGTTCCTTTTGATGTCGGTCGGGTGCCGAACATACAGGCGTCTATGGGAACCTTCACATCACTGCAATCATGTGATTGCAGCTAAGAAGCCCTATTGGCTTTCTTTCAGAGTGTCTTCGGGGCGCAGATCGATGCGACCCGAGCACTCCCACTATAGCCTCCTCCTGGCCCCCTGGCCAATCAGGAACGGGTCCTGAGACCCTTCACCCGATTGGCTGAAAGGACAGGCGGCCCTATTCTCCTCCTCCAGGATGGCCAAGGAAGGAGGGAGAAGAGGGCTTCCGCCCGCTTCCAGGAAGCCGGACCGATCGGGTAAGTGTGGGTCACCCGCTGTCGTTGGCATCCCCCCTCCCCTACTGCAAACTTTACTACGGGTCACAAGCGGAACAGCCGATATGCACAATCTTCCCTTCCCACGCTTGTTACCCATCTGATCTGGGTGTGTGCTGGCGGATGTTGAGTCCTGCTCGACTCCTGACTCGGGCAGGGGGGGGGGTTTGGGGCACCCTCCTAGAAAAGTCACCTGCCACCACCGTTGCACTGTATTAGATACTGTACACCACCTGAAGTGTATTATATACTATACACCGACTGCATTATATTATATACGGTACATTGCCTGCACTTTATTATATACTTACACTGACTGCAATGTATTATATACTGTACACACTTTATTATATACTGTGTACACCGACTGCACTGTATTATATACTGTAAACTGCCTGCACTGTATTATATATACAGCACTGCAGCTCCTCCCACTCTCCCTCGCAATGTTATTCAGCTGTGCCCACCCCGCCCCCGTCTGCGCCTCCTGTTTTCATGGTGTTGTACTGAGACAGTTTTCCCCATGAAAACCGGGGGCGCGCATGGGGGGGGGGGGGGGTGGTAGATGGCCGAATAACATTGCGAGGGAGAGTGGGAGGAGCTGCAGTGCAGAGGGCTGGAAGGGCGGAGATTAGGGTTGTACTCACTTTTGTTGCCAGCAGTTTAGACATTAATGGAATGTGTTGACTTATTTTGAGGGGACAGCAAATTTACACTGTTATACAAGCTGTACACTCACTACTTTACATTGTAGCAAAGTGTCATTTCTTCAGGGTTGTCACATGAAAAGATAGAATAAATGATTTACAAAAATGTGAGGGGTGTACTCAATTTTGTGAGATACCTATGTACATGGGATTTTTTTGTTTTCTGATTTTCAATAAATTTGCAAAGATTTAAAACAAACTTCTTTCATTGTGGGGGATAATATGTCGAATTTTGAAGAAAATATTGAATTGAATCCATTTTGGAATAAGGCTGTAACATAAAATGTGCAAAAAAGTGAAGCGCTGTGAATACTTTCCTGATGCACTGTATAATTAGCAGTAATTAAGGAATGGGTGTGACCTGATTTCCCATTATGGCTGCTTGCTGACACCTCTGCCCTCACCATACCCTGGGGTGCCGCATGGTGACTCACAGGCAACATCACATTATGATTGTGAAATGCGGCAATACCACATGAATACCACATGAATGTTTTTATCAGAGTGAATGCATGGCACGGAATGGTAGTTTCTTCTTGGACCCGACACTTTGTATTTTGGCCTCATAGCTCTGCCTATTTGCTATCCTGGGGCAACGTATGGATAGGTCTACCTCCCAACTGTCCCTGATTCGGAGAGACTGTCCCTATATTGGAACCAAATCCCTTTGTCCCTCGGTACTCCTTAAAGGTCCCTCTTCCTGGCCTGAGATGTAGACCTCTACAAAAAAAAATAAAAGAAAATGCACTATAGAAGTATATTTATTTAAAAAAATAAAAGAAAATACATTATAGAAGTGTATTTATTTAAAAAAAAATAAATAAAAGAAATACATTATAGAAGTGTATTTATTTTAAAAAGATAAAATAAAGAAATAAAGAAAAGAAAATACACTGTAAAAGTGTATTTATTGAAAAAAGAAAATACACTATAGAAGTGTTTTTTTGGAAAAAAATAAATAAAGAAAAGAAAATACACTGTAAAAGTGTATTTATTGAAAAAAAAAATAAAGAAAGAAAGAAAGAAAAAAAAAAAGAAAATACACAATAGAAGTGTATTTATTAAAATAAAAAAATACACTATAGAAGTGTATTTATTGAAAAAAAAATAAAGAAAAGAAAATACATTATAGAAGTGTATTTATTGAAAAAATAAAATACATGATAGAAGTGTATTTATTAAAAAAAAAAAAATAAAAGTAAAGAAAATACACCATAGAAGTGTATTTCTTGGAAAAAAAAAAAAAGAAATAAAAGAAAATACACTATAGAAGTGGATCGGTGGCAGTGGTGGTGGTGAGGGGGTGGGGATCAGTGGCAGCGATGGTAAGGGGGTGGGATAAGTGGCATGGGGGTGGGATTGTTGGCAGCGGTGCTGATGAGAGTGGGTGGGATCAGTGGTGGTGCTGGTTGTGAGGGGGTGGGATGAGTGGTAGCGGTGGTGGTGGTGAGGTGGGTAGGATAAGTGGTGGTGGGGGGTGGGATTGGTGGCGGTGGTCAGGGCTGCTTTTAGGAATCACTGGGCCCCATACAGCCTACCTGGCAGGGCCCCCCTCAAATATATCAAAACAACATTTTCACAAAAAAATATACTAAAATCATTCCTAAGGCCCTTACACACGATCAGACTTTTTGACAACAAACATGCAAATTAGCTGTTTTGGACCAACATCCGACCGTTTGTACGCTCCATCGGACCAACTTTTTCAGTTTTCATCAGACTTTTGTTGGCTGTGCGCACGGACCAACTTTCTGCCAACAAAAGTCTGATGGAGCAAAGTCTGATTGTGTGTAAAACCATAGGACTTTTGTACAAACCAATGCAGAACCAATGCAAAAGATCAGACAACAATACAGAAGTTGACCAAAGGTGGCGGTAAAGAGCAGAAAAACCACGTGATTTGGTGAAAGTTGGCTGAAAAAGTCCTGCTGTGTGTATGCAATACAAGTTCAGGGCCGACGCCCTTTGTACAAAATTCCACGGGAAAGTTTGTACAAAGTCCTATCGTGTGTATGAGGCTTTAGCGGACACAAAGGTAACAGAGAAGCTGTGTGAATTGGCCCTTTTTAAAATAGTTTTTTAAATTTTGAACAAAAACATGTATCATTTTTTTTAAAATGTTTAACTGTTTTAAAAAAAAAAATTTTTACAATCTTGTTTTTCCCAAGAATTTTATTGAGTTTTACAAGGGATTAAAACAATACAGGGTTCCGATTTGTTATTTTTTTAACTGGACAGGGAAGCCGGCAGCTGTGTCTGTGTCTCTTTCTGCAGCAGTTGAAAGTCGGCGGGAGGGAGAGAAAACAGTTTTCAGCTGCTGCAGAGAGCCGCACAGGGCATCCTGTAATTTCCCCTCCATCCGACTGTATGATTCCCTCTGCTGTTTGGGCCCCCCTGTGTGCCCAGGCCCCCTACAGGAGGACTGGTGATCCCCCCCTATCAGCAGCCCTGGCGGTGGTGGTGGTGATGGGGGTGGGATCAGTGGCAGTGGTGGTGGTGAGGGGGGGTGGGATCAGTGGCAGCGGTGGTGAGGGGGGTGGGATTGGTGGCAGTGGGGGCAGTGAGGGGTTGCAATCAGTGGCAGCAGTGGAGGTGGTGAGGGGATGGGATAAGTGGTGGTGGGGGGTAAGATCAGTGACAGCAGTGGTGACGGTGAGGGGGGTGGGATCAGTGGCATTGGTGGTGGTGGTGAGGGGTGGAATTGGTGGCAGCGGTGGTGAGAGGGGTGGGATCAGTGGCAGCCACGGTGGTGGTGATATCAGTGGCAGCAGTGGTGGTGGTGAGGGGGGTGGGATCGTTGGCAGCGGTGGTAAGAGGGGTGGGATCGGTGGTAGCGGTGGTGGTGGTAAGGGGGGTGGGATCAGTGGCAGCAGCGGTGGTGGTGGTGAGGGGGTGGGATCAGTGGCAGCGGTTGTGGTGATGAGGGGGGTGGGACCGGTGGCAGCGGTGGTGGTGGTGAGGGGGGGGTGAGATCAGGGGCAGCGGTGGTAATGGTGAGGGGGTGGGATCAGTGGCAGCGGTGGTGGTGGTGAGATCAGTGACAGTGGTGGTGAGGGGGGTGGGATCAGTGGCAGCGGTGGCAGTGGTAAGGGGGTGGGATCGGTGACAGCGGGGGTGAGGGGAGTATGATCAGTGGCAGTGGTGGTGGTGGGGGGGTGGGATCAGTGACAGTGCCATCCTCCACCACCTCTGCCTCTTACTGATGCCATCCTCCCACCACCACCATAGATCTCATCCCTATCCCCCAATCACCTCTATTGTGGGGGTGGACGGGGTGGGATCAGTAAGAGGCAGCTGGGGTGGAGGTTGGGATCAGTTACCCCTGCTCAGCCTTCCCCCCAGCAAGCTCTGCTCACCCCCCCCCCCCCCCCCGTGGTGGAGCGATCGGGCGTGCTCCACATTTGCACAGCCAGAACGGGCAGGCTGGCCCCCCACAGTATCTTAGACAGAAGGAGTGGCAGAACTCCAGGGCCCAGTTGCAAGTGCGACTGCTGCAACCTTGGTAGTTCCGCCACTGCCTTAAGGACAAGTCCAACATGTAAAGTTACCACCAGAAGACACTACATCCCCCAAGGACACACCCAATCAACATGATTGAGTATACCCCTGAAGGACACAACATCCCCCAATGACAACTCCATGTATATGGCTAAGTTAATGAAGGCCATGTTAACCAGACAGGTGATTCATTATGCTGGAACATCTCTTCGTCATAAGTGCCTAATCTAACCTCCTGCTTGGGGTTTGACCTGAGCAACCCAGTACTACAAGGTGCTGACCACTAAGACATTCTGCTGCTCTGTTTAATTTGCACCCTTCTTCAAGAATGAGCTTCTAGCTTAAATATCATATGGGAAAGGGGCAATGCACTTCTTTGGAAGTGCTAAAACACTTGCATTGCAGGTACCTACAGCCTTCCAAAAGGGAGGTACAAAAAAACAGCTTTAAGTCCAGGTTCACACTGACAGGGGGCATGAAATCAGTTGAACTTGCACAATTTCATTCCTGCATGTCAGTCCCAACTTCAGGGACCATTTTAGAGACATCTGTGTGGGTTTCTGCACAGATGTGTATTGAAATCTCACCCTGAAGTCGTACAGAAACTACTGTTGGGAATCGGTGCGGCTCTGCAAAGCCGTCGTTGTGACGATTCGGACGGTGCCATTGCCGGCAATTTGGCGTGAGCTTTGACATGTCAAATTGCATGCCAAATTGCTGCATTGTGAACCAGGGCAAAGATCACCCTCATCTACTTTTTTTAGGAATTGTATGAAGAGGGTCCAATTGGCCAGTTGACTGGTCCTGCAAGGAAAAAAGCTTGACATTGTCAGAGAGAGGATCCTTCCACAGGGAGAGCTGTAACAGACTCCTTTAGAGTGTCTTGACCATCTGTGGCAACCTGTTGGTCGCTTTCATCTTCCTCCCTGGATGCCTGAACAAAGCAGAAAATTCATACAGGGTTTTGCCAGCCAAGGAATGAGTAGCAAAGGCCCAGTTTACGGTGTGCAAAATAAAAGAAGAAAGCCGATAACCGGCTTCTGTTACATGGACATCGGTCCCACACAGTGCCCACCAGTGCTGTCAATCGGTGCCCACCAGTACTGCCAATCAGAGCCCACCAGTGCTGCCAATCAGTGCCCATCAGTGCCACCTATCAGTGCCCATCAGTGCTGCCAATCAGTGCCCATCAGTACCTAATCATCAGTGTCAGCTATCAGTATCACCTTTCGGTGAAGCCTATACTGAAGCCTATTAGAGCCTCTGGATCTTATCGGTGCATCAACAAAACAGCCCCTCCACATTGGAATCCATACGCCGGTGTCCTAAGAGGGGCCGGACACATGAATAGGGGAGGCGGCGATGGACGGGGGGGGGCAGCACCTGTGCGCCCTTAATGGACGAGCTGCCCCTGGTGAGCTCACTCACCCAAGGCTGGAGGCTCAGGCATCGGCAACCTTTCATCCACAATGTATATTCTGATTGCTGTACTTCAAATTTCCCACCCACACATCCCAGACACAGAGGGATATGGGCAGTAGGTGCCGATCGAGCCCTCTCTCTTCTCAGGTCTGTGGGGGAAAGAGGGGAATGAGCTGGCTCTGGGCAGTGTGTGGGGCCCGGGGAATCTGCGTTGCCCCGAGCATGCCCCCGAGCGGATGCCTATGGGTCTGAATAATGTGTCCGGTTTTCAGGCGGTCTGAACCCTGGACACATAATTCAAAACCTGGAGTGTCCAGGTAAATCTCGGACAGGTGGCAACCCTAGGTTCAGGCTCGGGCAAAGTTGCGACCATATGGTGAGGATCCGCTCACATGCCTGGACCGGCACCCCCCTCAGCCTCTCAGCGAACCACCAATGAGCATGGGGGGGCGAAGCAGAGAGCCAGTGACTGACAGTCAGCAGCTCTCTGCTCAGGGAGTTGTAAGAACTGAGCGATTGGCGGTGTTTGATCGGTCGGTTCTCAGAGTTGGAGCAGCCAGGGGACCGATGCTGCATCCACCTAGGTAAGTATGATTCTGGAAAAAAAAGGGATTCCCATACTTCCCTTTTAATCGGCAGCCTCAGCTCTGGGTATCTCCATATATCCGCACATAGAAGAAAGAACCGCCTAGTGTTTTATCTTTATATTACATTTATTATGAAGTTAAAAAACGTACAGATGTAAAGTCACTTGTGAAGGGTGCTTCCAGCGCACCTCCCTGTATCACGTATATAACGAGAATTCAACAGAATATGCAGTAACAGCAATACTTCCCGCCTGTGTAGTTACCACACAGTATATGGACAATCAAAAGAGCAGTTGAAGCTTGGAACCAGTGGCGGCTGGTGCTATACATTTTTGGGGGGCGTAAAAAAAAAAACCTCCAGGTCCGCACTCACCACGGTCATGGCTCGCCTGATGGCTCTCCTCCATGGCTTCTGTGTTAACCCGGTCTTCTTTCCGGGTTTCAAATCTTCAGCCTCCAGAAGCCGAAAACTGGAAGTGATGTAATGGCAAATATTGATTCGCTATTCGCTAAAATCACAAATGGGAGGGTTCGGGGACGCAATGCTCTGCGCCCCAGAGGACATCCTAAAACAAGCCAATTAGAGCTTCAGGCTCTAATCACATGCATGTACAAAAATGATGGACCCAACAGAAACACATTAGTCCGGCGCCCCGCACAGTGCAGTGAGCACACACACAGAATGAGTTATTTTTAAATAAATGATAATATGACTAACAGTTTTTTACTTTAAGATGTTACAAAAATGTTAGTCATATTCTCAGTTATTTAAAAATAAATCATTCTATGATTATGCAAAATAACTTTGGGCACTTGGGGGGGGTGGGGGGTAGGAGGCGGCGCCCCTGCGCCCCTTATGGAACGGCCTGCCAGTGCTTTGAACAGATTTCCAGTGGAGGGAGAGATTCAGTCAACAGTAAGCGGATTTAAACATGCCTGGGACACACCTAGATTTCAAAATACACCTGTAAGGAACACCTTCCCTACAGGTGCATTTTGAAATCTAGGTGTGTCCCAGGCATGTTTAAATCAGCTTACTGTTGACTGGCTCACTTCTCTGGAAATCTCTTCCAAGTAGTGGTATAGTTTGGTTTTGTTCTGCCCTAGACAAGACTAAAATCAGGCGCCCCCCCCCCACTCCCCATCTAAATTTGTCCCACCCCAGCTGGAATACACCGTTCTTGTCTTAGCCCCCGTACACACGGTCGGAAATTCCGACCACAAAATCCGTTGGATTTTTTCAGATGGATTTTGTCCGACACTGATGTTGCGCACACACGGTCGGAAATTTTTTTTGGAAAATCTGATCATTCTGAACGTGGTGACCTTCGTTGCGTACGACGGAACTACGTAGTGGCTATTAGCCAATAGCTTTGGTCTCGTAATTTGATCTGAGCATGCGTGGCACTTTGTCCATCGAAATTCTCTACACACGATCAGAAAAAGTCCGATCGGATTTTGTTGTCGGAAAATTTGAGAGCAGGATCTCAAATTTTTTACGTCGGAAATTCCGACGGAAAAAGTCAGATGGAGCCCACACACGGGCGGATTTTCCGAAAACATGGTCCATGTGTACGGGGCATTAGAGTCTGATGGGGAAGCTGCAGTCATTCCCAGTGAACAGCTGTGGCTGCCTCATCAGACCCAGATGTGCCATACATAGAATTACTGCCCATGATCTGGCGTTCGCGGTGATACCTTACATGTGTGGGAGGATTGCTGTTTGCATGCCTGTGGGATCAACACGTGCGTTTGCCTTAGCACATGAGCACGGGAGGATAGGGGCACTTTAATTATTTTTTTTAACTATTAATTTATTAATTAATTTTATTTTTTTACACTGTTGCTTTAATTTTTACATTTTTTTATCACTTTTATTGCTGTCACAAAGAATGTAAATATCCTTGTGACCTGACATGTCCTCTTTATTAAGGGATCTGGGATCTATAAGACCCCCAAATCCCTCCACTGCACTTAAAAGCACTCAAAAAAGCACTCTCTTAAAAGCATTCAAAATGCCAAGATCTTTTTGAATGCTTTCGTTTTTTAAAAACTGGCGCCGATGGTTCCCGAGCAGTGTTGGTCATCTTACTTTAAAAAAGTAATTAGTGAAGTTACAAATTACTTCTCCCAAAAAGTAATTGCGTTAGTAACTCAGTTACTACATTGGAAAAGTAATTAGTTACTCAGCAAAGTAACTTCGACTTTTTTTTAAATATTCTATACGTGTAACTAAGGGGCGGGTCTAGTATTACTGTAAGCAAAAGGCGCATTTATTATTATTGTTTTATATCGTGTAACCAAGGGGCTGCTCTATTATTACTCTAACCAAGGGGCAGATCTGTTATAGCGTGTAAGCAAGGGGCGGGTCTTTTATTATTATATCGTGTAAGGGGCAGATGGCTACAGAAGAGGGCGAATGTTAAATTAATGGGCAGAGCTCGATATATAACAATAATAATAAATGCGCCCTTGGTTACAGTAATACTAGACCCGCCCCTTACTTACACGATAGATGCCCCTTGCAGAGTAGCACGAGCATCGGGAGCGTGCAGCATCGCCTCGTACAATTACATGTTAGGTGTAGAGTTCACTCAGGGCTGTTTAGGTTCGGCAATTTTCGGAAGCTCCGTAGTCCTTCGTACTGGGCAAGCACTGCACCTGCGCAGTACAGGGGGTCCTTATCCGGCGGGGGAACTTTTTCGTCAGGACACCAGAATTACACTACTGCCATCTAGTGGCAGTAGATGTAATTGAGGTAACTCTGCCCAAGTAATGGGAACTGCGTTACCATGAGGGGAAGAGTAATCAGTTAGATTACTCGTTACCCTCTAAAGTAACGGCGTTAAGTAACTCCGTTTATTTTAACTCAGTTACTTACATCACTGTTCCCGAGTAGACCGGAAGTCACGTCATGCCATCGCTTCCGGGTTACTGTTATGAACAGTCGATCCTGGCTTTGCTTGGCTGTCCGGTTGATCGCTTGGGTCTTTCAATGGGGCGCAAGAGCCTGAGAGAGCCGCGGAAGACAGCGGGGGGTGGTGCAGCTAGTAAGCCTGATTGCTATTACAAGAAATCCAACCTTCGGCTCTAAAAAATGATACCGGGTCATACCTGCAGATATCAACCACCAAAAGGATGGGAAGTGGTTAAAGAGACGCCTCTGCCCTTCTGCCCGGGGGCCGGAGCCACCCCCTTGAAAACTGGCACCCAAGGCAAACGCCATGTTTGCCTCGCGGTAGATACGCCCTTGGCTCCAAGCATCAACTACTCTTTTGGTTGTCTATATACTGCGTGGTAACTACACTAGTGAGAAGTATTGATGTTTCTGATTATTCTATTGAATTCTCATTATATGCGTGATACAGGGAGGTGCGCTGGAAGCCCCCTTCAAGAGTGACTTTACATCTGTAATAAAGCATGAGTTTGGGCCAAACATTGGCTGTTCACCCATTCGGTGAACATTTGAATTGTCGGGGCGTTCGATGGTTTGCTCGGCCCCGCCGTACTACTGCAATGCACTGCGCCGCCACACAGTGCGTTGGAAGAACTGGTTGGCTGAAGCAATGAAAGCTTTGCCCAATCAGGGCACAGAGCACTGTCAGAGCCATGATTGGACACTGTCATGATGACTCTATACAATCATGGCTCATTGCTCTTAGTCCCGCCCCCACACTGTACAATGATTCTTTCCATATCAGCCATGTGCAGTGTGATATTGGCGTGGAGAGAGATAGAAAATGACTCTGTTTAGTGCTGCTAGCGAGTTAGTGTGCTATTGTCATGGGATTGCCTGCAGCCCACACCCCAAAACCAAACAATCTTCCCCCCAATACAGCCATAAATAAAAACACCACACAAGATATTGGCAGACAATGGCCACAGCACTTTATTGGTTTGCAATTAAAATTCCATACGCATAAATATTTATACATTTTTTATTCAACCAAAAACTCAAATAAATATTTAATATCTATAGTGGAACCGGTTAACGAGTAATGCGGTTAACGAGTAATGAATGCGGTTAACAAACTGACTCGGTTTGCGAGTGTTGTCTCGCAAAACGAGCAGAATTCAAGCTAATGGGGTGTGCGGTACCGCATTTGGCCAGAGGTGCGGGGGCACCGGCGACACTCGGAAAGGTTTGGAGCCGTTCGGAATCACTTGGAAATACTCAGAATCACTTGGAAATACTCGGAAACACTCTTTTTTTTCTGAGCCTTTCCAAGGCTTTCCGAGTTCAACCGAGCTGTCCCCGAGTATTTCCGAGGCTCTCCGGCGCCCTGCCTCCCACCTCTGGCCACATGCGGTATTGAATGAAATAGAAGTCAATGTGGAACAAATTATCTTAGTTTCCATTGACTTCTATGGGGAAGCTCGCTTTGATATGCGAGTGCTTTGGATTACAAACATTCTCCTGGAACGGATTATGCTCGTAATACAAAGTTCCACTGTATTTATAAGCTCAGTTATTGGAACTCGACCCATATTGATTTCAAAGAAAATTAAATGTCTCCACAAGCCGTTATTTGTTTGCAGAACAAAAAAACGGCCTAACCCAAAACCGCAGCCATCTCAATACAATACAAAACCAAGAGTAAAAAGATCAATCCCTATATCTGAAAGATGGACCCCGTCTTGTCAATAATAACCCAGAATTCCACCTTCCAAATCTACGTGCTGATATGCAAAACCATGAAGTATAGGTAAAAACGTAACAATCGCTCTATTGACTCTCTTCCTAATCTTCTCCATGACCTTGCTATGATCAGAAGATAACCAGCGTAATCTAGGCGCTATTTCAGAAAAAATAATGGTTGTACTGGGGGAAATCAACGAAATCGCTGAAGTTTAACCACTTAAAGACCGGAAGGGTTTGTCCCCTTGATGACCAGGACATTTTTGCGATAAGGCACTGCGTCGCTTTAACTGACAATTGCGCGGTCGTGCGACGATGCACCCAAACAAAATTTGTGTCCTTTTTTTCCCCACAGATAGAGTCTATGGTTGTATTTGATCACCTCTGCGTTTTTTATTTTTTGCGCTAAAAACAAACGAATATATAAACAAAAAAAGAGCGACAATTTTGAAAAAAAAGCAATATTTTTTACTTTTTGCTATAATAAATATCCCCAATAATAATGAATATCAAAAAAAAATCTTCTTTAGTTTAGGCCAATATGTATTCTACTACATATTTTTGGTAAAAAAAATAAAAAATCACAATAAGCGTATATTGATTGGATTGTGCAAAAGTTATAGCATCTACAAAATAGGGGATAGTTTTATGGCATTTTCATAATTTTTTTTACTAGTAATGGTGGTGATCTGCGATTTTTAGTGATACTGCGACATTGTGGCGGACAGATCGGACACTTTTGACACTTTTTTGGGACAATTGACATTTATACAGTGATCAGTGCTATAAAAAAGCACTGGTTACTGTGTAAATGTCACTGGCAGGGAAGGGGTTAACACTAGAGGGTGATCAAGGGGTTAAGTGTGTTCCCTAGGAGGTGTTTCTAACTGTGGGGGGGGGGCTGACTGGAGGAGGAGAGAGATCGCTGTTTCTAATCACTAGTAACAGCAGATCTGTCTCTACTCCCCTGTCAGAACGGGGATCTGTCTGTTTACAGCGATCTGTCTATGGATCGATCACGGGTGGCTAGTGGACATCGCGGCCCGCCGGCCATGAGCATCGGCACGCACAATAGCTCTTAAAGCAGCTGACGTACAAAATGTAATCTAAAGTTCTTATTTGACATAAATCATTGCTGCCTAAATGAACAATTAAATGGTGGGCAGAGGCCAATCTTCAAATAAGCGAGCTAACACAGTATAAAGCTGACACCATCGTAGACCTTGAATGCCTTCCCATAGCACAATAAATTCCTCCGGAGGCATTGATAAATTCTCAGTGTATGTATGCTGTGCAGCTCTTTGTCAGAAACCATGAAATCAGGCTGAGACAGAAGTACAGTTAAATCACACTTGTTTAATAATAAAAGTAAAAATAACAAACGTAGTAAAAATATAGCCCCTTCCTGACAATTGCTCAGTCGTGCCACGTTGCACCCAAACCAAATTGAGGTCTTTTTTTTTCCACAAATAAAGCTTTATTTTGGTGGTATTTGATCACCTCTGCGTTGTTTTTTTTTTGCGCTATAAACAAAAAAAAGAGCAACAATTTTGAAAAAAAAAAATCTATATTTTTTACTTTTTGCTATAATAAATATCCCCCCAAAAAATTCTCAGTTTAGACCAATACGTATTCTTCTACATATTTTGGTAAAAAAAAAAAAAAATCGCAATAAGCGTATATTTATTGGTTTGTGCAAAAGTTATAACGTCTACAAAATAGGGGATAGTTTTATGGCTTTTTTATTATATTTTATTTATATTATTATAATTTTTTTTTTTACTAGTAATGGCGGCGATCTGCGATTTTTATTGGGACTGCGACATTATGGACAATTGTGACACATTTTTGGGACCATTGGCATTTTTACAGCGATCAATGCTATAGAATTGCAATGATTACTGTAAAAATGTCACTGGTAGTGAAGGGATTAACCACTAGGGGGCAATGAAGGGGTTAAGTGTGTCCTAGTACGTATTATAACTGAAGGGGGAGGGGGCTGTCTAGGGGAGAGGACAGATCGCTGTTCATACTCTGTATGAACAGACAATCTGTCTGTTCTCCCCTCAGAGAACCGGAAACTGCGTGTTTACACACATAGATCCCGATTCTTGGTGTGCCCCGAGCGATCGCGGGAGCCCGGGGGTGATCGTGGCTACCAGGCACTCGCATAGGCTCCGTGGACGAGCAGGGGGTGCCCCCTAGTGGCTGTCTATGTTACCGACGTAACATGATTACCATGGCCATTTGCGCAGCCGAGACATATTGCCGCAGTACAACTGCAGCGGCTGGTCGGCATACGGTTAAACAGGAACACAGGCGATGGTTTCTTGTGATGTTGACCAATAGACATGTGCAATTCGTTTCGTTTTTTTTCGTTTTTCTTTAAAATTCGTTATATTCGTTCATTCGTTATCGTACGAATGAACGAACGATTCGCTAAAAATTTTAACGAATAACAAATGTTCGAATCGAACGAATCCGAAAAACAATGAAAATCCGAATTGACCAAATTAGAAACAACGAAACTACGAAAGAATAAAATCTGAAAAACGAAAACAGGAACAACGAAAATCAAAATGAACGAAAAAATTCGTACATTCGTAACTTTTTTTTTGTTGAATTGGTAATTTTCTGTGTCCCTTACAATGGCGCTGCTTAACGTGCTTCAAATAGATTGAACGAAAAAATTCGTACATTCGTAACTTTTTTTTTTTGTTTTTTCGATTCGTAATTTTCCGTGTCTCTTACAATGGCGCTGCTTAACGTACTTCGAATGAATTGAACGAAAAAAATTCGTACATTCGTAACTTTTTTTTTTCGATTCGTAATTTTCCGTGTCTCTTACAATGGCGCTGCTTAACCACTTTGCGACCGCCGGCTGTCAAATGACGGCCAGGCGGCGCAGCTCTCGTTCCGGGAGGGCGTCATATGACGTCCTCCCCTTCTGTGCACCCCACAGAAGGGGATGCGCGTGCCCAGTGGCCGCGATGTCCGCTGGGCACCCGCGATTGCCCGGTAACACAGCGGGACCGTGGATCAGTGTGTGTAAACACACAGATCAACGGTCCTGTCAGAGGAGAGGAGCCGATGGTGTGTTCTCTGTACAGAGAAACACCGATCGGTCTCCTCCCTTGTGAGTCCCCTCCCCCCACAGTAAGAATCACTCTTAGGGAACATAATTAACCCCTCCCCGCCCCCTAGTGGTTAACCCCTTCACTGCCAGTGTCATTTATACATGAATCAATGCATTTAAATAGCATTGATTGCTGTATAAATGACAATGGTGCCAAAAATGTGTCAAAAATGTCCGATGTGTCCGCCATAATGTCGCAGTCACAATAAAAATCGCTGATCACCGCCATTACTAGTAAAAAAAAAATATTAATAAAAATGCTATAAAACTATCCCCTATTTTGTAAACGCTATAACTTTTGCGCAAACTAATCAATGATCGCTAATTGTGATTTTTTTTTTTACCAAAAATATGTAGAAGAATACGTATCGGCCGAAACTGAGTAAAAAAAATGTTTTTTTATATATTTTTTGGGGGATATTTAGTATAGCAAAAAGTAAAAAATATTGTTTTTTTTTTTAAATTTGTCGCTCTTCTTTTGTTTATTGCACAAAAAAGAAAAACCGCAGGGGCGATCAAATACCACCAAAAGAAAGCTCTATTTGTGGGGAAAAATGATAACAATTTCATTTGGGTACAGTGTCGTATGACTGCGCAATTGTCATTCAAAGTGCGTCAGCGCTGAAAGCTGAAAAATGGCTTGGTCAGGAAGGGGGTGAAAATACACTGTAGTGAGGTGGTTAACGTGCTTCGAATGGATTGAACGAAAAAATTCGTAACTTTTTTTTTCGATTCGTAATTTTCTGTGTCTCTTAAAATGTAATAATAGCATACACATTACATAAAATAATTGAATTATGCTCCGATTACGAATCTACGGAAACAATGTTACGAAAGTACGAATAAATCAATCTAACGTAAGTACGAATGTAACTAAATCTACGAAAATACGAATGCGTACGAATTTCGGAACGGAAAAACGAATCAACGAAAAAATAACTCTTACGAAAATACGAATCGAAACGAAACAAATTTTTCTATTGTGCACATGTCTATTGACCAATGCTAAGGCAGAGCTTCTCTGGATTGGGCGGCTTAAGTAGGCAGGACTGACGAGCAGGATCATCAACAGCTGAGTAACTGTGGAGAGAGATGGGAGCTGGCAATTAGCCGACAGCTGAACGGCCAGCTCAGAGGAGGAAGGGCTGAGCCCAACCCTGATACTCTTTTACTTACAGTTCAAAGAAGGAAACTCCGTTCCAGGTAAGCAATCACTGCAGTCCAAATAATGCTGGGTGCAATACCACGGCTCACCACCGAAGATCAAATTAACAGAAGAAAATGGCTGCACACCAAAGAATTGATCCAACGTGTTTAATTCCAAAACATGACAATTGACAGCCACAAAAGACAAGGTACAGGACCCAGGAGGTGACGCATACCTCCTGGAACAGGTTTGAAGAAACACTGTGTTCAGTGTGAAACGCGTCATCTCCTGGGCCCCCGTACCTTGTCTTTTGTGGCTGTCAATTGTCATGTCTTGGAATTAAACACGTTGGATCAATTCTTTGGTGTGCAGCCGTTTTCTTCTGTTCATTAGTTCTTTTACTTACCCAATAAATGAAGGAATGTCCCACGATCCAAACACATTTCTTGACCCCTAAAGAGATCAAATAAATAAGTTAGGACGAATGTACGTTTTAAAACAATTTTACAAATCGGGCCAAAATTCTGGTTCTGTAACCGCTTGCTGCCCGCCGGCTGTCAATTAACGGCCAGGTGGCACGGCTCTCGTTCTGGGAGGGCGTCATATGACGCCCTTGCCTTCTCGGCCCACCAGGGGGTGCGCGCACGATTGCTGTCGTGTCACTGGGCACTCGATGCGCGTGCCTGTCGGCCAGCGATGTCCGCTGGGCACCTGCGATTGCCCGGTAACACAGCAGGACCGTGGATCTCCATTACTAGTAAAAAAAAATAATAATAAAAAAATGCTATAAAACTATCCCCTATTTTGTAGACGCTATAACTTTTGCGCAAACCAATCAATATACGCTTATTGCTATTTTTTTTTTACCAAAAATATGTAGAAGAATACGTATCAGCCTAAAATGAGGAAAATTAAAAAGAAAAAAAAAAAAATTGGATATTTATTATAGCAAAAAGTAAAAAATATTGCGTTTTTTTTCAAACTTGTCACTCTTCTTTTGTTTATAGCACAAAAAATAAAAACTGCAGAGGTGATCAAATACCACCAAAGGAAAGCTCTATTTGTTGGGAAAAAAATGATAACAATTTCATCTGGGTACAGTGTTGTATGACCGCGCAATTGTGTGACAGCGCTGAAAGCTGAAAAATGGCCTGGGCAGGAAGGGGGTGAAAATGCCGGTATTGAGATGGAGTTTGATACAATGTCATTCTTTATACAGAACTTTTCCCATTTGTCCCAAGCTTTAAGCTATGTACACACAATCAGACTTTCCGACGGGAAATGTTCAATGTTAGGCTGTTGGCGGTAAATCCGACCGTGTATACGCTCCATCGGACAATTGTTGTCGGACTTTGCGTCAACAAATGTTGGCTAGCGGGTTTTCAAATTTTCCGCGGACAAATGTGTGTTCTCGGATTTTCCAAACACGCATGCTCGGAAGCAAGGACGAGCCGGAAGCGGTTGGTCTTGTAAACTTGCGCTCCTAATGGAGAATTAACATTCGTGACGTGGCAAATTATGAAATCTCGAAATGCAGCGCATAATTCTCTTCTTCTTTAATGGGATAATAATGAAGCTGCTTTGTTGGTGATACTTGGAAATTATTGCAAACGAATTGTCAAAGGCAAGAATATTACTATGCTTTTTTTATTTTTATTTGGGCAAGTTACCACAACACCATTATCCCGTAGTTTTTAAGATCAAAGATACAACTATGTTGGTGTCCCTTGTCAATTTTACATTGTATTTTATAAAATGTACCTGCCTACTCCCAAACTGTCATTTGAAGTAAAACACATAGCCAAGTATTATTCTACACAATTTTTTTTATTGTGCATTAAAAAAATAAAACAAATAAAATTAGACATGATATCTGCCAATAGAACTTAACCAAAAAGTGCATTCTATGCATCCAAAAATATAGAAAATATAACAAATCAAATCATTATTCAACCAAAAAAATTATGTCAAAGCAATAACTCCAAGGCCAATAATAAATAACACGTTATCTCCTCCGATTCCACATTTAACGAATTTCCAGTGGGAAAAGATAAATTATTTTTAATGTACTTGGTTCTTTTGGGAACGAGACCTAAAGGGGATATCCTAACATTTTTTAAAAGAAGGACAAACAAATGGGCCTGCAATTCTATCTTCAGCTAATTCTTTATGAATTTTTTCCCATACTATCTGGGGGGCCCTATCAACAGATTTTAGATTTCTAACTAAAGAACAACCCTCAGCTAGAAATGAAGGTAACGGGAAACCAAAAGAAAATCCCTGAATTAAAAATCTAGCTTTCTCCTTGCTTGGGTATTTGTCCAACCACTGAAGCATAATTACTAGTTTCACTGGTAATACCTTTGCCTGCGGACACTAGGGTTGCCACCTCATCCCTTTAAACCCGAACACATATGAATTACTCAGGTTCTGAGGCTAATTAAATGCAGATAAGGCAACAAGTGAGTTTAATTACCACCTTAATCAGCCACAGAACCTGTGTAATTAATATGTGTTCGGGTTTAAAGGGATGAGGTGGCAACTCTAGTGGACACATATGCTGCTGGCCCTCTCACAGTGCCATGAGAACATCTGCCTCTCCTTCTCTCCTTGTTGGCCTCCCAGACATGTTTATTAACTAAATGTAATAAAGATGTGGAAATGTGTACATGGATGCACTTTAGTCAATGGAAAATGGTGTTTGGTGCACTTTAACTTAAGTACTCACTACACAGACACACTCCACTGATACACTATAATATATTGCAGTAAAACTACACCAATGCACTGCAATATACCGCATCAAACGTGCAGTAATGCACAGAAATATACAGCATTAAACTTGCAGTAATGCACTGAATTATACGGCATTGTGTACTAACGCACAGAAATATACTGCGTTAAACTTGCTAAGAAAATATCCCCTACACCATTACACCACCACCAGCCTGAACCGTTTATACAAGGCAGGATGGATCCATGATTTCATGTGGTTTACGCCAAATTCTGACCCTACCATCTGAATGTCGCAGCTGAAATCCAGACTCATCAGACTAGGAAACGTTTTTCCAATCTTCTATCGTCCAACTTCGGTGAGCCTGTGCCAATTGTAGCCTTAGTTTCCTGTTCTTAGCTGACAGGAGTGACACCCGAATGTGGTCTTCTGCTGCTGTAGCCAATCTGCTAGCAGAGGACGGGAAGAGAGGACGGGAGAAGACATTGAGGAGCTGTTCCACTGAGACAGGTAAGTGCAGACGGCGGGCGGCACACTGGCAACATTTGATATGGCACAGTGGGAGCAATTGATGGGGCACAGTGGCAGCAATTGATGGGTACGCTGGGGGCAATTGATGGGCACAGTGGTGGAAATTGATGGGCACAGTGAGGCTGCAATTGATGTTTTTTTTTTTCAGAATATTTTTTTAGGTTGTTTGCACCCCCCCCCCCCAAAAAAAAAATTGGAGCACCAGCCACCACTGATCGGCAGCCTCAGCTCTGTGTGTCTCCATATACCCGCACATAGAAGAAAGAACAGCCCAACATAGTGCTTTATCTTTATGTTATATTTATTATAAAGTTAAAAACTTACAAATGTAAAGTCACTTGTGAAGGGGGCTTCCAGCGTACCTCCCTGTATCGCGCATATAATGAGAATTCAACAGAATAATCAGTAACATCAATACTTCTCACCTGTGTAGTTACCACACAGTATATAGACAACCAAAAAAAGTAGTTGATGCTTAGAACAGATTTTAAACTGCACCTGTAAACACCTTCCCTACAAGTGCATTTTGAAATCTAAAACATGTTTTCCCTACAGGTGCATCTAGGTGTGTCCCAGGCATGTTTAAATCTGCTTGCTGTTGACAGGCTCACTCCCACTTCTGGAAATTTTGTTCTGCCCTAGGCAAGACTAAAATCCCCCCCCCCCCCCCATCTAAATTTGTCCCACCCCGACCTCTTGTCTCAGGGACTGATGGGAAAGTTGCAGTCATTCCCAGTGAACAGCTGCGGCTTCCTCATCAGACCCAGATGTACCATACATAGATTACATAGAATTACTGCCCATGATCTGACGTCCGCGGTGATACCTCACATGCACGGGAGGACCGGGGCACTTAAAAAAAAATTTTCATTATTTTTAATTTTTTTTCATTTTTACACTGTTGCTTTAATTTTTTTCATTTTTTTTATCACTTTATTGCTGTCACAAGGAATGTAAACATCCCTTGTGACAGTAATAGGCACGTGATAGGTCCTCTTTATGGAGAGATCTTTTCAATTTTTTAAAACTGGCGCAGATGATTTCTGAGTAAACCAGAAGTGACGTCATGTCATTGTTTCCGGGTTACTGTTATGAACAGCCAATAAAAGCAGATCCCGGCTTTGCTTGGCTGTCCGGCCAGCCAGCGGACGCTGCGGCTGATCGCTCGGGTGTCCCGGTGAGACAGAAGAGCCAGAGAGAGCCGTGGAAGGCGGTGGGAGGCGGGGGGGGGGATGTCTCCTCACGCTGCTTGTAATTGAAGGGCTAGTAAGCCGCTCTGATTGCTTTTGTTAGGGTTAAGCCCCATACACACGGTCGGACAATCCGCGGACAAGGTCCGTCGGATCATGTCCGTCGTACTTTGTCCGATGTTGGTTTTGCGTACACACGGTCGGACAAAGTTGTCGGAAAATCCGATCATTCTGAACGTGGTGACGTTTGTTGCCTACGACGGGACAACGTAGAGGCTAGTAGCCAATAGCTTTGGTCTTGTAATGTGATCTGAGCATGCGTAGCACTTTGTCCGGTCGGACAACCGTACACACGATCGGGTTTGGTGTGATCGGACCGGGTTGACGGCAAATCTTTCCAGCAGGAGATAAGACTTTGTCCGTCGGACAAACCGACGAACACTGTCCGATGGTGCATACACACGGTCTGATTTTTCAACAACCTTGTCCGATCGGACAGAATCCATGAAAAAGTCCGACCGTGTGTATGGGGCTTAAGAGTTAGGCGAACGTCCGAATTGTCAGGGTGTTTGACCGCTTGTTTGCCCAATCAGCGCACATAGCACTGTCAGAGCCATGATTGGACACTGTCTGATGACTATTCAATCATGGCTCATTGCTTTTAGTCCCGTCCCCACACTATAAAACTATCCTTTCCATATCAGCCACGTGCAGGGTGGTATTGGTGTGGAGAGAGATAGACAAGGGCTCTGGTCAGTGCTGCTAGAGCGTTAGTGTGCTATTGTCATTCTATTGTGAGTGTAGAGTAAGGATGAGCTCCGGCATGTTCGCATAGGGCACGTGCAGAGCCCGCCAGGATGTCGGCATTGCGCTGCGCTAATCACAGGCAGTGAGACATTTCCCGATCTCTGCAGCGGCACATCTGGAAAATGTCTCACTGCCTGTGATTAGCGATCTGCAGTGCTGACTTCCTGGCGGGCTCTGCACGTGCCCTATGCGAACACGGCGGAGCTCATCCTTAGTGTAGAGTATCAGTTTACTGTGAATCTAGTGGTAGTTCAGCGTGAATATAGTGCGACCATTCATTTTTACTTTAGTGTCAGTTTATTTTGTCAGGGCAGGTTTTCGGCAGTATATTGCAGTGCGTTGCTGCACCTTTATCACAGTATATTGCAGTGCGTTAGTGCAGTTTACAGCTATATATTGCCATGCGTTAGTGCATGTTTATCGCAGTATATAGCAGTGCATTACTGCACCTTTATCGCAGTATATTGTAGTGTGTTAGTGCATTTTTACAGCTATATATTGCCACGCGTTAGTGCACGTCTACCGCAGTATATTGCAGTGCGTAGGGATGGGCTGAACAACCCTCTGTTCAGTTTGCACCAGGACTTTAGAACATCGGAAAAGTTTGGGAACTGAATAACGAACCCCATTGAAGTCTATGGGACCCGAACGTTAAAAATCAAAAGTGCCCATTTTGAAAGCTTTTATGCAAGTAATTGGGCATACAATGGTTATGGGGGTCCAGGTATTGCCCTGGGGGACATGTATCAATTGAAAAAAAGTTTGTAAAAAAAAAAAAAAAAAAATGTATTTTTTAACCACTTCCCATCCCAGCCATTGTCAAATGACGTCCGCAGGAGGGATCTCCCATCCTTGGCGGGCGTCATATGACATCCTCGGCTTCCCGGCCATCTAGGGGGCACGTGCCAGCCGCATCACTCGGGAGCCGATGCGCGGATGTCCGCCGGGCACCCGCGATTGCCTGATAACAGAGCAGGACCGTGGATCTGTGTGTGCAATCACACAGATCCACGTCCTGTCAGGTGAGAGGAGACCGTTGGTGTGTTTCCAGTACAGAGGAACACCTACTGCCCCTATCCCTCTGTGTCTGGGATGTGTGGGTGGGAAATTTGAAGCCTAGCAGTCAGAAGATACATCGGGATGAAAGGTACCGATGCCTGAGCCTCCATCCTTGGATGAGTGAGCTCACCATCTGATGTCTGTGGCTAAACTATCCCTCCTCCCTCCCTTCTCTCTCCTGCCTCTGAGCGAGTGAGTACAGCAAGGTAAGGGGGACCCAGATTTAGGGGTGCTCTGCGAACTCTGAAGTAAGGGGTCTTTGAGAACCCTGATTTAAGGGCATTGCTGGGAACTCCGAATTAGAAAAACACTCCTAAAGTCACATTCGTATTTGGGGGGTAATAATTAAAAAAAAGGGGGGCCAAAAATGGCCCTAGATCGGACTTTAGAGGCAAAATGGACGAGAGTATAATAAAAATATATTTTATTGATAACAATTAATCACAGACAGAGCAAATATCGAAAGAATTAAAAAACACACACAATTAACACACAAATGTATGGCGTGAACAAAATGTTGACACCATAAAGACAGCAGTGAGTCCCTGTGCGTCAACGTGTTTCGCTGTTTTGCTTCGTCAGGACACACTCAGGGGTTGTTGGAAGGAACAGGTCTCACTATCTATAATAAAGCACATCAATCAGACATTGTGTAATGGGAACATGTATAGATAAAAACATTAGCCGAGTCATATCCGAGTGACATATATACAACACACACAACTACCTTGTCAGCATAAAAATAGCCACACATGGGGCCATTTTTAGCCCCTTCTTTATTCTAATACTTACCCCCTTACATCAGAGTTCTCTTTCATGCCGGAGTCCACAGTGTTCCCCCTTGAAAAAAAAAGTTGCCGTGAGCTGCTAAAGTGTTTGGGTTTGGCTTGAAGAAAACGTGGCAACACTAGTTTAGACCTGTCTCCAGGTCTAAAAACACCTTCCCCTGCTGGGGTTCAAATCCCGGCTCATCAGCTGCTCAGATTCCTTCTGTCCTCCTTTCCCCTCTCTGGGTTGTGCTGGTAGGGCTCCTATAAACTTTAAATGGATCCACCTTCCTCCTTCTTTCCTCAATCAAACAAATTTGCTCCCATAGTGTAGTATAAAAGGTAATTTATTCAGACAATGGTAAACACTTATATTAACAATAGCAGTCAAATGTTTTCCACAAAAGTATCCAACGGAGCTGTGGCTCCTGTTCCACTCGTCCTCCACAGTGCTACGTCACCCAACTCCGCCCAACTCCGCCCAACGCATATCGTCACGATCATGTGACTTCTTCAGGGGTCCTTTATTTAAATAGTGTTATTTTTTAGGATACAATTTTATATATTTTACATTAAAAAAAAAAATCACATTTATGAAGGCACACCAATAATTGTATTTACTTTGAACATATTTATATGGAAGTGTGCATTGTGCGGGTGATTCACATATAGTTCTGCCAATTCATAGTTAATTTTGAGACACTCAACCCAGTTGCTCGCAAGACATTCTATTTTCTGTACTAACTGACACTGACATCACTAGTGACACTAATATAGTGATCAGCGTTAATACTGTACACTGTATTAATGAAACTGGGCGGGAAGGGATTAACATCTAACCCGACTCCCCCTCCGTGGGTGGTACTCACGCGGTCGGGCTCTGTGTTGGCACCGATGCAGAGCACTGAGAGGTCGCTCCAATGAGAGCAGCCATTTCCTGGATCTCCCCATACATTCTTCCCCCTACCCTGCTAATACGGTCGCTTCTCCTAACGGCCAATCGGGTCTCAGGACCTGCTTCCTGATTGGCCGGAAGGAGAAACAGAAAGACAATAGCAAATTAATATTCACAACTGGGTGGGCTCAGGGCACAGTGCTCTGAACCCCAAGCCCACCCTTTTTTAAAGCCAATTGGAGCCTCAGCCTTATTGGAATCCATGCGTCTGTTGTCCTGGATGTAGATTAGGGGCCGGGAGCATGGATCAGGGGTGCGGTGCCTCTAATGGAGTGGCCACAGCTGCTGCAACAGCTTAAAAAGTGTGAGCTGGAGTTCAGCTTTAACTTGTTAGCCATGTCCATCTAAATCTGATAGTACACCCCCCCCCCCCATTCTGACAATGCTGCTGTCCAAGGGTGTTACATTACTCCCCCATCCAGAGTGTAGACACCCTCAGATGGGAAATGTGTTAATGGCCAGATTACCAGGTGAAAATAAAGGGGAACAAGCCTGAAAGAGAAAACTAATGTAGCCACCACATCTAAGGACTGGTAAAGCATCAATGTATTACATTTTTGTTTTGGGGTTTAATACCTCTCAGAAAGGTAAACCAAAGAAGGTAAGATATAGGTCAAAGCTGGCATTTGTGGTGTCTCCTCTTAGGTGGATTTGTAGCCTTGACTTCCAAGTAGTCACTGCTTGTCCCAGGGTCTTCGGAACCTTTCATTTTTCCTGAATCCACCTTGGAGCCTCTCTTGTCGCTCTGCAGGTTGGCAAGATGCCTCTAGTAACAAGGCAGGCATGGACACATAACTAATTAAATAATATAGGACAGTGTAACATTACCAGGAATTAACACCTTGTTCTGGCATTTATTGCATCATATTGGGATTACATAATGGATCAAATGTTTCTCATCATCAAGAAGTTAATAAATGTAATAAAAAATATCAGGAAATTCGAGAATATACAACCTGTTGTAAAAAAATAGAAGCATGTCTGTTTCAAGCCTTGCACTTCCTCTACCGATATATAAAAGGAGAAGATTCAGAGTTGGTCATTGTCACTGGGATCCAATAACTGGTGGAGCCAAGACTTTGGTCCTTCTCCTTCCAGCTTTGGCCTGCTGAAGAGACATCAGTTTTGGGGTAAGGTTTTTAAAGTTTACTTATTTATCTTTTCTATGTAACGCTGACCCTTTTTCCATGTCACATTACTGAGAACATCCAACCATCCACAACACTTTTGGTGCTCAAACAAGCTCACGGATGTAAGCAGGTTGAAATGCCGGTTAGTGAGACAGCTGCTGTCCCGGCCGGGATGGTTGGAGTTAAGCCCCATACACACGGTCGGATTTTCCGATGGATTCTGTCCTATCAGACAATGTTGTCGGAAATTCCGACCGTGTGTAGGCACCATCGGACAGTTTCCATCGGATTGTCCGATGGACAAAGTCCTATCTCCTGCTGGATAGATTTTTTGACAACAAACACCAAATCCGATCGTGTGTAGCGAATTCCGACGGACAAAGTGCTACGCATGCTCAGATCACATTACAAGACCAAAGCTATTGGCTACTAGCCTCTACGTAGTCCCGTCGTAGGCAACAAACGTCACCACGTTCAGAATGATCGGATTTTCCGACAACTTTGCTCGACCGTGTGTACGCAAAACCAACATCGGACAAAGTACGACGGACATGATCCGACGGACCTGGTCCTTGGATAATCCGAGCGTGTGTATGGGGCTTTAAAGGGGTTGTAAACCCTCGTGTTTTTTTCACCTTAATGATTCCTATGCATTAAGGAGAAAAAACTTCTGACAGTGACCGGCCCTCCAGCCTCCATCCCCCCCCCCCCCCCGTTTTAATCACCTGAGGTGATTAAATCACCGGGGGTTCTCGGCTCTAGTTAGGATAGATTGATAGCAGCACAGCCATTGGTTCCCGCTGCTGTCAATCAAATCCAATGACGCAGGCTTTGGGGGGGGGGGGCGGGACGAGTCCGGTATTCTGTGTCTGTATGACATGTTTGTTATTTACAAAAAAAAAAAATAAGGTTTACAATCACTTTAACTACATTTCCCGTTTTTTCTTGGCGGGCTTCATGGGTCCGACCCACTGGCCTTGTGGGATTATAAAAGGGGCAGGGGTTCCGTATCCTCATGGCTGATGCTGTTGCTGGAGTCCATCCTTCCAGTCTGCTGTGCCGTACCAAGTCCGGATTTCTTGCTGATTAAAGTCTGTCTTCAAGAGCCTTCCACAGCGTAGGGGGATTGGATTGCTGGGACTTGCAGTCTGCCCTGAAGACATCAACTACTGGATACTTCCAAGATGGACTTGAGTTTGGGACTAAGGTAGTTAGGGAAAGACTGCACCTTGTTGGAAATTGTTATGCCAAAAAATGTTAGTAAAGCTTTTAAAACTTTGCCTTTGCCTGAACTGAAGTTACTAAGGAGGTGCAAATTGCACTGCAAGTAACCAGCCCTCATAGTCTACAGCTTGCGTCAGTAAAAGCACATTGGGGTATGGAAACAGCAAGTGGTTACCAAGGGTAATGAAGGTTTTACAAACAGCCTGCCGTGGAGCGTGTGCCTGTGGCAGGTGGGACATCGTCCTGCAGTGAGGGAGTGGTTGTTGCCACTTTCTCCATGAGTGATCCCTCCTCCGAGGTAGTGGACATATGCTGCACAGCTTCAGAGGGCATTGGCTTTGCATGTCCCTCCTAAATGTTTATTTTATTTTTTTAGTTCAAACTTTTTTTTTTTTTTCATTGTACTGTACATCAAAACATGGAAAAAGGACAGTTAGGGCGTTACAAAGCATATAGCATGCACAGGATTCAGATAGTAAACAGTCACATTATTCATAACGAATAGGGATGGTCCCCATTGTCGAGTCGAACATCGAGTGTTCATTTGTTTGTAGAACAAATTAACATATGGGGGCGCTCTCGGGACGTTGGCGCGCCGATGAGTGCCCCATAATGCACTGCGAGATCGTGGTGCATTGACGGCTGCTGATTGGCCAAAGCATGCACCTGACCTGCATGCTTTGGCCAATCACAGCGCAATGTTCTGTGAGAGCTATGATTGGCCAAAGGCAGGGTGCCTTTGGCCAATCATGGCTCAGAACATGCCCCACACTATATAAGGCTGCTTACACGGCGGCCATATGTAGTGTGTTGGTGTCGAGAACTGAAGATAGATTAGGCAGGTTAGTTAGTGGTTGGAGCGTGTAGTTAGTATATATATATATATATATATATATATATATATATATATATATATATAGGGCAGGTAGGTAGTGTAGAATATATAGTACAGTGCAGGTGGTGCTTTTCGGGGTCACATTCGGGGCTTCAGCCACCCCTAGCCACCAATGTCAGCAATGTTGGGGGTTATTATTGCAGTCACTGATACTAATGCTGTGGTTAATAATGCATTCCCTGTCACCAATGTTGGGGGTTAATATTGCACTCACTGACACCAATGTTGGGGCTTTTTATTGTGTCCACTGACACCAATGCTAGGGTTTAATATTGCTCACACTGACACCAATGCTAGGGTTTAATATTGCTCACACTGACACCAATGCTAGGGTTTAATATTGCTCCCACTGACACCAATGCTAGGGTTTAATATTGCTCCCACTGACACCAATGCTAGGGTTTAATATTGCTCCCACTGACACCAATGCTAGGGTTTAATATTGCTCACACTGACACCAATGCTGTGGTTTAATATCACTGCCATTGACACTGCAATATATGCAGCAGAATCAAACTTCTTTGGGTGATGAGGTGCATAATTGCTCATTCATTTTGAATGGACTGCCTAACTTGATGGAATGCACCTCAATGCACCGAAATGGGCTGCTTATTGTGCCACCTCCTGAAACTATCGGGGCGACACTTGAGGCTCTCTGTAACTTTCAAGTTGACCACCAAAGCTTTAGCCACGAGGCAGTTTTATCATCGTCATTTTACTTCCAGAAGATCAATTCCTTTTATAACATTTGGTTCACAGAACATGATGGAATAAAATGTTTCAGTAACAAGACAAAGTGAGCATGGAATTGTGCAGATGAGGGCGTCATTAATAATGAATGATCTGGGAAGATTGTTAGATCTATGGCAATGAATATTATTTATACATGAATTGAAAGCTGTGGGATGCGAGGCAGCTCAACCTGGGGTACATGGAGGCTTCCCCCGTTGCCGATGGGGCTCTCCACACAACATGGCTGCCCAGGGGGGTTCCCACAGAGCTGGCACTCCATCTAACCGCATTCAGGCTGAATAATTTGAGATGCGGGTTACATGAGGTCCTCTAAGGCCCCTAAACCCCTCCGAGCTGTTAGTGCTCCTCCTGTCAGGTGAGGAGAGTTAGATAGCGGAAAGAGCAGAGTCCTCCAGCAGTGCAGAGTATTTGACGAGAGAAGAGTTAGATAGAGGAAGGAGCAGAATCCTCTATTGGGTAGAGGTCAGGACAGTCAATTCCTCCACCCCAAACTCGCTCATCCATGTCTTTATGGACCTTGCTTTGTGCACTGGTGTGCAGTCATGTTGGAACAGGAAGGGGCCATCCCCAAACTGTTCCTGCAATGTTGGGAGCATGAAATTGTCCAAAATGTCTTGGTATGCTGACGCCTTAAGAGTTCCCTTCACTGGAACTAAGGGGCCAAGCCCAACCCCTGAAAAACAACCCCACATCATATTCCCCCTTCACCAAACTCGCTCATCCATGTCTTTATGGACCTTGCTTTGTGCACTGGTCCAAATAATTTGGTGAAGGGGGTGATTATGGTGTGGGGTTGTTTTTCAGGGGTTGGGCTTGGCCCCTTAGTTCCAGTGAAGGGAACTCTTAAGGCGTCAGCATACCAAGACATTTTGGACAATTTCATGCTCCCAACATTGCAGGAACAGTTTGGGGATGACCCCCTCCTGTTCCAACATGACTGCGCACCAGTGCACAAAGCAAGGTCCATAAAGACATGGATGAGTGAGTTTGGTGTGGAGGAACTTGACTGGCCTGCACAGAGTCCTGACCTCAACCCGATAGAACACCTTTGGGATGAATTAGAGCGGAGAGCTGTTATAGCTGTTATAGCTGCAAAACGGTGGGCCAACTCAATATTGAACCCTACGGACTAAGACTGGCCATACACCTATAGATTATCTGCAGATTTTCTATGGTCAGATAGAAAAAGTGGAACATATTCCTCCCTCTACACTGAACTGTGTGGATGGAGGAATTTCCCATTGGCCCAAGCTTCCATATCTTGCTAGTTGGCCCCACTGGCTCTCACAATACCTGAACATTCTGATTGGGTGCAGGCATTGTTTAGTTTGAGAGCCAGCAGTGCTGACTAGCAAGATACTGAAGCTTGGCCCAGTGGGAGATTCCTCCATCCACACAGTTTAGCATACATGGAGAAATCTGTTGCACTTTTTCCATCTAACCATAGAGGGAAAAAGTAAAGGCAGGCGTCCCAATACTTTTGGTAATATAGTGTGAATAGATAGATATTAGGCAGATTATAGGGATAATAGTAGGGATTAGGGTTGAGCGAACCCGAACTGTAAAGTTCGGGTCCGTACCGGACTTTTGGGTGTTCGGGACCTGGACCCGAACCCGAACTATTGGCTGTAAGTTCGGGTTCGGGTCCGGTGTCCGGCGCTGTATTGGCGCCTTTTTAACAGCTGCAGGGCAGCCAATCGACGATCGTTTTAACTAGTGTGCCCTTAGAAGCCATCACAGCCATGCCTACTAATGGCATGGCTGTGATTGGGCAGTGCAGCATGTGACCCAGCTTCCATATATAGTCCAGAAACACAGCACACAGCGTCATTCTGCTTTAGACAGGTTCCTGTGCTGCTGAGAGAGGATTTTTAGGAGTTAGTGTGATAAAGTCAGTCAGTCAGTCAGTCCACATTCCTTGAATTTTCTTCTAATTAGTTAGATCAGTGAGCAATCTAGATAGCTAGAGTAGAGTAGGGAGTTTCTTCAATAAGCAAAAGAAGGAGGCAGAGAGAATTATTGAAGAGATTCCTAAATCAATTGTACCCTGGCTGGGGTGCAGTGCACAGTCTTTTAACAGTGCCATGAGGCCAGTGCCAGACAAAATATAAAAGTTTTACCTGCAAGCTCAGTGCACCATTAGGACCAACACTGCATATACTAAGAGATACACCATAGTCTGTGTGTATTCTGCTATTGGAAAAACATTGCAAAAAAATTTAATTTTGCTTTTTTTTTTTCCCCAATAGCATTTTCTGCGTGTTCATACATACACGCTTTAGACACTATCCGTGTATTCTGATATTGGAAAAACATTGCAAAAACATTTAATTTTGCAGTGTTTTTTTTCTTCCCAATAGTATTTTCTGCGTTTTCATAAACGCTTTAGACACTGTACGTGTATTCTGCTATAGACAAAAACACCCATTTAGGGCGAGATCATAAATTTTGAAAATATGAGGAGATCATCAAAAAGGGGACGTGGCCCGGGTCGTGGTGCTGCTGGTGGCGCTCCTGTTGCAGGAAGAGGACGTGGTCGATCTGTGCCAGCTACATGCACTAGTGAAACACCTTCCTCAGGTGCGAGTAGGCGACAGAGCCTGCAGTGGTATTTTGGCGCTGCTAATGAGGCTGTACGAATGTTGAGGCCAGGACAAGTACAGGTGATAGTAGATTGGGTTGCTGACAGTGCCTCCGGTTCCTTCACATTGTCTCCCACCCAGTCTCCTGATGAAAGTTAATAATTTTTTTTCAGAAAGTGCGTATGTGCGGCATCGTGCCGTTGAGTTTCTGAGGTTCTTAATGACTTCCTGTACCTCTTCTGCTGAGAAGGGGGCCTCCAGCATTTTTTTTTTTTTCTTTATGTTATTTTAAGTTATTTCCCTATCCACATTTGTTTACAGATCACTTGCCATGCTCTTAACAACATTTTGTTGCCATTTGCAGCCCTCTAGCCCTTTCCATGACCTTTTTACAGCCATTTTAGTGTTCAAAAGTCCGGGTCCCCATTGACTTCAATGGGGTTCGGAGTTCGGGGTCAAGTTCGGGGCAAGTTCAGTCCCGAACCCGGACTTTTTTCCGAAGTTCGGCCGAACCCGAACATCCAGGTGTCCGCTCAACTCTAGTAGGGATCCAATACAACTGTAAATAATAGAGAATTCCTCGATGTCCATGGAGCCGGGATTATCAGATCTCTGGGATGTAGAACACAAACACACCTGATGCCAGGTAATAATAGGCTGTCCCTGGGATCCTATTTCTGACACCAGGAACACGAGATAAATATAAAGACAATTCACTTGTTATTAATTGTTATTATTATAATCCACTGTGATGGCTCTCTATGGCTCAGCAACATGAAGGAACATTGATCAGATAATAGACCCAAACTAAATGACATGCAATTCTCATATATCATAAACAACTATCATTTTTTTTTTTTTTTTTTATAATCTTGTTTTCACAAAGTTCCTCCTTTATTACTTCACAGTGCTGCTGATCTCACGCAGCCTCTTTGCAGCCACAACCTGTCTACATGCACTCCAGTGATTTCTACATGGCATTTCTCAGGGTAGGTTTCCTGATGGGGACAACAATGGGCCATATCTGTGTTGGATCTCATATTTTTAATGGGATGCTCATGTGACAGGGTGACAATGTAGGAGATACACAACCTTTCTGGACACACATGTGTTGGGGAGAGGTGAAGGAATGGGTAGATTCTGGAGGTTGTGCGGCTCCAAGCCGGCCAATCAATGGAGTTAGCTTTGTATTTTAGGTAAGTATGGTAGAAGGGAAATTTTAGCAAGTCTCATTTAGACTTGCAGTTGGGGGGGGGGGGGGGGGGGGAGTAAAACCATATGGTTTGGATGAGTTTTTAACACCCTTCAACTGGAGACCACTGGACAAGAGCGTGCCCACCCCTCCTTAACCACTTGCCTACTGGGCCCTCTTACCCCCTTCCTGCTCAGGCCGATTTTCAGCTTTCATCACTGTCACACTTTGAATGACAATTGCGTGGTCATGCAGCACTGTACCCAAATTACATTTTTATTATTTTTTCCACACAAATAGAGATATCTTTTGGTGGTATTTATTCACTACTGTTTTTTTTTATTTTTTCACGAAATAAATAAAAAAAAGACCAAAAATTTAGAAAAACAAAACAAAAATGTTTTTCATAGTTTGGTATAAAATTTTGCAAACAGGTAATTTTTCTCCTTTGCTGATAGGCTGTACTGATAGGCTACACTGATGGGCACTGATGGGCACTGATAGCGCTGCACTGATGGGCACTGTTGAGCATAATTTTTCTCCTTCGCTGATGGGCACTGATAGGCTGTACTGATAGGCTACACTGATGGGCACTGATAGGCTGCGCTGATGGGCACTGTTGAGCACCTATAGGCTGAACTGATGGACACTGATGAGGCGGGCAGTGGTGGGCACTGATAAGAGGCACTGACAAGTATTGGCTGTTCTGTAGTCTAAATAAATGCATCTCTCTGAATGAACCAATTGCTGCGGGAATAACTAGAATTATAACACACATACAGCCCTTTTCCTGTCTCCTGCTCATAGAGTGCTACAAGAATTTGCAGTTAGAGAGGGGCATTTAAAAAGTGAGCAGGCAGTGCTGGATCTTTTTTGGAAATCCCAGTATTCTCTGCAAAGTGATATGGAATCACCAATGGAGCAGCAAAGAGGAAACATGTGCAGGGTCTACTTGCTGAATGTACATTATCATTACCCTTTAAGGCTTTTCATGCATTTTGCAGTCCCCATATTTTACAATATCTTTCTTTTTTATTTAGACTGGAATTCCCAAACACTCCGGTCCCGCTGTTTTCCCAAGGGGTCGATTTTCCTGCAGTGAACCATGATTGTCCTCTTTGTTTTCCTCGTTCTTTGCTATAATTTGGTCCAGGGTCAGTTCCCACGGGCCTGTATCACATCTGCCACATATCAATCAAACATCTGTTGCCCCCTTTCGATAGACGGAAGCCCCTGTGGCGCCAGGTCGGGTCGTGGCAAATGTCGTACCTGGGTGGTGCCTGTTGCCTTTGCAGCTCTCCGACAAGGCCTAGGCCCACGCCAATTTGACGATGACCGCTTGGACTGGCCAAAATATTACTATGACAAAACCTGTGAGTGCTTTGGAAACCACAGCAGCTACAACTGTGATGACTGTAGGCCCGGGTATTTTGGAGAAACATGCGACCGCAAAAACACTGTTGAGCGCAAGGAAATTCGAGAACTTTCTTTGCTTGAAAGGAAAAGATTCTTCAGCTACTTGGCGCTGGCCAAAACCACAAAAAGTAAGAACTTTGTCATCCTCTACACCGGAGACCGCCATCACAAGAACACATACAAGTTTGTTGATGCCTCCATCTATGATGTGTTTTCCTGGATCCATTACTACTCTATAAAGGCAATTCTACAGAATGGGACCTTTGATGATAGAACCAACTACGCCCATCAAGGTCCAGCTTTTCCCGGTTGGCATCGATTGGGCCTCCTCTTCCTGGAGAGACAAATTCAGCTCTTGACAGGGGACGAAAATTTTGCCCTTCCTTATTGGGACTGGAGAGAAGACAAAAACTGCTCAATCTGCACCAATGACTTCCTTGGAGATAATGATATGCAAGGATATCTCAGTCCATACTCCCATTTTGCTTTTTGGAAGGTAAGTGGAATTATGATAATACTTTTAGGACAATTACATTTTTTTAAGTTTATGTTTTTTATTGTTTTAGGTGTATTTTTTTTGGTGGTGGGGGGAGGGGGCTATATATCTATCAATATCTAGGGAAGCAATGACCCTAGATCAGGGGTCTCCAAACTTTTTACGCCGAGGGCCACACTTTATGTTTTACAGATATTCAAGGGCCGAAAAAATATTTTTTTTATCAATGAATCCTTAGCCATGGAATAGAGTAGAAATTCAAAAAAGGCTGCCATCAACAGGGCTGGATGGTGAACCTGTATCCTCTGCCCACACCTAAATGCCAGAGCCTCGTGAGCCAGGGCTGAATGTTAAGTGTGCATGATGCCTTACATCTGTGTTCCTGTCAGAGCCTCCCTGCCCATTTGTGTCCCCACCAGAATCTCTCCACACAATTGTATCCTCATAAGACTTTTCGTACACGCTTGTGTCCCCATTAGCACCCACCTTGCACAATTCTGTTACCATCACAGCCACCCCCACACATTTATGTCCCCATCAGAACTCCTGCCACACGCTTGTGTCCCCTGAGAGCCACCTCCCCACACCTGTTAAAACCCTTCCTGCCCATGTCCCAATCAGCACTCCCACATTTGTGTCCCCCATCAGAGCCCCCCCTCCACACTTGTGTCCCCCATCAGAGCCCCCCTCCACACTTGTGTCCCCCATCAGAGCCCCCCCTCCACACTTGTGTCCCCCATCAGAGCCCCCCTCCACACTTGTGTCCCCCATCAGAGCCCCCCCTCCACACTTGTGTCCCCCATCAGAGCCCCCCCTCCACACTTGTGTCCCCCATCAGAGCCCCCGCTCCACACTCGTGTCCCCCATCAGAGCCCCCCTCCACATGTGTGTCCCCCATCAGAGCCCCACTCCAAACTTGTGTCACCATCAGAGCCCCCCCCCCTCCAAACTTGTGTCACCATCAGAGCCCCCCCTCCAAACTTGTGTCCCCATCAGAGCCCCCCTCCACATGTGTGTCCCCTATCAGAGCCCCCCTCCACACTTGTGTCCCCATCAGGGCCCCCCTCCACACGTGTCCCCCATCATAGCCCCCCTCCACACTTGTGTCCCCCATCAGAGCCCCCCTCCACACTTGTGTCCCCCATCAGAGCCCCCCCTCCACACTTGTGTCCCCCATCAGAGCCCCCCCTCCACACTTGTGTCCCCCATCAGAGCCCCCGCTCCACACTCGTGTCCCCATCAGAGCCCCCCTCCACATGTGTGTCCCCCATCAGAGCCCCACTCCAAACTTGTGTCACCATCAGAGCCCCCGCTCCACACTTGTGTCCCCCATCAGAGCCCCCCTCCACACTTGTGTCCCCCATCAGAGCCCCCCTCCACACTTGTGTCCCCCATCAGAGCCCCCCCTCCACACTTGTGTCCCCCATCAGAGCCCCCGCTCCACACTCGTGTCCCCCATCAGAGCCCCCCTCCACATGTGTGTCCCCATCAGAGCCCCACTCCAAACTTGTGTCACCATCAGAGCCCCCCTCCAAACTTGTGTCACCATCAGAGCCCCCCCTCCAAACTTGTGTCCCCATCAGAGCCCCCCTCCACATGTGTGTCCCCTATCAGAGCCCCCCTCCACACTTGTGTCCCCATCAGGGCCCCCCCTCCACACGTGTCCCCCATCATAGCCCCCCTCCACACTTGTGTCCCC
This sequence comes from Lithobates sylvaticus, assembly GCA_028564925.1. NCBI lineage: Eukaryota > Metazoa > Chordata > Amphibia > Anura > Ranidae > Lithobates > Lithobates sylvaticus. The sequence goes on from CM053038.1 coordinate 74,287,271, forward strand.
CATCAGAGCCCCCGCTCCACACTTGTGTCCCCCATCAGAGCCCCCCTCCACACTTGTGTCCCCCATCAGAGCCCCCCCTCCACACTTATGTCCCCCATCAGAGTCCCCCCTCCACACTTGTGTCCCCCATCAGAGCCCCCCTCCACACTTGTGTCCCCCATCAGAGCCCCCCTTCACAATCGTGTCCCCATCAGAGCCCCCCTCCACATGTGTGTCCCCCATCAGAGCCCCCCTCCACACTTGTGTACCCATCGGAGCCCCCCTCCAAACTTGTGTCCCCATCAGAGCCCCCCCTCCAAACTTGTGTCCCCATCAGAGCCCCACTCCACATGTGTGTCCCCTATCAGAGCTCCCCTCCACACTTGTGTCCCCATCAGAGACCCCCCTCCACACTTGTGTCCCCCATTAGAGCCCCCCTTCACACTTATGTCCCCCATCAGAGCCCCCCCTCGACACTTGTGTCCCCCATCAGAGCCCCCCTCCACACTTGTGTCCCCCATCAGAGCCCCCTCCACACTTGTGTCCCCCATCAATGCCCCCCTCCACACTTGTGTTCCCCACCAGAGCCCCCTCCAAACTTGTGTCCCCATCAGAGCCCCCTTCACACTTGTGGTCCCCATCAGAGCCCCCCTTCACACTTGTGTTCCCCATCAGAGCCCCCCACACTTGTGTCCCCATCAGAGCCCCCCACACTTGTGTCCCCATCAGAGCCCCCCCCCCCCCACACTTGTGTTCCCCATCAGAGCCCCCCCCCCCCCACATTGGTGTTCCACATCAGAGCCCCTCCAAACTTGTGTCCCCATCAGAGCCCCCCACACTTGTGTCCCCATCAGAGCCCCCCCCCACACTTATGTCCCCCATCAGAGCCCCCCCTCCACACTTGTGTCCCCATCAGAGCCCCCTACATTTGAGTCCTCCTTCACAGCCCCACACACACAGTTTTGGCCCCCCCTCTATACTTGTGTCCCCAGCACATTCCTTTCCCCATCACTGCTATTTCCTCGTAGAGCAGCGTGTTCATTACCTGCTTGCTGCTTCTCTGAAGGGCTGGCATAAGAGCAGACCTACTGCACTTCCCGGGTCCCGCCCCACTTTTACATAGACACGCTGTCACACAACAAAATATTACACTGAATCTAATTGCAGGGGGACGAGCTGGGAGGTGCAGCAGGTCTGCACTGAAATAACATAGGTTTTGTTGGCTTTCTCCAGTCCCGGGACTTGCGCTGCACACTCCTTCAATACCTGTCAAGGGGCAGAGCAAGCCCCGCAACTCGAGCAGAGTCCGTCCCCGCATTTAGTCTGATGACTGCAGCTGCGGGCCGGACAAAACATCCTAGCGGGCCGGATGTGGCCCGCGGGCCATACTTTGGAGACCCCTGCCCTAGATCCTATATTAATATGTGAAGCATAAATATTATTATATAATCTTCCTAAATTCACATCAGTAGCCCCCACCAGGCATGAACCCCGTCTGATCTGAATCAATAATATTAGACATCATAGGTTGTAATCGTCGGGAGATGAGCTTGGTCAAAATTTGTGGGCCATTGGTGATAGAAGGGATAATATTTGCTTTCTCCTCTCCCCCCTTTTTACATTTTTTTTCTGTTAATTATTATATCCCATCAAGTTGTTGCTTTGTTAGTTTGAATTCGTATTTTGAATTGATAGTTTCTATGCAGGGTGGTTGGATCTTGATATAGTTTTAATATATTTTAGGTTCAATGTGTATGATGTTTAGTTGTGTTGTGTTTTGTTTTGTCTGTCTGTTAAAGAAAAATATATATAAAAAAAAAAAAACTCTGTCCTAGGGCAGCAACCCCAGGAGAACTGGAACCCTCTCTGGAGAGGAAAGAACACTCTAGAAATGCCTTCCAAACATTTATCACTTCCCTAACCAACTTCTGGATGCCTCCTTCCAGGGATTGCCTGGGGAATTATAAATATTTATACTGGTCGTTTGAATCTCCCTGCCCTAACTTTTTTTGGAGGCAGGTGTGTGGAATCAAACAGCCAGCTTGGAAACCCTGACCAGACAAAATCAATAGATCACTGCTCCACTGACTTCAGTTAAGCCAAAAACGAAATTTTACCAAACAACCCAAGTAGAGGGGGGCACTACACACGTTTAGTGTTCTGCTTCAAAAAAGCTGTGAATGTTTTTGAAATTCAGAAAATAAGAATTTATCCCTCTCTACTAACAAGGCTAATGATGTTTCCCTCCTTTAGTCTATTTGTAGCGGTTACAACTATGATGAAGCTTACTGCTTGGGTGCTGATGACCAAAATCAGATGGAAAAATTGCATAGGAAGCCTGGTGTTAATCCCGATTCCCCTACGCTGCCCACCTTCCAAGATGTGGAGGAAACTCTGAAATGGGAAGATTTTGACCGCCCTCCCTACAACAGATCAGCAAGGAGAAGCTTCCGTAATGCCTTAGAAGGTAGGCAAGCAGTATTGTAACTTTACTTCCTTTTTATTACAGTGTGTATTTAGCCAACACAATGTTTTTATGTTTTTGACAGAGTAGGAAACTTTTTTTTTGTACCATTGGACATTGGAGATGTAACAGGAAGTGAGAGGAAATCGCTCCAAAGTGAATTCAATTAAACTTCTTAGACATTACAAGTTTATTAGGTTTATGCAGGGCTTATTTTTCTCAGAGAATAGGTGCAGGAACCTCCCCCGAGTAACCCATTGTCTCCATCCCCTACGTACCTCTGTGTACTGTCCCTTGTCTCCATTTCACTACTTGCCCCCCAGTACCACTAATTTTAGTGAATATAGAACCAAGCATCATTTTGTGGTGCTAAATAATTTGTATGGAATTTGTAAAGGATAACAACAAAAGGTATCAATTTAGATACCAGCAGACATGGATGGATACCCCCCAGAAGCCATGCCCCCTCCCCCCAGCAACAATAGACCCTCCACAGCGACAAAAGACCCTCCACAGCAACAATAGACTCCTCCAGCAACAACAGACCCCCTGCAATAATAGACCCCCACAGCAATGATAGATTGGTAGCAACAATGGATTCCCCCAGCAACAATATACCCCCCAGCAACAATAGACCCCCAGCAATTGTTGCTGGGGGTCTATTCACCATTGACCCTCCATCACCAATACATCAACTCATCATCATCATAATCATCAATACACCAACTCATAGAATACATATCCAGGGAAGTATTACACAATATTGACACACACAGCAGATGTCTGCTATGAAATCTATATAATAATAATTAGAGTTGCACCGATACCAATACTAGTATCGACATTGATGCTGATACCAAGCATTTGCATGAGTATTGGTACTCGTGCAAATGATGCTCCGATGCTTGATCCGATACCTGTTGAATATGAGTAAGGTGTCTTCAGCTCAGCAGGGGGGCCATACAGCCTCACAGGTGATCGATGCGGCAGTGGGGGGAGTTACAAGCACCAGTCTCCAGGTATAGCTTTCAATAAAGCACATGACAGATGCTTCTCCCCCTCTCCCTCATGCTGCTGTCAGGTCCTTTAAAGCTATACAGGGAGATCGGTGCTTGTAACTGCCTGTACTGCAGCACCGATCACCCCCGACTGTCCCCTGTGTCCTCCCCTGGGTCCCCCTCCCTCTCTCCGGTATCCTCCTCCCTTTCTCCGGGTCCCCGGCTCCACCTTCCTCTCTCCGGTGTCCTCCCTCTCTCCGGTGTCCTCCTCTCTCTCTCTCTCCAGTATCCTCCTCCCTCTCTCTGGCTCCCCAGCTCCTCCTCCTCCCTCTCTCCCGTATCCTCCTCCCTCTCGCTGGAGTCCTCCTCTCTCTCCCCCCGGTATCCTCCTCCCTCTCTCCAGGCCCTGGCTCCTCCTCCCTCTCTCCGGTGTCCAACTCCCTCTCTCTGGTGTCCTTCTCCCTCTCTCTGGTGTCCTCCTCCCTCTCTCCGGTGTCCTCCTCCCTCTCTCCGGTGTCCTCCTCCCTCTCTCCGATGTCCTCGTCTCTCTGAGTCCCCGGCTCCTCCTCTCTCTCTGGGTCCCCGGCTCCTTCTCTCTCTCTCTCTTTCTCTCTCGATCCCCAGCTCCTCCTCCCTCTCTTCTATGTCCTCCTCCCTCTCTCCAGGTCCCCGGCTCCTCCTCCCTCTCTCCGGTGTCCTCCTCCCTCTTTCCGATGTCCTCCTCCCTCTCTGATGTCCTCCTCCCTCTCTCCGGTGTCCTCCTCCCTCTCTCCGGTGTCCTCCTCCCTCTCTCCGATATCCTCGTCTCTCTGAGTCCCGGCTCCTCCTCTCTCTCTGGGTCCCCGGCTCCTTCTCTCTCTCTCTCTCTCTCTCTTTCTCTCTCTCTCTCTCTCGATCCCCAGCTCCTCCTCCCTCTCTTCTGTGTCCTCCTCCCTCTCTCCAGGTCCCCGGTTCCTCCTCCCTCTCTCTGATGTCCTCCTCCCTCTTTCCGATGTCCTCCTCCCTCTCTGATGTCCTCCTCCCTCTCTCCGATATCCTCCTCCCTCTCTGATGTCCTCCTCCCTCTCTCCGGTGTCCTCCTCCCTCTCTGATGTCCTCCTCCTTTTCTACGGTGTCCTCTCTCTGATGTCCTCCTCCTTCTCTCCGGTCCCCCGACTCCTCCTCCCTCTCTCCACTGTCCTCCCTCTCTCTGGGTCCCCGGCTCCTCCTCCCTCTCTCCGGGTCCCTGGCTCCTCCTCCCTCTCTGCGGGTCCCCGGCTCCCCATGTTGTTTTTCTGAATACACAGGAGTCAGTGATCACTCTGTCTTCTGTGACCTGTGGGCATCTGTGTCCTCAGTGCCTTTCTCTGTCTAGAAGGGGAGATGTCAGGAGTCTGTTTAGACCCCTGATATCTCACCAAAGCCCCCTGCCCCCAACAGGGCTGATAAAAAAGATAAATAAAAAAAAACTTACAGACTTGGTAGTCTGCTGGTGGGGATCCACTCATAGGACGTGGTAGTCTCTGGCAGAGTTGGAAAATGTTTTCCCAGCTCGGTGCCCATCCTTCCATCCACGTGCCCACCTCCCTGTCACTCCGATCACATCATCCCCTGCATCACGGCTGCCGTGTGTCTCCTCCATCCTCCTCCTCCGAGGCTAATGGGATCACTTCTCCTTTTGGCAAATCGGAAAATGTGTCTCAGTGTGAAAATAGCTGATATTCATTCGCTGTTGTCACACAAGTGGCTGTGCTCACACAAGGATACATCATATCCTGAGCTCTGCTTAGCTTCTAAACCAATACGGTTTATTTGCATATCAATAGGGGAAGACATGGCCTTAAAATCTAACTCCATATTATGCTATATAAACAAGAGGTGGTGTGTGTTAACCCTGATATGGAGTTAGATTTTAAGGCCATGTTGTGTTCAAGAAGCAAGGTTCCCCCTATTGATATGCAAAAAAAAAAAGCAGACGGATTAGTTTAGGAGCTAAGCAGAGGACAGGATATGATGTAAGCGGACATTGGGTGGAGGAGTTTAGGACTTTTTGAATCAAGCATGTGAGGACAAAGAACAGAATTGGTTTGGAAGACAAAGAGGCAAGACATGGGTGTTGGAAGCTTGAGGATTTTGGAGACGTTTGAGTTGGACTGAGCAAAGAACCATGATGGACATTACATCCTGAGTAACTGTTCAGTTTTCTTATTGCATACATATTCTACATGCTTATTTTGCTAGAAAGGACAATTGGCTTGTGCATGTTGTAGGCATATTTTGTAACTATGAATTGTGTTTTGTGCAGTTGTATGTGCAGATTTTCTGGCAATGATACACTACAGAGGTCTAAGTTTCCTTGGCTTCTTCCACAAGAACCTTTAAAAAATACGCAAGCAAAACATGACCCTACGGCAATAATAGACCCCCCCCCAGCAGCAACAATAGATCCCTCGGCTGCCAGCATTAACCACTTGCCGACCGCTGCATGTACATTTATGTCGGCAGAATGGCACGGCTGGGCAAATGGGTGTACCTGCACGTCCCTTTGAATTTGCCGCTGTGTGGTCACTGGATCCGCAAGCCTCCATGAGTAGGCTTGCGGATCCAGCGGATTTGATGTCCGCGGGGTTACCCGCTAACGTCTCACGGAGCTGAGCAACAGGGAGATGCTAATGTAAACAAGCATCTCCCCGTTCTGCCTAGTGACACTTGTCACTGATCACAGCTCCCTGTGATCGGGAGCTATGATCAGTGACGTGTCACTCATAGCCACGCCCCCTAACAGTTAGAACCACTCCCTAGGACACACTTAACCCCTTCCTAGCCAGATAGTGGTTAATCCCCTCACCGCCAGTGTCATTTTTACAGTAATCAGTGCAATTTTATAGCACTGATTGCTGTAAAAAATGACAATGGTCCCAAAAATGTGTCAAAAATTGTCCGATGTGTCCGCCATAATGTCGCAGTCATGATAAAAATCGCAGATCGCTGACATTACTAGTAAAAAAAAAAATATTAATAAAAATGCCAAATGGTCTGGGGCTTAAGTGGTTAAAGTAGAAGTCCACCCTAAAACTAAAATCCCTGCATCAATAGACATCCACAAACTAACACTAACCTATCTAGCCCTGTAAAGATAAGATGCTCCAGTAGCCAACAACAATAGCAATAGATGCCCCTCCAAGACTGGACCCCCCCCCCCCCTAACAATAGACTTTCCTAAAACTACACCCCCCAGCGACAATAAATGCCCCAGCAGTCAGCAGTGGGTTTATGTCACATTCTAGATGCAGATATTAATAACCATTCCTTACCATGGTTTTTTTTTTTTTTTTCATTTTTTATTTGCCAAACTTAAAGTTAGCTAGTCTTACCCAAGACTCAATAAGGGAAAATGGCATGACTAGTGTAGCCCAGATATGACCCCCTTAGCTGGAACCATCTTACTCCATATATTTTCTTACTTAATAAATAAGAGACCACACCAGTTATGGAGTTAAATGGCCATAACAGCTAATTTATTAAAAAATACCAAAATACCAAATAAGAACTCCAATTTTCTTATTAAAATAAATAAAACATAAATAACATAAATAACACCAATAACATTAACCCTTTCAGACCCCTGCTGAAAATAAAACAAAACAGGTTAAAACCCCCATATTTATTGGTCAGTGACGGAGCAAACAGTGCTTAAAGCACAAACCTGATATCACTGATATCAACAACAGGGGGCACTGCGGGAGATAAAGAAACCCTTGGGTCTCAACCGTACCACCCTGATAACCAACATTCCCGCAGTGCACGATAACCATAAACATCAACAACGTTTGATGTAACAAGGAGGGGCCATCTATTGATGAGCCCCCCACACACTTACCACCTCTATAACAGCTGCCGTCACTGACCAACAAAATAAACAACGCCACAGCCTGAAAAGGGAGACCCCTCACCCTTGATGGCACCTCCACACCCGCAGGGCCGCCTGGATTCCCTCCTGCAATCCCAATGACCATAGGTCTATCCCCACATCTGTCAGATGCACACCATCCCGTCCCAGATAAATCCCCACGTTAACCTCCAACTCCCGGTGGCGAATTACCAGGCCACCTTGCCATGCTAGAAACCGTCCCACCACTTTATTAATCCTGATCCGGGCTTTGTTCAGCCTGTACACGGATCTGGCCATGCGCCACGACGTCCTTGCCACCATATCGGACCATATCAACATGGTCCCAGGGAAAGTGGCGCGGAGGAACATAATGTCTGCCTTAATATCCGCTATTAAGTCCCTCACCGTCCTCACCCCCAAATCATTGCCGCCGGCATGAATGACCAGCACATCCGGTGGTCGATCCAACCAAGCGTATCTCTCCACCTCCGGCACCACCCTGCCCCACATCATGCCCGGCCTACCTAACCACCGGATAACTGCCTCCCTCCTGGAGATACCCAGCTGTCTCCCACCTGGTCTCACGTCCCCCCTCCTGGCACCCCAGCACACGTACGAATGCCCGAGGATCCATACGAGGAGCTGTCGCCCCGCATCTGTAATAACAAGCACAGCATTACCAACACAACCCACACAATAATTCAACTTTTTGCTGCACCCCCCGAACTGCACCCGCCTCACACCAAACTTATAAAACATTTTTTTTTTTTTTTTTTTTTTTGATTCATACACCAACTGTGGCCGAATATAACTGCGGAACCGCTGCGATTCCCATCTCCCCAACTTTTGCACATCCACCTCATCCAACCCGTACCTGGCAGCTTCTGTAGCTGCCCCAATACGGAAGGAGTGTGAGGCGTAGGCGTGACTGTCCAAACCCAACCCCCCCAAACACTTTCGCAGCACTGCTACGAATTGAAATTTGGATAAGTACCGTCCATCCTCATGTAATAACAATGGCCCTTCCCCCCCCGGTCTTTTTGTCCTAAACTTTGTCACCGTCAGCACCGGGCAAACCCCACAACCTTGTATTGCGTACAAACTCACCTGCGTCCCTTTTCCACCTTGGTCCGTTTTTGATCTTCTCAACCTGACATTGATCCTATCGTCCCTCAATTCCACATCCTGAACCAACAAACCACCCGCCACCTTTTTTGAGGGACTGACCAACTCCCCAATCCTAAATGCCCCAAAGAATGCGAAAGCAAACGCTGCTAAAAACAAGCACACCTCGTATCCCGATTGGCACACCCCCATAAGCTGCCCCCTTATGTCCACCAAGTTATTAAATGTGATAGGGCGCCGCTTATCCTTACTCTTATGCGATTTCCTATACCCCTTAATGGCCTGCTTTACCCAGAAGTCCTTCGTCACATCTTCCTTTCTCCTCAATTTGAACCAAAACGCGAGCCCCGCCATTCTCTTTTCAATCGCAGATACTGATTTTCCACCTTCCATGTCCCTTGCCACCAGATCAAGTAATAACAACCTGTCCCCCGGATCCTCCCCCCCGGACTTAGCTACGGACTGCAGGTCAGTCCATTCCCTCCACACCTTGGAGTATGCAGACCATGTTGACTCACTTACAGACCTCCGGATCCAATCCGCCGTGGTTCCAATGCTAACTCCCACATCCAGCCCGGGCATGGAACACCCTCCGCTCGTGCTGCCGGTGCCAGCTCCCTGAACTTGTCCCACTGAAAGCGAGACAAGGCATCAGCCAACGTGTTCTCTCTACCCGGAATATGAACAGCATACAGAAAGATGTTCAACCGCATGCACCGCAGCACCAGCTGCCGCATCAACCGTATAACCGGCGGTGAAGCTGCCGACATGTTGTTGATCACCTGTACCACCCCCATATTGTCGCAATTCAACCTCAACTTGAGGTTCCTGCAAGATTCACCCCACAACTCTAACGCCAGAACCACCGGGAACAGTTCCAGGAGTACCAGGTTTTTCTGAAAACCTAGCTCCACCCACGACTGCGGCCAGGGTTCCGCGCTCCATTGTCCCTGAAAGAAAGCCCCATAGCCTGTAGATCCCGCGGCGTCTGTCACCAACTCCACATCGAAGTTACTTACCGGTCCTGACATCCAAACAGCCCTACCGTTGTACCCTTCTAGGAACTGATCCCATATCCGTAGATCCTCTTTATGCTCCTTGTTCAACCTAATGAAATGCGTGGGCGCCCTCACACCCCTAGTCGCTGCCGACAACCGTCTACAAAATATCCTCCCCATAGGAATAATTCTACACGCGAAATTTAACTTCCCCAACAAGGATTGTAGCGTGCGCAACTGAACCTTTTTACACCCATAGGTTTTTTCCACCAAATTCCTCAGATCCACTACCTTTTCTTCCGGCAACCTACATTCCATGGCCATGGAATCTATCACTATGCCTAAAAAACTCAACTCTGTACGTGGGCCCTCCGTTTTATCGGCTGCCAACGGCACCTGAAATTTGTCCGCAATGTGCTGCAACGTGGACAACAATATCGCACACACATTGGAAGCCGGAGGACCCACGCACAAAAAAATCATCCAAGTAGTGGATGACGGAATCAATCCCTGTAACATCCCTCACTACCCATTCCAAAAAGGAACTAAACGCCTCGAACATGGCGCAAGAAATGGAACACCCCATCGGTAAACACCGATCTACGTAAAACTTTCCCTCCCAACAACATCCCAACAACCTAAAACTCTCCGGATGCACTGGTAAGAGCCGAAATGCTGCCTCCACGTCAGATTTCGCCATAAGCGCCCCCCTTCCATACCTCCTCACCCAACGTACCGCGGCATCAAATGACGTGTACGATACCGTGCACGCTTCCGGGTCTATAAAATCATTGACCGAACCCCCTTTGGGAAACGATAAATGATGAATGAGCCTAAACTTATTCAGCTCTTTCTTGGGTACCACCCCTAACGGGGACACTACCAAATCTTCCAACGGCTTGACCTCAAATGGTCCCGCCATCCTGCCCAACCCCACTTCTTTGGCCAGTTTCTCAGCCACTACTTCAGGGTGTTGCAAGGCAGATTTCAAGTTTCTGGCCAGCGGTGGAACCGCTGACAATGAGCATGGTATCTTGAAACCTTCCTTGAACCCCTTGCTCAACAATAACGCCGCCGCTCTATCCGGGTACCTATTTAGGAAAGGCTGCATCCTTTCCCAAATCACCGGCGTCGTCCCTCTTATGCCCAAAGTCTCCAGCCCGCTTGCCCTTTTTAAAACATCTGGCGAGTGTGTGGCCCCCCCCGCAACCTGAGCATTCATGTTTAAATTTACACGTTCCCCCAAATTTACAGGCCCCCTCATTGTACTGCCAACACACTCCCCACTTCTTTCCGGCCGGAGATCCCGAGGAATGGCTACCTCCGGCCCCCCCTTGAAATGTCTGTGCCGGCGTCTTGGCAGACGCCATCAGCCTCATCCAAAGGCTGATATCTTTGTGGTCCCACCGTAATGCCGGCCGGACCGCCCTGCGCTGTCGGAACTGCTCATCGTACCTTAACCACGCCGTTCCCCCGTAAACCCGATATGCTTCCCCGATGGCGTCCATGTAACAGAACAACGCCGAACAATGTTCGGGGTTCTTCTCACCAATCACCCCCGCCAATATAGCGAACGCCTGTAGCCAATTGGCGAAAGTCCGGGGAATCAGCCTATACCTCCTCTTTTCTTCATCGTCTTTTTTACTGCTATCCGGTTTAACCCTATCAAGGTTGAATTTTTCCAGGGGCAGCAAGGAGAAAATCTCCACGTACTCCCCTTTCCAAATCTTCTCCCTGACCTCCTGTTTTAAGTGAGCCCCCAGGGGGCCCTCGAAACAGACGTATACCTCGCATTTTGCTGCATCCGCCATGCGCACAATATCGTCCCTCGCCGTCAGTTCCTTCGTCCCCTTTTCCGTCTCACTTACCTTGTCCGTTCCCCCTTCCACCGAGGCAATCTGACTGTCTGCCGTAGCATCAACTACCACCCCACACCCGGCGGCCGCCCCTGCCTCTGTTCCACCAGCTCTCGAATTTACCCCACCTTCTGGTGCCTCACCCCTATTACCAAAACGGCCTATCAACACCCGCAAACCTTCTAGCAATTCCTGTATTTGCCCCGACCCACTCTCTGCCCTCCCACTCACCGCTCGCGGTTGGTCCGTTACTGCCAACGACGGCGCGGGAGATGGCCCTGGGCTCTCCCCACTAGTACCTGCACCCATCAATGACTGTAAAACTTTAACAAAAGCACTGTTGTCAGTGGACTTACCGGGCTGACCGGGCGGGGGTCCCACAGCCGCTGCACGAGCCTCCACCGGCGGGATAGGGCGACCGAGCTCCTCCTCCTCCTCTTCGGACAATTCTCCTTCCGACCGAGATTCTTCCTCCTGCGCACAAGACAAGGAACGCTCCCTCGGAGAGGGGCTCCGGTAAGTAGCATGTCTCCTTCCACCCGCACCACTGTCTCGCTGCACTCCGCTTCCCCTCTGAGCCGAATTCCCCCGTGCAGGTGGGCCGGTACGGGCTCCGCTCCTGCTGCCCTGATTCGCTGCTCCGCTGGCTGGTGGTGCCCCGCCATCCCTCCCGCCCGCTGCCATGTGAGACCCCCTCCCCCCTCTCGCCGGTGCTCCTCTGGCCCTTCTGTCCTCTCCCCCCGACTCGTGCAGAGCCGCCGGGGGATTCGCTGTAAAGGCACGTCTGGGGGCCGATGCCCCCCTCCTGGCCGTTGCCCGAGTGGCCTGTGAATCCCCACCCCCCTGCTCGTGCAGAGCTGCTGGGGGGGACGCGTTCCTTGAAGAGCCTGTCGACTCGGCCATCTTCTTTCCTTTTCCAGCCCTCCCCCCACCCCCCCTCCCCCCAGTGTTCCTACTTCCCCCCATCTTGTGTGGCGATGCTGGGGCTGTTGAGGCTGTTGCAGCACTGCTTCCTGGGGATCCTCTCCTTGGTGGGCCCCCCCCCCCCCCCCTGCCCCAGGCCTGCTGCCTGTCTGTCTGCTGGCCTGTCCTGCATCCTCCCTCTGTACCCGTTTTGCTGGAGGGGTGGATCGGTCCCCCCTGGGGCTCCTTACCATGCCTGAAGGTCCTGCTGTGGCCCCAGGGGAGTACCGCTTCGGCGGCCTGGACACGCGGCCGCGTGGCGCCGCGCCGCCATCTTGGATTTTTTCGGCTGCATTCCTGTCTTCTGTGGAGCTCCCTGCTCCATCCAGCAGCGCTTCAATCTGTCTCCTGACCCACTCGGGTCCTTGTTCCGCCGCCGCCGCCCGCACAAGTGACGCAAACCCGTCGGCCATGATCCCTGTGAAGTGAGGAGCAGAGTAAAAACCTGCCTCCTCGTGTCTCGACGCTCCCGCACTGCCTGGCTAGCTCCGCCCCTCCCTTTTATAAGGCCGCTCCCCCCTTGTACATTACAAGGCCCTCCCCTGCCCTGTTAACTGTTTACTGGCCGGAGTGTGTCTTACTTGACACACTGTCATGTACGGCCCTCCATTAAGTTCCCTTTCTGTCCACTGCACTACGGTCCTTTCTGGATATGGGAGATTGAAAGGAAATAATCAGATGACTGTAATATTGTATTATTATCTTTGTAGGCTTCATAAATCCTAAAGATGGGGTAACTCGACAGAACGGCATGCATAACATGGTCCACACCTACCTTGGAGGGACGATGGGCGAGGTTCCAATCTCCAGCAACGATCCTATATTTGTACTGCACCATTGTTTTATTGACAAGTAAGTTTCATCACTAAATCTGTTGCATCAGAGGCGGGCAACTTACTGGATACATGGGCCTTCAACTATGTCCTATGACATCACCAAAGGGTTATATATAATATTCAGTATTTGTAATAGACTGCAGACATACTACAGGCGTGCTACAGGTACCATCTCCTAATACCGACTGAGCCTTGCAGCGATGTAGGGGGTCTGACAAAGAAACCAGCACTGCGTTCAGCCCCCTAATCTACATGCAGGACGCATGGATTCCAATTTTTTTTTTTAATATGTCGGCTGTTCCTATAGTGCAAGGGAAAAAAATATAAATGTTATACTCAGCTCTCCTCCAGTAAATAATAAACACTAATACAATATATAATAAAGTGCCTACACCAGTATAATCAATGACATGATATTACTTAACCACTTCCCGCCCGGCCTATAGCAGAATGACGATCAGGGTCAGTGGTTCAGTTATCCTGATTGTGCATCATATGATGTCCTGCAGGATAACAGCTGCCGTGCGCCCGTGGGGGCGTGCATCGCGGCGATCGTTGTTGCGGTGTGATCACGATGTAAACAGGAAGAGCCGTTGATCGGCTTTTCCTCACTCGCGTCTGACAGAGACGAGTAGAGGAGAGCCGATCGGCGGCTCTCCTGACAGGGAAGTCTGTGCTGATTGTTTATCAGCGCAGCCCCTCCTCGGATTCCCAACCAGGACCTCCAGGGAAGCCGCCAGGACCACCAGGGAAGCACCTAACATGTGGATGGCCAGGTACATCCCCTATGGCCATCCACATGTGCAAATTAATGCCCAACATATGCCAATCACTGCCCAAAAATGGGCACTGACTGGCACCTCTATGGCACAAATAAAATCAGTGAATCCCAACAATGCCACCCATCAGTGTCATCAGTGCCACCTATCAGTGTCCACCTATCAGTGCCCATCAGTGCCACCCATAAGTACCCATCAGTGCCACCTACGAGTGCCCATCAGTGCCACCTATGAGTGCCGTATACCAGTGCCACCTATCAGTGCCCATCAGTGCCACCTCATCAGTGCCCTTCAGTGCTGCCTTATCAGTGCCCATCAGTACAGCCATATCAGTGCCCATCATTGAAGAAGAAAATGTACTTATTTACAAAAAAATTTACAGAAACAAAGAAAAAAAAGTTTTTTTTCAAAATATTCTGTCTTTTTTTTATTTATTGGGTAAAAATTTTAAATCACAGAGGTGATCAAATACCACCAAAAGAAAGCTCTTTTTGTGGGAACAAAATGCTAAAATTTGTTTGAGTACAGTGTAGACTGCGCAATTGTCATTCAAAGTGCGACAGCGCTGAAAGCTGAAAATTGGCTTGGGCAGGAAGGTGTATAAGTGCCTTGTATTAAAAGGGGTTAATAGCATAAAGTGCTCAGTGCAATAAAGTGCAAAATCATGCAAAAAAATGCTGACTTGGCATGCAAAAACAACTTGAGCTGAGGAGACCTAGTGACGGTTGTTTGCACGCCAAGGCTGCGTTTTTCTGCACAATTTTAAGTTTGATGTAAGTGTAATGATTTGGGATTTTTCTTAAATAAAATTAGTAGTATTACACTATATATCCTTTCCTCTTCATTGCCACGCGTCTAATATGGATATCCGATCACCGGGAAAGTTGGGAAGGTGATAACTATATTGGGATATAGGCTGGACAAACGCAGGTGCTGAATCTGCGTGTGATAAGCCACTGGCCCACAGGAGATTGGGGAGGGATATTGGACTATTTCGGTACTGATAATAAAGAAAAATAGCAAGGAAATAGAAAAAAGTAACAATTTTAATCACATATATAAAAATGCACAATGTACATTTCATACAATAAAAACAAGATTAATCCTCCTGTACATATATCAAACACAGCGAGTAGATGCAGGACATAGCCCGCAGACTTAGCGTAGATGTTTGAGCGAAAAGGAGAAGCCTCGACCGGTTTCGCAGCCTAAGCTGCTTCTTCAGGAGAAGATCTAAAATAAACATGGAATTTAAATAAATTGTCTAGAAACAGCATAATAGCAGGGGGGTACCAAACAATGTACAAAATGAAAACAATAGGGTGGACCAGCTCACCAATGCATGTGGAGATAGATATTCATCAGGTCCACAATATCTTTTCCGGCGGATATGGGGGTGTTGTAGTATGGACAGGGTACTGACAATAAGGGAAGATGTATTACTTAAGTAATTTGGTTAATAATTGCCACCACAAGCTGTGATTGGATACGGGTATGAACCAGGGTCACCTCAGGAAACCAGTGCAGGAGAGGGGGAGGACGAGGGGGTGGAAAAGTGAGGAAAGGTGTGAAGGAAATGGGAGAATAGAGAAAAGACAGGGATGGAAAAAGGGAACAGGGGGGGAGGACAAAGGGGGACTAGGGGAAGGAGAGGGGGAGGGGAGAGGGGAAAAGGGGAAAAGGGGAAAAAGGAAGGGGGGGAGGGGGGGAACGGGAGGGAAGGGGAAATGAAGTGAAACCAGGCAAGAAAGGAAAAGGGGTGGAAGAAGGGGGGGAAGAGGGGGGGAAAGAGGGGGGAGGGGGGGAAAGGGAGGAAAGGGGAGAAAGGGGTAGGGGAAAAGGGGTGGGAATCGGGGGAAGGATGGAGGGGGGAGGGGGGGGGAAAGAGGGACTAGTGGGGGGGGGGGAGAAAAAGGGGGGGGAGGTGGGAAGAGGGGAGGGGGGAAGTACAAGGAGAGGGGGGGGAAGGGGTGAAAGGGGGGAGAGAAGGGGGGGGAGGGGTTGTGTGGTGAGGGGACTAAGGGGATGAAGGGAATGACATGAGGGAATGGGGAGGGGGTTGGGGGGGTGGAGGAGAGGTGGATGAGGGAGGTTATAGAAGTGGGGGTCCTAAGTGGTAAGGTAAAGACTTACATAATTAATGTCAGGCCCAGACTTAGATGTAGGAACCACTGAGGTCAGCTGTTGGTTGGTTATTGGCAAATGTGAAGTCCAAGGCAGTTAGTTGCAATGGTTCAAAGCCATAGGCAAGGGCTAAAGAAATGGCACCTATGCCTGGATATTATAACAAAAATAGATAATAATTAATAGTAAATACTGGTATGGGGTAACCAAAAGCCAGAAGGCTAGAAACGTACCATGCAGCTGATCCTCCAGTCTTGTTCCTCATCCACAGCACTCCATACGCCTACTGACGGTGTGCTCTACACCGTCATTTAAGGCACCCCAATCGGTGACGTCAGTGTAAGCCACAGGTGTGGCTCCCTACCGGCGCCAGCGATCAGTCCATCTACGTGGCGGGGAAGAGGGGGGCCAATGGATCCACGTGTGTGTGCCCGGGAAGCCATCAGCGCTGGCCCATAGGGCGCGCACTGATGACGCGGCGTGTACGGCATGTAAGGGCGCATGCGCAGGAAAGAGTCACCATGCGCACGCGCCAGACATCGTACATAGGATGGTAACTAAGCAACCTCCTAAGGGGATGCCGTCAGGAGGACGGACATCCGAGATGGAATCCGTGGCTGGGGGTGAGAGGAAACCCCGCACATCGCACCCAAACAAAGGGCGCGCGTGCGCAGGCGCCAAAACACTTGGCCACAGTGAAGGTGTCACAATACGGGGACCGAGGGACCCCCAACCGGCACGTTCCAACTGAAGCCCAATCAAAGTCGGGCTTTTGGTAAGAGGGATGCAATCCCTCCAAGATGGACACATATCCGCCGGAAAAGTCCTAATTAAAGGAAATTAATGGACTATGATGGTCAATCCCCAGTATTGCATAGGTGATGTGGTCCAGCCTGTACAACAAAAAAATTTTATTTAATGTAACATAAAAATATTTTACAAGCAGTTTGAATGCTAAATACACAATATTACAGTAGGATAATAATGAAAGGGCCTAAAGTAAAGGTCCAAAAATCATCTTTTGCACCTCAAAGCAAGCAGATCAAGGCAACTCATCATAATGGTATCAGGACAGGCCAGGGATGATGGGGTGCAGATGGTAACATGATCCCCGATGGAAATTGGGGAGTTAATGGGGCTACATGTGAAAACAACTACAGAAATGGCTTGTATGATATCGTTTCATCGAGTCCTGGGGGTTGGGTAGCATTGAGTTTTTCAATCCATAGGGTCTCCCTTTGTAGGATTGAGCGATCCCAATCGCCACCTCTAGGATTGGGGGGTATCACCTCTAGAATACGGAAGTCAACCACGGACGTATCGTAGCGGTGGTAAATTCCGATATGTCGTCCAATTGTGGTTAGTTTACCACTGCCGGAATAGTAGAGGTGGTCCCCAATTCTTTGTCTAAATTCTCTGATAGTTTTACCTACATAAAACGCATTGCATTTGCACGTCATGAGGTAAATCACTCCTCTAGTACCGCAATCCGCATGGCATCGGGGTACAAATCTTTCTCCATTTGGTAATATGAAACGTTTGACTTCCCGAACCCATGGGCAGCGGGGACATTGGCCACATTTGAAAGTGCCAAAGGGTCTGTTTTTAGGAGATTTAGCAGCTACATAGTGACTGCTAGTTAACAGGTCACTGAGGGAGCATGCTCTCCGGAACACCAGTTCAGGGCTAGAACGTATGTGTCTATTTAGGGTATGGTGGTCTGTGAGGAGGTGCCAGTTCTTGGTTAGGATGTCTCTCAGTGTATGATGATGGGCCGAATACGTGGTAATAAATCTGACTGGTTCCGAAGCAGGGGCCGGTTTAGGACGTTTAATTAAAAGAGAACTTCTAGACCTCATAGAGGCTTTATTAAAAGCCTTCCTGAGGTTAGAAGAGGAGTATCCTCTGGCCAACAAGCGTTCACGTAGCCCGTTGGCCTGTATCCTGAAATCTTCCTCACGGGTACAGTTTCTGCGTAATCGCAGATACTGTGCAAAAGGTATGCTTCGAACCAGTGGCTTGGGATGAGCACTAGTAGCGAATAACAATGTGTGACACGGCTGACTTGTTACAGCAGATAGAGGGGATCCAGGTCCCTCCGGACTCCCTGCTCGTGTCGATTGACGTCGAAGCCTTGTATTCGAGCATTCCACACGAGCAGGGGGTCCTGACGGCTGGATCCTTCCTTTTTGAGCAGGACACCAATACCTGGCCTCTTAATGAATTCATATTAACACTCTTGAATTTCATTTTAACAAAAAATTATTTTACTTTCAATGAACAACTCTATCTCCAAACCCAAGGAGTTGCCATGGGGACCTCCTGCGCCCCGGCATACGCTAACTTATATTTAGGAGGCTGGGAACGGTCGGTGCAATCAGATAAAAGATACTCCGAATACCTACTAGAAGTACTATTATGGTACCGGTACATTGATGACCTGTTCTTGGTTTGGACAGGAACCAAAGACAAACTTATAGAATTTATTGACAAATTGGGCCACAACACCTTTAATTTATGTTTCACCTTTAATGTTGACGATGGTGAGATCCCCTTTTTGGACCTGTCCATCGTCAAACAACCTGATGGTTACCTAGGAACAAATCTTTATCGTAAGCCTACGGCGGGTAACACATTGTTATTCGCTACTAGTGCTCATCCCAAGCCACTGGTTGGAAGCATACCTTTTGCACAATATCTGCGATTACGCAGAAACTGTACCCGTGAGGAAGATTTCAGGATACAGGCCAACGGGCTACGTGAACGCTTGTTGGCCAGAGGATACTCCTCTTCTAACCTCAGGAAGGCTTTCAATAAAGCCTCTATGAGGTCTAGAAGTTCTCTTTTAATTAAACGTCCTAAACCGGCCCCTGCTTCGGAACCAGTCAGATTTATTACCACGTATTCGGCCCATCATCATACACTGAGAGACATCCTAACCAAGAACTGGCACCTCCTCACAGACCACCATACCCTAAATAGACACATACGTTCTAGCCCTGAACTGGTGTTCCGGAGAGCATGCTCCCTCCGTGACCTGTTAACTAGCAGTCACTATGTAGCTGCTAAATCTCCTAAAAACAGACCCTTTGGCACTTTCAAATGTGGCCAATGTCCCCGCTGCCCATGGGTTCGGGAAGTCAAACGTTTCATATTACCAAATGGAGAAAGATTTGTACCCCGATGCCATGCGGATTGCGGTACTAGAGGAGTGATTTACCTCATGACGTGCAAATGCAATGCATTTTATGTAGGTAAAACTATCAGAGAATTTAGACAAAGAATTGGGGACCACCTCTACTATTCCGGCAGTGGTAAACTAACCACAATTGGACGACATATCGGAATTTACCACCGCTACGATACGTCCGTGGTTGACTTCCGTATTCTAGAGGTGATACCCCCCAATCCTAGAGGTGGCGATTGGGATCGCTCAATCTTACAAAGGGAGACCCTATGGATTGAAAAACTCAATGCTACCCAACCCCCAGGACTCAATGAAACGATATCATATAAGCCATTTCTGTAGTTGTTTTCACATGTAGCCCCATTAACTCCCCAATTTCCATCGGGGATCATGTTACCATCTGCACCCCATCATCCCTGGCCTGTCCTGATACCATTATGATGAGTTGCCTTGATCTGCTTGCTTTGAGGTGCAAAAGATGATTTTTGGACCTTTACTTTAGGCCCTTTCATTATTATCCTACTGTAATATTGTGTATTTAGCATTCAAACTGCTTGTAAAATATTTTTATGTTACATTAAATAAAATTTTTTTGCTGTACAGGCTGGACCACATCACCTATGCAATACTGGGGATTGACCATCATAGTCCATTAATTTCCTTTAATTAGGACTTTTCCGGCGGATATGTGTCCATCTTGGAGGGATTGCATCCCTCTTACCAAAAGCCAGACTTTGATTGGGCTTCAGTTGGAACGTGCCGGTTGGGGGTCCCTCGGTCCCCGTATTGTGACACCTTCACTGTGGCCAAGTGTTTTGGCGCCTGCGCACGCGCGCCCTTTGTTTGGGTGCGATGTGCGGGGTTTCCTCTCACCCCCAGCCACGGATTCCATCTCGGATGTCCGTCCTCCTGACGGCATCCCCTTAGGAGGTTGCTTAGTTACCATCCTATGTACGATGTCTGGCGCGTGCGCATGGTGACTCTTTCCTGCGCATGCGCCCTTACATGCCGTACACGCCGCGTCATCAGTGCGCGCCCTATGGGCCAGCGCTGATGGCTTCCCGGGCACACACACGTGGATCCATTGGCCCCCCTCTTCCCCGCCACGTAGATGGACTGATCGCTGGCGCCGGTAGGGAGCCACACCTGTGGCTTACACTGACGTCACCGATTGGGGTGCCTTAAATGACGGTGTAGAGCACACCGTCAGTAGGCGTATGGAGTGCTGTGGATGAGGAACAAGACTGGAGGATCAGCTGCATGGTACGTTTCTAGCCTTCTGGCTTTTGGTTACCCCATACCAGTATTTACTATTAATTATTATCTATTTTTGTTATAATATCCAGGCATAGGTGCCATTTCTTTAGCCCTTGCCTATGGCTTTGAACCATTGCAACTAACTGCCTTGGACTTCACATTTGCCAATAACCAACCAACAGCTGACCTCAGTGGTTCCTACATCTAAGTCTGGGCCTGACATTAATTATGTAAGTCTTTACCTTACCACTTAGGACCCCCACTTCTATAACCTCCCTCATCCACCTCTCCTCCCCCCCAACCCCCTCCCCATTCCCTCACGTCATTCCCTTCATCCCCTTAGTCCCCTCACCACACAACCCCTCCCCCCTTCTCTCCCCCCTTTCACCCCTCCCCCCCCTCTCCTTGTACTTCCCCCCTCCCCTCTTCCCACCTCCCCCCCTCCCCCTTTCTCTCCCCCCCCCCCACTAGTCCCTCTTTTCCCCCCCTCCCCCCCTCCATCCTTCCCCCGATTCCCACCCCTTTTCCCCTACCCCTTTCCTCCCTTTCCCCCCTCCCCCCCTCTTTCCCCCCTCTTCCCTCCCTTCTTCCACCCCTTTTCCTTTCTTGCCTGGTTTCACTTCATTTCCCCTCCCCTCCCGTTCCCCCCCCCCCCCCCTTCCTTTTTCCCCTTTTCCCCTCTCCCCTCCCCCTCTCCTTCCCCTAGTCCCCCTTTGTCCTCCCCCCCTGTTCCCTTTTTCCATCCCTGTCTTTTCTCTATTCTCCCATTTCCTTCACACCTTTTCTCACTTTTCCACCCCCTCGTCCTCCCCCTCTCCTGCACTGGTTTCCTGAGGTGACCCTGGTTCATACCCGTATCCAATCACAGCTTGTGGTGGCAATTATTAACCAAATTACTTAAGTAATACATCTTCCCTTATTGTCAGTACCCTGTCCATACTACAACACCCCCATATCCGCCGGAAAAGATATTGTGGACCTGATGAATATCTATCTCCACATGCATTGGTGAGCTGGTCCACCCTATTGTTTTCATTTTGTACATTGTTTGGTACCCCCCTGCTATTATGCTGTTTCTAGACAATTTATTTAAATTCCATGTTTGTTTTAGATCTTCTCCTGAAGAAGCAGCTTAGGCTGCGAAACCCGTCGAGACTTCTCCTTTTCGCTCAAACATCTACGCTAAGTCTGCGGGCTATGTCCTGCATCTACTCGCTGTGTTTGATATATGTACAGGAGGATTAATCTTGTTTTTATTGTATGAAATGTACATTGTGCATTTTTATATATGTGATTAAAATTGTTACTTTTTTCTATTTCCTTGCTATTTTTCTTTATTATCAGTACCGAAATAGTCCAATATCCCTCCCCAATCTCCTGTGGGCCAGTGGCTTATCACACGCAGATTCAGCACCTGCGTTTGTCCAGCCTTTAGATGTCCCCTTGTTTCTATCACATTACAATGGATGATGGTACTCTTTAATTTATCTATTTTCTGTCTTATCTAAGACTATACTCACAATTTGACATATATTTGGATATAGGGTATACCGGACGTCTCTAATATATCGGTGGAAAGAAGGTGATATTCCCACCCATACACTGTTCACATCCAACAGCCCTAGCCTTTGATGGGGGACGCCATAATAAAATTTAATAACAGGAGCATTTAAAGATTATTGCTGGTGAGTGGGGACCCAGGAGGGGAGCACGGAGTGTCACCAAGATCTACACCAACGGCATCATTTGCACAAGTTCAACACACCATATGACTATATAGATGGACTTTACAGTAAAACCTTGCACCAACCAAGCAAAATTTTTTAATAAAGTTTGACTTCATATACAAGCGATGTCTTGATATACAAGTAGCGTCAAGTCACAACTAAGTATAAAGGAGAAGAGAGGAGCCTCTGATGCTTACACACGATCGGACATATAAGTGGTCGCGCACTCTGTACACATCATTACAGCGGGAGAGAGCGTCGTGTCAACATCAGAAGAACAGAAGAGGGAAGTAGAAGAAAAAGATGACGAATGAGGAGATTGGGCCACCGCTAGTAAAAGAGCTTAAAGAAGATATCGGAGGAGCCCGGCAGTAGAACCGGAGACCGGGAGAAGATACCGGAGAGAGCGGAGAAGAATCGGAGAGCGGCAGAAGAGGCAGGAGAGCGGGAGAAGTCGGAAGAGACCCCAGAAGTCGGAAGAAGACCTCCTATTTTGTGCACCTATTTTCTGAGAAAAAAAGCCCTGCATATAACAAAATATAGTGACTAGTGTGTGCATGACATAAAAGCAAAGCCCAACATAAAAAGTCCATCTAAAATGTAATTGCTTAACTGCTTCAGCCCCAGAAGATTTTACCCCCTTCCTGACCAGAGCACTTTTTGCGATTCGGCACTACGTCGCTTTAACTGATAATTGCGCGTCGTGCGACGTTGCACCCAAAAACAATTGACGTCCTTTTTTTCCCACAAATAGAGCTTTCTTTTGGTGGTATTTGATTGCCTCTGCGTTTTTTTTATTTTTTGGCTATAAACAAAAAAAAAGTGCGACAATTTTGAAAAAAAACACAATATTTTTTACTTTTTGCTATAATAAATATCCCCCAAAAATATATAAAATAAAAATATTTTTTCCTCAGTTTAGGCCGATATGTATTCTTCTACATATTTTTGGTAAAAAAAAAAATGCAGTAAGTGTATATTGATTGGTTTGCACAAAACCTATAGCATCTACAAAATAGGTAGATTTATGGCATTTTTATTATACATTTTTTTTTTACTAGGAATGGTGGCGATCTGGGATTTTTATCAGGACTGCAACATTATGGTGGACGCATCGGACAATTTTGACACATTTTTGGGACCATTGTCATTTATACAGCAATCAGTGCTATGAAAATGCCACTGGCAGGAAAGGGGTTAACACTAGGGGGCGATCAAGGGGTTAATGTGTGCTATTGGGTGTTCTAACTGAAGGGGGGGAGGGGACTGTGTAGGGGAGATGACAGATCACTGTTCATACTCTGTATGAACAGACAATCTGTCTGTTCTCCCCTCAGAGAACTGGAAACTGTGTGTTTAAATATCCCGGTTTTCAGTGATCGTGGGACGTGGGACCCCGGCGTGGGACCCCGGCGGTGATCGCAACCGGCGGGCACTCACATTGGCTCAGTGGGCGAGCGGGGGGCATGCACGCCTCTGGAGGTGCGCACACGCCCCCTAGTGGCCGAATATGTTACCGACGTAACATGATGGCGATTCACGCAGCCGAGCCATGTTGCCGCAGTACAACTGCGGCGGCTGGTCGGCAAGCGGTTAATAAAGAATAATAAAAATTTAAAAAAATATTAAAAAACTGTCTGCTGTATAAATTTCAGAACAATGATAAATCCCTTCACCATTAATGGCAGCGAATAAGTGACTGGTACCTTTTCTTGACCTGGTCATGAAAGGTGTAAAACCTCCCAGAGGTCAAGTGGTTAGACTTCTTCATCCATCTGAACGCATTGCTCTTTTCAAAGGTGTCATCTTCATAAACATTCTGTAGCCTTCTGTGGATGTCGGACAGCCTACACCCCTCCTTCATCAAGACCTCAATGCTGGCACAGTGCTTCTGCTTGGAAGCCATCATTTACATTTATAAAAAAGGAGAAGAGCTCCTAAGAATAGTTATTCTACCAACAGGTGACATTTGAATGACCTATGTAAATTTATAAAAAAGTTATGCCCACTTTTGTATTTCTTTCAGTACAGCAATCATTGTTTTTTTGTTTGGATTTTGCATATATTCACATATTCATCAATATTTGTAGGATCTTCGAGGAATGGATTATCAGACACAAGGCAACTCCAGACATGTACCCTCAAAATGACCAGCCAGGCCAAGGTCCCGAGGAGTGCTCCACTCCGTACTTCCCGTGTTACAAGAACAAAGACCTCCTACGCAACTCTACCAGATTTGGATACATCTACTCTAAATGCAAGGGGTTGTAATGCGCCTTTGAAGCACGTTTTATGAGACTGGGATCTGCTCTTTGTGTGATGGGAAAACCAATTTGACGAGTGTGCAACCTCAGAACCACACCAAGCTCTTATTTTAAATCTGTCCAATCGTCTCACTCCAAAAATCCTCCATGATGTGTTTCCAGTGCCATTTTGTAGATCATAACACACTCTAACTGAAGAATTAAAACCATGAAAAGAATCCTACCAATACGGACTTTATTTGAAATCGCTACTTAGTTGACTGTGATTGTGATACCCCTTGAAATTTATGTGATAGACCAACACAAAGGGGTTCATTTACTATAGCGCGAATATGCGATCGCACGGTAATTAGCGCTAAAAACGCCAAATAGCGCTAATTAGCACCCAAAAGGAATTCACAATAGCGCTGGCAAACAAATACTCCCAAAATCAAATTCCCTATAGCGCCCAAACCCTTACTCTTGTTAGGACCTGGAGAATTGCACATGGAAATAATGTTTAGAGCATGGATATCTTTAGTACCTAAATGGTACTGAAATATGTGGTATATTGTTTAAAGATAATCTGCTTTTAACCACTTCAGCCCCGGAAGGATTTACCCCCTTAATGACCAGGCCATTTTTTGCGATATAGCACTGCATCGCTTTAACACTTTGACATTTTCGCTGTGGTTCGACTTTGTACCCAAACAAAATTGACGTTTTTTTTTTCCCCACAAATGGAGCTTTGTTTTGGTGGTATTTGATCACCTCTGCATTTTTTAATTTTTTGACCTATAAACAAAAAAAGAGCGACAAATTTTAAAAAAAACTATATTTTTTTTACTTTTTGCTATAATAAATATCCAAAAAACAAAACAAAAAAAATAATAATTTCTTAATCAGTTTAGGCCAATTCGTCTACATATTTTTGGCAAAAAAAAAAATTTGTATATTGCACAAGTGGTTTGCGCAAAAGTTATAGCGTCTACAAAATAGGGGATTTATATATGGCATTTTTATTCTAATTTTGTTTTTACTAGTAATGGCGGTGATGTCTGTTTACATCGTGGCCATCGGCCACACGCATCAGCTCCAGCGTTGTGCCGTGAGCCCCCTTGAGCCCTTAAAGCGGTTGTCATACAACGAGGAGCCAACCTGCTGCCGTATAACGACAGCGGCTGATCGGCAAGGTGTTAAAGTGTGTGAAAAATCGATTTATACACTGAAATTTCTTTAAAAGTCTGAGAAGAGATAAATTCCCTGTCTCTTTACAACCAGGTGCCAGAACAACTGAGCATGCTCAGACATGCAAACTACTCTCATTTTATCTTCCATGGCTTTATAGTAATATATTGTAAATACCAAAATTAGCGATGGGTTAAAAAGCGTTTTTGGGAGTGAAAATTAGAGTTACGTATGTAGTCCAATGCAAGTTTCATCCATTGGTTCTAATGGCACAATTGTAACTTCCCCAAATAAATACTTTTTATGTTGAGATGAATGTATATTTCTCTCAAAGAAATTATCCTTGCAACAAGGTTGCTTCTTTCTCATCTATTTTGTTTTTAAGAATGCAAAAATTAGAAATGTATTAATTTTTTGGTAAAATATATTTTTCTCTGTCATTTTCACTTTGCTGTTGCTGTGCATCTCACAAAAATCTTTAACCAAACTTACACAGGTGTCTTTACAAACCACCAACAATACCATTGCTGATGCAAAAAATGAATCACATTTCTAAATTATCATAATTTGAGCCCAAAAAAGTTGTGTTGTGTGCTCGGAAAAGGGTCTGGTATGGATTTTTGGGGGGGTGACCCCCACGCCATTTTTTAAAAGTTTTGGCGCAGCGTTCCCCTTAAAATCCATACCAGACCTGAAGGGTCTGGTATGGATTTTGAGGGGGACCCCTACGCCATTTAAAAAAAAAAAATTGGCACGGGGTTCCCCTTAATATCCATACCAGACCTGGTATGGAATTTGGGGGGACCCCCACGCAATTTTTTTTACATTTTGGTTCAGGGTTCCCCCTAATATTCATACCAGACCCAAAGGGCCTGGTAATAGACTGGGGGGATCCCATGTCGTTTTTTTCAATGACTATTATCTGTATTGCTGGCACCCGACAATTCATTATAGCCCCGAGTAGTTTTAAAGGGGCGTCAGCAGCTACAAACACTGTAGCTGCTGACTTTTAATAAGGACACTTACCTGTCCAGCGAGCCCGCAAATTCGGCGGCCCCGAGGCCGATCTGTCCAGCGGATCGGCTGCCGGCGCTGCCATCCTAACTAAGGGAAACAGGCAGTGGAGCCATTTCATATTGCGCATGCGCGATGCTTTGTGAATGGCCCCCGTTGTTTCCTGGGACACACATGTCCCAGAAGACAACCGGGTCGCTCGGCGAGGAGGAATAAATTAAGAAACAGCGCAGCGGAATAGGAAGAGGAAGATTAGGAAGACTGCCTAGCAACAGGCATTTCTGGTGAGTAAAAAAATAAGTTTTTTTTTTTATATTTTTCTATGAATATAAATGTATTCATTTTTTTTTTTTTAGGGTGGCCCTCCACTTTAAATCACTTTTTTTCCTTTAGAAATGTCATTTTGTGCAGGGACTGTTCTAAACACAGGAAAAATGTGCCATTTTACAGGCATACTATACACACCCCCCCAGGTACGAAATTTAAAGGAATATTTCACTTTTATTGTTTCACTTAAAGCATTATTAAAAATCACTGCTCCTGAAAAAATGTTAGTTTTTAAAACTTTTTTTTGCATTGATACACATGCCCTGGGGTAGGACTCGGGTCCCCAAACACTTTTTATGACAATATTATGCATATAAGCCTCTAAAATTAGCACTTTTGATTTCTCCCATAGACTTTTAAAGGGTGTTCCGCGGCTTTTGAAACTGCCGCGAACACCCCAAATTGTTCGCTATTCAGCGAACAGGTGAACACCCCCGATGTTCGAGTCGAACTTACGTTCAACTCGAACATCGGGCTCTTCCCTAATTACAATACAGTGGCAGCTGGTGAAATTTTAGGATGGGGGTGGCGCCAGACCGCGCCCTTATTTTTTGACCCCCTCCCACTTGGTGAAAATGGGCGTGGTTTGAGTAAAATAGTGGGCTCTAAGGTGCTGTGGTTAGCGTCTGAGATGATGGAGGGAGAGGGAGAGAGGGATGGAGGACAGCAGGCCCAGATCCTACACAACAATAGAAATGTGTATTCTAGAAATGTTAACAATCAGCAGATAAAGATATTCCAAACACCTGGTGTTAGCACTTCAATCATCCTGGCACCATTGTTGTTATGGTGTCAGGATGATTGAAGCGCATTATTTCTATTATTACATTGTAATATAAAATGAAATCATTCAACTCACCATAATGCAGAATCAGTGGGAGCCCTGAGTGTGTCACTAGCCACGTCGCCTGCCACCAGATGCCTTCAGGCGACCCAGCAGAGTCCCTACTTACATGCAGCCTGCGTCCCACCAAATGCAGCCTGCATCCCACCAAATGCAACCCGCCTGTGTCCCATTAAATGCAGCCTCTGTCACTTCAAAGCCCCTCCGTCCCGTTCTCCGCACAGCGGTACTTACCTTGCTGTTGTCCGCTCCTGCGGTGTCTCCTTCCTTTGGCAGCGGCGTACTTCCTGTTTCCTCTCTTCCTGTAATGGGAGAGAGAAAGAGAAACAGGAAGTGACATCTAACTCAGATGTTAATCAAACCACCCGGCTGTAGTAATAGATACTACAGGCGCCGGGCGGAAGCTACTTGGCGCTTCAGAAAGCGCCGCAAGGTGGGCTAAAGCCAGCAAATTAATCTCGTGATTGCATAG
Source organism: Lithobates sylvaticus (assembly GCA_028564925.1). NCBI lineage: Eukaryota > Metazoa > Chordata > Amphibia > Anura > Ranidae > Lithobates > Lithobates sylvaticus. The sequence continues at coordinate 74,315,523 of CM053038.1, forward strand.
ATGTGGCACTTTCCATAAGTGCACTGTGTCCGGCGTCCGAACACAGTGCACTTAAGGAACTTTTTTGGGATTTTCTTTTAACCACCTGAGACCCAATATACGTCATATGACGTCTTTTTGTTCTCAGGGGTATATCTGAATGATGCCTGTAGCTACAGACATCATTCAGATATTGCCAGTTTCAGCCGGCGATTCCCTGCACCATAAGAATGATCATAGCGGCTGTTCCGCCGCTTGATCGTTCTTACGGGGGGGGGGTGGGGCCGCCCCCCCCCCCCCGCCGCCCTCCGGTGCTTCTACCGACTCACCGCTTCCATCGGTGAGTCGGACTCGGGATCCGCCGGCCCCCCGGATGATGATCATAGAGATTTCCGGCGGACCAGATGGTCGCCGGAGTCTCTATGATCGTTCGGAGGCCGGGCGCGATGTTATGACGTCACGCCCGGCCTCTGCATTCAAAAAACGGCGGCACCGCGGCTGGGAAACGGTGATCATTTTTTTTTTTTTTTGATTTTAGGCTTCCCAGCCTAGAGGTGAGATGTGGGGTCTTATTGACCCCATATCTCACTGTAAATAGGTCCGATCGTGCCATATTCCTATTACAAGGGATGTTTACATAAAAGTAATCAAATATTTTTTTTTTTTTTTTTAAAGTTGTTGAACTAAAAAAATAAAGTAAAATGAACAATAAAAAAAAAAAAAAAAAATTTAAAGCGCCCTGTCCCCGCGAGCTCGTACGCAGAAGCGAACGCATACGTAAGTCCCACCCACATATGAAAACGGTGTTCAAACCACACATGTGAGGTATCGCCGCGAACGTTAGAGCGAGAGCAATAATTCTAGCCCTAGACCTCCTCTGTAACTCAAAATATGTAACCAGTAAAAAATGTTAAAGCGTCGACTATGGGGATTTTTAAATACCAAAGTTTGGCGCCATTCCACAAGCGCATGCAATTTTGAAGCATGACATGTTGGGTATCTATTTACTCGGCGTATCTTCATCTTTCACATTATGCAAAAAAATTGGGCTAACTTTACTGTTTTGTTTTTTTTTAAGCAGGAAACAGTTTTTTTTCTGAAAAAAACGCGTTCGAAAAATTGCTGCGCAAATACCGTGCGAGATAAAAAGTTGCAACGACTGCCATTGTATTCTTTAGGGTCTTTGCTAAAAAAACATATATAATGTTTGGGGGTTCTATGTAATCTTCTAGCAAAAAAAATTGGAATTTTACATGTAGGAGAAAAATGTCAGAATTGGCCTGGATCTCAGGTGGTTAAAGAGCCAGTTTTAAAAAATATATATATATATATTTTTTTTGTGCCTGCCTGGAAGGGGGACTGTTACAATATATATTCTCTAGTTTAATGTTTCATAAACTAAAACCTTTCCCTGGCTCAATTACAAACTCTTTTGCTCACTCTCTTGTTAGTTTCAGCAAGCCAACAGAAGTCCTTAGTTTCCATCTTACATTATCCTCCTGATGTCATAACATCATAAATGATAACCACACCGTGACGCTATGGAGATGTCTGTAAATGTAAAGGTTTTCTTTAGCACATACAAGGAAAAGAAACACATCATTTCACAATCCACACATTCTGCTTTGGATTTCAAAAATAACAATAGATGAAGCAAAAAACACCAACAATCTTTATATAAAAACAAAGATCATCAGCCAAATCAAGAACTATAAAACAGCTGGCTGCAGGTGGCACCTATCCTAACAGAGTGTGCAGACTTAGAATAATAGGTCTGTTATATTTCAATATATTCATTACTGTTACATCATAGACTGCACATCGTTACTATCAGACCTTTTTGTAGAAACAGTTCTCATGTGATCCATCTTGGCTTTAAGTATTATGACAGCTGTATTATAATAAAAACCTTGTACTAATCTAAAGTAACCTCATATTACACATTTTCCTAATAACCTGTATTTAATTTCCAATCAAAGGTTGTCTAAACCAATTAAAATGCACACAACAAAAAATATTTAACTCACAGGACTTTTAATGAGTCATACCTCAAACGTAATATATAAAAAAAAAATATGAAAAAATTTATTGACAGACATTTAAAAACAAAACATAATACAAGAATTGAATAGACATCAATATATATTGTAAGGGATTAGCTCAGTAGCAGGGTGTGCAGGACCCCCTGGATGGGTCACAGCACAGTGAAGTAGACATGGACAGACAGCGGCAGGGGCGTACTGACCATTCGGCCACTCGGGCACTTCCCAAGGGCCCCGGGCCACTAGGGGGCCCCATCAGGGTTGCCAGCCTCAGTAAAACCAGGGACAGTATGTAAAACTCTGTGTTTTTTTTACATCTGTTTCTGAAATGTCCCTTACCGACATCCTTTTGGTCTAAAAAAACGAGATTATAGCTGCCCCACCTCTCCAGTACCTTCTCAGCCAATAGAAACATGTCTGTGTATACTGTGTGATTGTATACTGTGTGTGTGTATACTGTGTGGCCCCATAATCTGTGATTGCCTGGGGGCCCCATAATCTCCTATTGCCCGGGGGCCCCATGAGTTATCAGTCCGCCCCTGGACAGCAGGATCTTTGTGAAAACAAAACAGTGGTTTAAGTCTGTGTTTACAAGTGCAGGTATCAAAAACAGCAAAAATAAAACAAAACAGAAAATAAACCCTTGCCACTTTGGGCATCTAACTGCAAAACACAGGAACCTACCTACCTGGTCTGCGACAGCCTAACGCTGCCCAAAAACCTGTCTGACACACAGAAAAACAGAGTCTTTTAGTCATACAGACTTAGGCCTCATACACACGATCAGATTATCGTATGACGTATCGTTCGCATTTTGTTGCATGAAACTAATATCGAATACAACAGTGCAAAATGTGCTCTACGAAAAGTAAGATTTTTGTCGTACAATTCTGGAAAAACCTTCTGGTGTGCGTAGCTACGTATCGGAAACGATGTCAAATACGTGTGACCCCCTGTGTCTGCCATATCTTTTGGTTATCCATTTGTGGTGTACCGGCATATTCGTGTATTGCTCTTGTTTCTTTTCACACGCTTTTTGCTTGTTCTCTTACAGAAGGAATGCAGGGCCCAGCACTTCCAATTGCCATGTTGGGGATATTGGCTATCCAGAATGTCATTAATAATTAATATAATTATATCATATTTTTATGGAACATGCTGATAAATAATTACAATATTATCTTTTCATTGATTGCTGAGGAATATTGTGATCGGCTACAGGCGAGTTTCTGTTCATATGTTGGGGCATTTTCACGGTACGGACATTGTTTACATTCACCCATCTTCTTCCGGGTTATTGTCTGTTTTTTCGATCATGCGTTGTGGTCGTCTATCGATTTTTAGTAGATGCATACTGTACTGATTAACCACTTGCTTACTGGGCACTTAAACCCCCTCCTATCCAGACCAATTTTCAGCTTTCAGCGCTGTCGCATTTTGAATGACAATAGGTGGTATTTGATCACCTCTGCGATTTTTATTTTTTGTTAAAAAAAATTTTTTTTTTTAAATTTTGTTATAAAAATTTTAAATGGGTAATTTTTGTCCGTCATTGATGTACGCTGATGAGGCGGCAGTGACGGGCACCGATAGGTGGCAGTGATGGGCACTGATGGGTGGCAGTGATGGGCAGCACTTTTAGGTGGCACTGATTGGCAGCACTGGTGAGCATTGATAGGTGGCACTGGTGGGCATTGACAGGTGGCACTGGTTGGCATTGACAGGTGGCACTTATGGGCATTGACTGCCACTTATGGGCATGGAAAGGTGGCACTTATGGGCATTGTCAGGTGGCACTTATGGGCATTACATGAGGCATAATTGCCTCTGACTTTTGGGGACCGATGTCCTTTTAAATTGAGTCGGTGATCGGCTTTTTTTTTTTCTTCTCCGCTGTCAGCGCGAGGAGAAAAAAAAAAACATCACCAAGCTTTTGTTTTCATCATGTGATCAGCTGTCATTGGCTGACAGCTGATCACATGGTAAAGGGCCGGGACCCGCCCCTTACTCGGATCGCTGATCACCCAAGTCTCAGTGACTCGTGATCACAGCGCGCCCACATCCGCGCTGAGGCCGGCATTCGGCCATAGCGCGGATGTAAAGTGGTTAAAGGATTGTTGTATGATGGGCTATCGTCTGAGCAAAGTTTTCGTGTTTGTCCCTTCAGATTTTGTTGGACGGACTGTCGTGATCAGCTGTCGAAAGCTGTGTACTAACGATCAGATTATCGAACGGTCAATCCATAAGTGATTTTTATCATAAGATAATCTGATCGTGTGTACGAAGCATTAATCTCACCACTCAGAAGAAGCTGCTAACTAGTGCTATGCAGGAATGAGGAATCTGGTTCCAGGGTGGAGCACCTTGTTGAAGCAACCTGGGAGTTTTATAGAGCCCTAAATGCTTCGTCTGTTAAACTTGAGCTCATTAACCCTCATTTACCCAAACAGGCTCACTACCCAGCAGAAACCCAAAAGCAATCAGTGTACAGCATAAACCTGGGACAAATATATCTCCCATCTTGGACACAACCCATAGATTTTCCTGGCTTCCGGTCACAGAATATATATATATATATATATATATATATATATATATATAATATTCAACTGAGATTAACAAAGAAACCGGTCCATAGAGATGCCCACCATCAATATGAAACAACGGTGCTACTAATCTCAACACGTTTCACAAGGAAAATCTCGCTTTTTCAGGAGAGGCACAGGAGAGTATAATTGGTTGCAGAATACTTAGCCCACTTTCACCTTCTTGGCGGTTAGGCTGAGGAATGGATTAGAGTTGAATGTATAGCAATAATAATATAATAGCAGAGGCCACAAACAATTGCCAGAAGGTCCACTATTCTTCCACCAGGAGCTGTGAAGGGGTGGGGGAATGAGAGAAGGACTGTAGTCTCAGACAGGAGACTCGCATGTAAGATGTCAAATCCAGCAAGGCAAAGAAAATCACCCACACCCTTTGGAGGAAAAACAGAGAGATGTCCGGCGGTCTGGGTATCTGAGAGTACAGTCCTCCATTCCTCTGTCCTACCCACCTCACAACGGCTCCTCCTTTTTCTATCTATAAACCATTTAAAACATCTCTATATCATTAATAACATTTCTTAACATCATATCAGAAATTAATACTCAAGTGACAATCTCAATATCACACCCTAATTCCAGTCACACAGATATTTCTGATTAAAGGAGGGCACTTTACTTAGTTTCCCTTTTTTTTTTTTAATGCAATGTTTCACCAATCAAAAAATAAAGTTTTTTTGTGTCATATATATCAAGTACACTTTTAAATGGAAACTTAATTTTATCATGTCTGGGAAACAAATTCAAAATAATTTTGATCACATTGTTTATCGTTAGATTAATTAAACCAGCACATATTGGTATGACTATGAGTGGGGATGGTGTGGGTGGTGTGATCAGGATGATGTGCAGTGTTAGTTTTCCACCACACATAGCGTTTTGCTTTTAGGCCAAAAAGTTAAATTTTGGTCTCATATGACCAGAACACCTTCTTCCATGTGTTTGCTGTGTCCCCCACATGGCTTCTCACAAACTGCAAACATAACTTCTTATGACTTTCTTTCAACAATGTCTTTCTTCTTGCCACTTGTGACAGAAGTCAGTTTGGAACCCATGGAACCCAGAATCCCTTGGAGAGGTTGGGAAACCTTTGTTTCAGATCCCCATGCACCTCCTATGTTTTAGTCCCCCTGTGTCTATTAGGGGCACAGGGTGACTAAGAAAATGATGGAGCATTGTAAGAGTTTTATAGATTGTTGCTATGCCATCTGTAATCCCTGATTAATCAAAGCATTGCTTAGATATGGATTTCATGGTCTTCAATGTAAGAGCGTTCATACTTATGATAATATGTATTGTGTCTTCCGAGCTAGAAGACGGCAAGTCTGACCTGAAAGGTCAGACCTCTGAGTCACCTAGGCTGGTTAAATGACTAGTTAATTAACTCATAATAATTTATGTTTCTGGTAACAGTTTGTATTGTTAGGGTAATATGGTCAGGAGGGGAAACCTCCTTCTCAAGTGTATAAAAGCCTGTATTTTTGTTCAAATAATCAGTTCCAGCTTTGTAGCCAAATGAGTCCTGCCTAGTTCTTGGGTGTAATATGCTGCTATAATATCTAATATTTATATTCAGACTGGAGGAAGCGGTATATGTTGGAAGCACTCAAGCGGAGTGTAGGACATTCCGTTACACCACTCTTCCATAAAGGCCAGATTTGTGGAGTGCACGACTAATAGTCATCCTTTGGACAGATTCTCCTACCTGAGCTATGGATCTCTGCAGCTCATCCAGAGTTACCATGGGCCTCTTGGCTGCTTCTCTGATTAATGCTCTTCTTGCCCAGCCTGTCAGTTTAGGTGGACAGCCATGTCTTGGTAGGTGTGCAGTTGTACCATACTCTTTCCATTTTCGGATGATGGATTGAACAGTGCTCCACGAGATGTTCAAAACTTGGGATATATTTTTTTTTTTTATAACCCAACCCTGCTCATACTTGCCAACTGTCCCGAATTCCCGAGGTCCATTTTACAGAAGACCAGAAGTAATAGGTCACTCGCAGAGGGAAACAAACAAGAGACGAAGCTGGCTGGGTGGCTGCCAATAGAAAATTGAGCTTCCGCTGACCCCTGCCCCGCTGCCGGTATGTGACCTGTTGTGGGAAAGGCCGCGGGGCAGGGGAAAAGCATTGATTACTGTATAAATGTGACTGGCAGGGAAGGGGATAACCACTAGGGGGCGCTGAAGGGGTTAATATGTTCCCTGGGAGTGATTCTAACTGTGGGGGGATGGGATTGACAAGGGGAGGAGACCGATCAGTGTTTCTCTGTACACACCAATCGGTCTCCTCTCCTCTGATAGGACTGTGGATCTGTGTGTTTACATACACAGATCCATGGTCCTGCTGTGTTACCGGACATCGCGGCCGCCGTGCACGCGCACCGAGTCCCCAGTAACACGGCACGCGCGCACCCCCTGGTGGGCCGAAAAGGCGAGGGCATCATATGAGATGAGAGCTGCGCCGCCTGTCCGTCAATTGACAGCCGGCGGTCAACAAGCAGTTAATGTCTCTGCCTCTTTGGGGACCAAAGAATTCAAGTGGGGGGAGAATGTAGACAGGAGCTGGCCATTATGCCTGCAATTCAGGGACAGTGTACAGTGTTATTAATGTGGAGAGGTCTCCCTAGTGTTGGCTTGGACTCTATGTGTCATTTCCTTTGAGACTAAACTTAAAGCAGAGCAAAGCATCATGGGATGTGTAGTTCAGAATACTGGGGCTTAAATTTCAGGAGGTCTGATTTGAACTAACATTACCAGATTGCAACAGGTGAGGAGAACAGAATGCTGGGAGAGGATATAAAAGGGCTGGTTAAGGCCTACATCGCTCTCTTGGGGCTCCGGCTTGGATCTGCCAGCAGGAGCTCTGTGTTAGTGTGAGCTGCTGCCGAGTTGTGGTCTGCACAGCGGGGAGTCGCACAGCTGCATCCAGAGGGACCTCTGCAGACAGCATTGCTTCTCACCTACAGGGAACCGGAGACTGTTCCAGATCCTCCAGCGACTCCTGCATTTCAGATTCGGGTAGGCCGTGGCGTGGTGTGATGGGGTCAGACGCCATTCCCAGAGCCAGGATTCAGAGGGAGTTCCTGAAAGAGTCTTCATCGTCACCTGCATCGCTGCCAGCAGCTTCTGTAACCAGCATTTGTCCATTTAGATGTGGTGCCACTGGAAGTTAGTTCACACACATCAAACGAACACTGTATGCAGACATCTATCTATTTTAACTATATTTTATTTTATTTTATATTTTATCTATATCTTGTGCACATCTTCACCACCAGAAATCTCATTGAATACAATAATATTCTGGCCATATAGGAAGATTGTGAAGTAAAATAAAGATACACCACAGATCAGCCAAATTCGCTATGACCTATTATCAAGAATTACCCTGTTCCTAATACTTCAAGGCTAGCCTGAAGATTTGCCAGATTCCAAGGAGTAACACTTCAGCCCCTTTTATCCTCTCTTTATCCACCCAAGTGACTAGAGTTGTTTTTTTAAGCACAAAGGTTCTGCTCTCACTTTTGCTGGAACTCGATTTAAAGGAGTCAGACAATTTAACTAGTAGCCGACCGCCCACTGTCAAAAGACGGCGGAGCGGTGCGGCTCTTGCGTCGCTGGGGACCCGCTGCGCGTGCCTGGCGGCCGCGGTGGCCGCCGGGCACCCGCGATTGCCCAGTAACTGAGCAGGACGTGGATCTGTGTATGTAAACACACAGATCCACGTCCTGTCACTGGAGAGGAGACCGATGGTGTGTCCCTTGTACATAGGGACACCGATCGGTCCCCTCCCCCAGTCAGTCCCCTCCCCCCACAGTTAGAATCACTAACATAGGGAACATATTAACCCCTGCAGCGCCCCCTAGTGTTAACCCCTTCCTTGCCAGTCACATTTATACAGTAATCAATGCATTTTTATAGCACGGATCGCTGTATAAATGTGAATGGTCCCAAAAATGTGTCAAAAGTGTCTGATATGTCCGCCGCAATGTCGCAGTCACGATAACAATCGCAGATCGCCGCCATTACTAGTAAAAAAAAAAATAATAATAAAAATGTCATAAATCTATCCCTTATTTTGTAGACGCTATAACTTTTGCGCAAACCAATCAATATACGCTTTTTGCGATTTTTTTTACCAAAAATATGTAGAAGAATACGTATCGGCCTAAACTGAGGAAAAAATGTGTTAAAAAAAAATAAAAAAATTGGATATTTATTATAATAAAAAGTAAAAAATATTGTGTTTTTTCAAACTTGTCCCTCTTCTTTTGTTTATAGCGCAAGAAATAAAAACCGCAGAGGTGATCAAATACCACCAAAATAAAGCTCTATCTGTGGGGAAAAATTTTATTTGAGTACAGTGTTGCATGACTGCGCAATTGTCATTCAAAATGCGACAGCGCTGAAAGCTGAAAAATGGCTTGGTCAGGAAGGAGGTGTTCGTGCCTGGTAGGCAAGTGGTTAAACACAACAGTTTGCATAATGTTTATCATGTTGTACTGATGGTAATCGCCTGTGGGTTGAGGAAACAGAGGGCAGTGAACCTGACATAGTAAATTAAGTGTCAGTTCCCTTCCCTTCTGCTTACCTGTTCACATACGGTGCCTTGCAAAAATATTCACCCCCCTTGGCATTTTTCGTGTTTTGTTGCCTCACAACCTGGAATTAACATGGATTGTTTGAGGATTTGCATCATTTCATTTACACAACATGTCTACAACTTTGAAAATGTTTTTTTTTTTTTTATTGTGAAGCAAACAACAAATAGGACAAAATAACAGAAAAAGTCAATGTGCATAACTATTCACATCCTCACATTCATTCCTAAAGTCAATACTTTGTAGAGCCAACTTTTGCGGCTATCACAGCTCCAAGTCGCTTTGGATAAGTCTCTATGAGCTTGCCACATCTTACCACTGGGATTTTTTGCCCATTCCTCCTTGCAAAACTGCTCCAGCTCCTTCAAGTTGGATGGTTTGCACTTGTGAACAGCAATCTTTAAGGCTGACCACAGATTTTCTATTGGATTGAGGTCTGGGCTTTGACTAGACCATTCCAACACATTTACATGTTTCCCCTTAATCCACTCAAGTGTTGCTTTAGCAGTGTGTTTGGGATCATTGTCCTGCTGGAAGGTGAACCTCCATCCTAGCCTCAAATCACACATAGAGTGGTACAGGTTTTGCTCAAGAATATCACGGTATTTAGCACCATCCATCTTTCCCTTAACCCTGACCAGTTTCCCAGTCCTGACTGCTGAAAAATATCCCCACAGCATGATGCTGCCACCACCATGTTTCACTGTGGGAATGGCGTTCTTTGGGTGATGGGATGTGTTGGGTTTGCACCAGACATAGCATTTTCTTTGATGGCCAAAAAGTTCAATATTAGTCTCATCAGACCACCTTCCTTCTTCTGGCCACTCTGCCATAAAGCCCAACTCTATGGAGCATATGGCTTATTGTCGTCCTATATACAGATACTCCAGTCTCTGCTGTAGAACTCTGCAGCTCCTCCAGGGTTATTTTAGGTCTCTGTGCTGCCTCTCTGATTAATGCCCTCCTTGCCGTGGTCCGTGAGTTTTGGTGTGCGGCCATCTCTTGGCAGGTTTGCTGTTGTGCCATGTTCTTTCCATTTGTTTATGATAGATTTGATGGTGCTCCTAGGGATCATCAAAGATTTGGATTTTTTTTATACCCTAACCCTGACTTGTACTTCTCAACAACATTGTCCCTTACTTGTTTGGAGAGTTCCTTGGTCTTCATGGCAGTGTTTGGTTAGTGGCACCTCTTGCTTGGGTGTTGCAGCCTCTGGGGAATTTCAAAAAGGTGTGTATATGTAATGACAGATCATGTGACACTTATGCTGCGTACACACGTTGGGAATTCTCGTCGGAAAAAGCTCTGATGGTTTTCCCGTCGGAATTCCGAAGGAATTTCACTCAAACTGTCTTGCCTACACACGGTCACACCAAATTCCGGCGGTCAATAACACCACGGCATACAACACGTTCGACTGCACTATAAAAGGGAAGTTTAATGCTTCTGAGCATGCGTCAAATTGTTTCCGAGCATGCGTCGGAATTTTGCGTGTCGGAATTGCATATAAAGGTTTTCCGTCGGAAAAATTAAGAACAGGTTCCCAATCCAAAGTCCGTCGGAAATTCCGACAGAAAAAGACCGATGGGCAAACACAAGGTCGGAAAATCCGATGAAAAGCTCCCATCGGACTGTTTCCATCGGAAATTCCGACTGTGTGTATGCAGCATTAGATTGCACACAGGTTGACATCATTTCACTAATTATGTGACTTCTGAAGGTAATTGGTTGCACCAAAGCTTTTTCTGGGCTTCATACATATGCACATGCCAATTATAATATTTTTATTTCTGAAAAATAGTTTTATGTATATATTTTCTAATTTTACTTCACCAACTTAGACTATTGTGTTCTGATCCATCACATATAATTCATATAAATGTAGCGCTACCCCCAGTTAAGAGAGCCGCTGGTTTGTTTTGGGTCCCTGAGTACAGCTCCACCAACCCCCGGCAATTTGGCTCTACCCACTCTGGCACAGTTAGTAAAGGGGTATGTATCTATGCACATAAAACCATATCTTATACTCTAAGTGCAATGGGTATGAACTCACGAGCAGACTGCTGAGATAAGAATAACTGGCTTTACTTTGTCAGTAAGGAAAAGAAATAGTAACATGCATTTAAACATATGACTTATAACACATTAGCAGGTCCCTGCAATATGCACTTTAACATGTACACATATATGTATCAACTAGCAATGGGGAAACGGAGCGCCAAGTGTGGCGACCGCATGCTATGCACCCCTGAGGTGCAATAAATCTATCTGCGCCTACCTAATGGACCAGGCCTGATCCCTAGTAATAGAGCTCAGTCCTTGTACTAGTACAGTGTTCTTCACCGGCAATGAATCTGTAGAGGTGGTGCACATGTAGCTTTAAATGGTGTCTTTGTAATCCACAGAAAGTAACATTGCTGCTCTGAGGTAAATTGCGCCTAGGCAGTTCAATAGGCATAAAACGTGTGTATCAATGCAGGATGAGCCTTCCGGCTCTCTCACCAATCCTGGGGTACCGTCCCTTCGCTCCGGTCCCTCTAATGGTGGCTCTGGTCTCTTCAGTCACAGCCCCTGCGCTCCGGTCCTCAGCTCCGACCGATTGTCTGTAGGGAAGAGTCTCCGCTCCGCTGCTGCTGACTCTGAGGTAGAAGAGTCTCACTCCATCTGCTGCAAGGCCCAGGCTTCAGGCCTTCAGCTCCGGACCGCACAGGTGTCTCCACTGGCTGTAGTCTCCGCGTCACACGCTCTGTCAGCAGAGGCAGGCCAGTCCTGTCAGGCCTCAGAAGAGGAAGTGTCCCAAGAGGAAGAGGCGGTCTCCGCTCTTCCTTTTTATAATCTCCCCCAGCAGCCTCTCGGGCGGAAACAAGCACCCCGGGAGCCTGGGGGATTATGGGGGATGTAGTCTCTTCCAGTAAAAGGGGTACGACCCCGCTACACACTCCCCCCACTTTGAATCTTTGGTCCCCAAAGACAGTGTTCAAACTACAAACTTTCTCGGGAACAACACTTTCACATAATTTGGACAGAGGAGCTTCCCACCAATTGGCATAAGATGGGGAGCTGTCCTGTCTACAGGTCACCTCAGTGTGGGCGACCTGTTTAACTGTGCCAGAGAGTGAGCTGGGGTTGCCCTCCACCAAATGAACAGTGGATGGGTCAGGGCTTTCAGCACTTCTCCTTGCTGTAGTAACAGAGTCCTCTGAACTTTCTCCCATCTTGGGGTAAGTTAACTTCTTGGGAGGCTTCACAACTCTGCGAGCTCTCTGTTCTCTTGGAACCTCTTCAGGAACACATTCTGGCAACATCTCTGGTTCTGGAACATCTACTTCTTGTTCTGGGTAGAGACCAGGGATATCTTCCCAGCACTCAGGCACATCACCGAATGGCACAAACTCTGTGGCTTCTGGGTTCAATGTGTTATCTTCCACATCTTCAGTAGGTGGAAGATCTATGGCGGAATTTCCTGAAGTTGAGGAAGGCCATAGCCATTCAAGTTCTCCTCTTTCTTCCTCTGGTTGGGGGTCCTGTCCACCCCTAACTTGGGATGTCTGAGACCTAGTATTAGGCCTGGGGGTATCCAGAATGGAAACAGATTCAGGTAAGTCTCTCGCTGGAGGTATTCTGACTGCTTCAGTAAGTGGGAGCAAGTGATTCCTATGCCAGGTCTTCAATGGCCCCACTCTTCCTTCTGGCTTCAACTTATAGACAGGCAATCCTGGAAGTTTCCTACAGATGATATATGGTTCTGATCTCCATCTATCAGCAATCTTGTGTTTTCCAGGGATCCCTAGGTTCCGTAACAGTACACGGTCCCCAGGCTGTAGGTCCTGTACTCTAACTTTCAAATCAAAGTTCCTCTTATTTCGGGCCCCCCTCTGGTTAGAGGCCGCTTGAGCTTTTTCATAAGCTATCTTCAGACTGCGCCTCAGTCTGTCCACATATCCTTTGTGGGAGGCAGCAGAGGCATGGTCTAGGGAAATGCCGAAGGCCAAATCCACTGGCAATCTTGCTTCTCTCCCAAACATAAGTCGGTAAGGGGAAAAACCTGTCACATCACTTGTGGTGCAATTGTAAGCATGCACTAGAGCTGAAATGTGTTGACTCCAATGTTGCTTCTTCTCCGTTTCCAAAGTTCCCAACATGTTCAATAGTGTCCTGTTGAACCTTTCAGGCTGGGCATCACCTTGAGGGTGATATGGTGTAGTTCTAGTCTTCTCTACTCCCAGAGAATCTAGTAGCTTCCTGATCAGGCGACTCTCAAAGTCCCTTCCTTGGTCTGAATGGATTCTCTGTGGCAGTCCATAGTGAACAAAGTACTTCTCCAAAAGTACCTTGGCTACTGTAGAGGCCTTCTGGTCCTTGGTTGGGAAAGCCTGAGCATAACGGGTGAAATGGTCGGGTACCTCCAGAACATTTCCCAATCCACTCAAATCGGGTTCGAGGCAGAGAAAATCAATGCATACCAGATCCATTGGGCCTTGACTCTGTAGGTGGCCCATTGGGGCAGCTTGATGGGGTAAAGTCTTCCTCTGAATGCATCTTGCACAGGAATGGCAATACTCCTCCACTTCGGCCCTCATGCAGGGCCAATAAAACCGGTCTCTGACAAGCTGGAAGGTTCTCTCTGCTCCCAAGTGACCATGCTGGTCATGTAAGGCAATCAGCACAGTCTCTCGATGCTTTTCCGGGAGAAACAACTGCCACTTGTCTTCTGGGCCATCAGAGGGGCCCCTTCGGTAGACTATCCCCTGATGCACCTGTAGCTTGTCCAACTCTCTCCTCAGTAGGCGAGCTTCTTTAGAAGGATGAAGGCGAAGTCCCTCTGGACTCTTGTCTTCCAGGGCTTCCAGGACCAATCTCCCCATGGGATCTTCCAATTGGTCACACCTTAGCTCCTTCTTGGACAGCTTCGGTAGACACTCTTCTGCTAGTTGAGTTACCCCACAATAACACTTTGGGACTCCCACTGTGGTAACTCCTACCTCTTCAGCTCTGGATCCTCCTCTGGCTTGGAGTTCAGCCCCCTGACAAAGGGCTCGCACTCCATCTGGTGCCACTTGGGTCCAGTCTTCCCAGTCATCGACCATGACATGGGATCTTCGGGACAGGGCATCTGCATCCCTATTTCCAGCCCCTGGTCTGTACTTGAGGCTGAAATTGAATCCAGACAACGCCGCCAACCATCTGTGTCCTGTTGCATCCAGCTTGGCGGTGGTGAATAGATAGGTCAAGGGGTTGTTATCTGTCTTTACAGTAAACTCGGCCCCATACAAATAGTCTCTCAGTTTGTCAACTACTGCCCATTTGAGGGCTAAGAACTCCAACTTGTGGGTGGGATAGTTCTTCTCGGAGGGGGTCAGGCTCCGGCTCACATAAGCCACTGGTCGTAGCTGGTCCTCATGCTCCTGGTAGAGTACTCCACCTAGGCCCTCATGGCTGGCATCAACATGTAGCTCATAGGGTCTAGTGGGATCAGCGTAGGCCAAAACTGGGGCTGTGGTGAGACTTCTCTTCAAGGTTCTGAAAGCCTCTTCACACCTTGAGTTCCACTGGTCTTGGACCGACTCACTGGACCTCCTAGGCCCCATTCCATCTTCCTCTCCTTCTGTCTTCAGCAGCTCGTTGAGGGGTTTGGCAATGCGGGCAAATCCATCCACAAACCTGCGGTAGTAGGAGCAGAACCCCAAGAAAGACCGAAGTTCTGTAACTGTTGTGGGCCTTGGCCACGAAGTAACTGCCTCCAACTTCTCAGGGTCTGTAGCCACTCCTTTTTCGGACACTATGTGTCCCAGATAGTTCACAGAAGACTGATAGAACCGACACTTCTCGGGAGAAAGTTTGAGCCCCTCTTCACTGAGCCTCTTCAGTACTTTCTCCAATCTGGCTTCATGTTCTTCCAAAGTCTTTCCAAAGACAATGACATCGTCCAGGTACACAAGGACTTCTATGAGGTTCATGTCTCCAACAGTCCTTTCCATTAGGCGTTGAAACGTAGCAGGAGCTCCAGATAGGCCCTGGGGCATCCTGTTGAACTCAAAGAATCCCACTGGGGTTATGAAGGCAGTCTTTTCCCTGTCTTCTGGATGCATGGGGATTTGGTAATACCCACTCTTGAGGTCCATCACACTGAACCACTTAGCTCCAGATAAACTCTGCAAGGCATCTTCTATCCTTGGCGTGGTGTACTGGTCAGGAATGGTCCTCCTGTTGAGAGTTCTGTAGTCAATGCAGAGCCTCAATGACCCATTCTTCTTCCTGACTACCACAATTGGGGAGGCATAGGGGCTCCTGGACTCCCTAATCACTCCCGTCTTCTTCAATTCCGCAAGCTGCTCCCTCAGATCCTCCAGATCTGCTAGCGGGACTCGCCTCACTCTCTCTCTGAATGGCTTGTCCTCTTGCATGCGGATTCGATGGGTGGCACTCCTCGCACACCCCACATCAAACTCATCTTTAGAGAAAATCTTCTCCCATCTGGTCAGCTGGGCCTTGGCTCTCTCTTTCCAAGCTCCAGGTAGGTTTGGGTTTTCCATGGAGAGTTTCTTCCAAACATCTTCTCCTTCACCCGTCCCCTTCACTTCTGACCAGCCAACTGGGACAGAGGGACTCACCTGTCCCAGAAGCATCCTGGCAGGGATCTCCACGGGCTGCTCCGTGGGGTTCCTCACACTGACAGGGACTCTTCCTTTAGCCTTCTTCAGGTCCTTCAATGAGATTACTTCTGGTATCACTTCCAGACCTGAGTGACCCTCCATTGGGTCAGGCTCCAACATTACAAAGGGGCCAGGCTGCTCCCAAGTAAGTTTCACCGTGGCTCTCATGCAGGTCACCTCTCCAGGCTGTAACACTGCTCCTTCTTTTCCAAGCCTCCATACCCTTCCTATCCCCTCACTTGGGGTCTTCTGCTCTAGGACCAACCGCTGGTAGGCTGCCTTCAGCATGGGATGGATCTTGGGAGGTGAAAGATTCTCTTTCTTCACCAGGGGGGTCAGAAGCCTTCTGACTAGGTCCGTGTTCGTCCCTATAATCAGGGACGTCTTGCTGGTTCCTGGCGGGCGGGGACACACCACTGCTAAGGTGTCGAACACTTCAGACTTCCCAGCTACGGATGGGTCAAACGTCAATCTGATGGGTAAGTATCCATCATAGGGGAAACTCTGAGTTCCCAATCCCCTTATCTCCAACTCTTCTATCTTCTGTATAGGCAGATGACTCAGGTATCTGTCGTAGAAGTCCCTGTACAACAGGGTCACTTGTGCTCCAGTGTCCAGGAGGGCCTTCGTGTACACTCCTTCCACCTGGATGGGTACAGTTGGGGATGGACCAACTAGCTCTTCTGGGTAAGGCCGAGTTGATGCTGTCCTCTTCTGCGGGCTCTTTTCCTTTTTACTTGATCTGCACTTGCTCCTTTCTTGAGCCTGGTATGCATTAATTTTCTCCCTCTTAGTGGGAGTGTGAACCCGTTGAGTGACATTGTTATCTCTCACTTTGAAGAGTTCACGTTTAGGAGTGCTGTGTCTCTTCGGAGGGGTCTTGCCCCCTTTCTCTGGAGTGCACCTTGGTTGAGGATCCCTGGGCCCCTTCTGAGGGGTTTGGTCTCCTCGCTTTCTCTTCCTGTTGTGCTTCTTGGAGCTCACTGAAGGTGATGGGCACCCGGTTGACTCCTTCACCGGGGCCCTTTGGCGTTTCCCGCCGGCTGGCGGCTTTCTGCCTTCTTCTTCTTGGGGCTGGAACATACAGCTGCAATATGACCAATTCCTCCACAATTAAAGCAAATCATCTCACCGTAGTCAGGTGGGGATGCTGGTGCTGGAACAGCTGGAAACAATTCCCTCCTGGTTGATTCCTTCTTGGGACTGGGCGTCTCTTTCGCCACAAGAGATGTCAGTATCTCCATCATCTGGGACATCTGCAACCTCAGGGCATCTACCTCTGTGTCTCTTTCAGGGGTTAAGGCCGACCTGACCGTGGCCACTGGAAGTTTTGTAGACCCCATCACTTGCTTTTCCCTTTTCTCTTCCAACATGGCCTCCTCTTCTCTGACCATTCGGATGAGATCAGGGTAGTCCAGGCTCTTCCCATCCTGCCGGGTGTGTAGAATTAGTGCGACAGGGTCCAAGGGTTGGGCTCCCCTCATCACCTGCTGGGCACGGGCTTCATCTACCTTCCCTGGATCTATCCCCTTCTTCAGGATAATCCTATGCAGGATCTTGTCTATGCGTCCCATGTACTCTGACAGCTTCTCCCCTGTCTTCTGGTAACAGTGTTCCAGTTGATAGGTAAGGTCTGTGACTTTTTCTGTCCCACCAAACACACTTTCCAGGATGTCTATGTAGTCCTGGGCAGTGCAATCCTTTTTGCTCGTCTTCAGATTGCGTATGGCCTCTAAGGCAGGTCCTTTTAGGCTCTCAACAATCCTTTGCTTCTTTCTGCCTTCTGAGACCTCCCATTCTTCTAGGGCCTGCGTGGCACCATCTAACCACTCTTCAAATCCCTCTTCTCCCGAGGGTACAGGCGTCCTCCCTGAAAACATCCGGAGTTTCCTGTATCCCGACATTGGGTAATCCCCGGGGTCTCTTCTGCACTGGGTCACAATCTCCCCTAGGACAGCACACAGTTCTGCACTAAGAGTAGTCTGTGCGGGACTTTCCGCGCCCTTCTGCTCTTCCTTCTTTGGGGATAGAATGGCTTTCATAGGAGAACCTTCTCTCTTGCGCGGCAGCGCATGCAGCAATTGGTAGGCCTGACCATTCGGTGCCTGTATGCTTTGGCTCCTGAACTGCTCTGGAGTCTCTTCCTTCCATTCTATTAAGGCGTATGTGTACCCAGCATCATTCCTCATGTCCATTATCCATGACTTCTGGCATGGGGATAATGACATTATGAGCTGCTTGACTGCCTCTCTCTGCCACATCCCTGGCAGTTCAATAACTGCTGCTGCGGCTGGGTCAGCGGCCCATGTTGCGGACCACCGTCCCACTTCTATTGGGTCCATGCCGGTACCTTCTGGCGGCTTTTCCCGCTGACTCAGGATCCCGGATTACGAGCCCCCACGTGTAGCGCTACCCCCAGTTAAGAGAGCCGCTGGTTTGTTTTGGGTCCCTGAGTACAGCTCCACCAACCCCCGGCAATTTGGCTCTACCCACTCTGGCACAGTTAGTAAAGGGGTATGTATCTATGCACATAAAACCATATCTTATACTCTAAGTGCAATGGGTATGAACTCACGAGCAGACTGCTGAGATAAGAATAACTGGCTTTACTTTGTCAGTAAGGAAAAGAAATAGTAACATGCATTTAAACATATGACTTATAACACATTAGCAGGTCCCTGCAATATGCACTTTAACATGTACACATATATGTATCAACTAGCAATGGGGAAACGGAGCGCCAAGTGTGGCGACCGCATGCTATGCACCCCTGAGGTGCAATAAATCTATCTGCGCCTACCTAATGGACCAGGCCTGATCCCTAGTAATAGAGCTCAGTCCTTGTACTAGTACAGTGTTCTTCACCGGCAATGAATCTGTAGAGGTGGTGCACATGTAGCTTTAAATGGTGTCTTTGTAATCCACAGAAAGTAACATTGCTGCTCTGAGGTAAATTGCGCCTAGGCAGTTCAATAGGCATAAAACGTGTGTATCAATGCAGGATGAGCCTTCCGGCTCTCTCACCAATCCTGGGGTACCGTCCCTTCGCTCCGGTCCCTCTAATGGTGGCTCTGGTCTCTTCAGTCACAGCCCCTGCGCTCCGGTCCTCAGCTCCGACCGATCGTCTGTAGGGAAGAGTCTCCGCTCCGCTGCTGCTGACTCTGAGGTAGAAGAGTCTCACTCCATCTGCTGCAAGGCCCAGGCTTCAGGCCTTCAGCTCCGGACCGCACAGGTGTCTCCACTGGCTGTAGTCTCCGCGTCACACGCTCTGTCAGCAGAGGCAGGCCAGTCCTGTCAGGCCTCAGAAGAGGAAGTGTCCCAAGAGGAAGAGGCGGTCTCCGCTCTTCCTTTTTATAATTTCCCCCAGCAGCCTCTCGGGCGGAAACAAGCACCCCGGGAGCCTGGGGGATTATGGGGGATGTAGTCTCTTCCAGTAAAAGGGGTACGACCCCGCTACATAAAAAAAAAAAACATTGAACTAAAGGCTGTAATGTAACAAAATATGTAAAAAGCCAAGGGGGGTGAATACTTTTGCAAGGCACTGTAGGTTACTGTGACGGAAACAGGGTTTGGCACAATTTGTGTCATTTTTGTATGCTTTGCAATCCTCTTTACTGTCAAAAGGTTACCCATTGCAAATACAGTAGTACTTAGAAACAGTGCTATACTGTTCAGATAGAAATACCTTTGCAATTTACAGTGTTATGTTTTACACTTTTATGTGTCCCTTTTATCACAGTAAACAAACTTGAACTGTTTCACTAACATTGTGTAAGTTTCGTATTATTGGTGACAATTGGTAAAAATGAATGAACCCAGGGTGTCAGAGGTGACAAAGAATTTGCAGAGTCGGGGCAACCAGTGGGGTATAGATTGTATCAGCGGCCTTCACGAGGGTAGCGCTACATGTTATTCAATTTCCCAATGTTCACATTTTCTTTTTCTTAATCCCTCATTTTTGTGCAAATGGGATTTGGTTTAACATCTACATTTAAATTTGTGTAGGAGATTGCAGCGTACTTTAGGCATTACAAAATGGTGATCGTGTTATATAATCCAGCTTGTGGTCCAACTTAGGTGTAGAATGACCCCTTTATACTTGTATTGTCCATGTTTTTAGGTCACAGATGGCACAATAAGACTTTATGTGTTGCATCCAACCCTAATTGGGGAGTACTTGGCATTTCACAATGGATGAAACTGATCAGAGGTTGGCATGTTAGTGGTTGGTGTCCTCGGGAAACAAAGCATCCTGTGTCACTTACAGCTCCATGTCTTAATTATTCTTTTCGTTGGGTTCTATTGAGAGTGAAAACATGATATCAAATTAAGACTAAGTTCACCAAAAATAGTAAAATCTCATATGTGCAGGAAAAAATTGCTTTATTTTTCACAGGAGACTGTAGAGCAGTGGTCACCAAACTGC
Organism: Lithobates sylvaticus; assembly: GCA_028564925.1. NCBI lineage: Eukaryota > Metazoa > Chordata > Amphibia > Anura > Ranidae > Lithobates > Lithobates sylvaticus. The sequence continues at coordinate 74,335,828 of CM053038.1, forward strand.
AGCCCGGGGCCAGATGTGGCCCTTTGCTTGCCTTTATCTGGCCCTTGGGGCACCATTCCACCAACTGACACCAATGATAGTACCAGTTGGGGGAATGCAGCCCTATCAATGGGGCACTATTTCTTCCATTAAAACCAATGATGGGACACTGATGCCAGGGCATTTTCTACTCACTGGCCCCCCTAAAGCCTGAAGGACAGTAAACTGGCCCTTTGCTTAGAAAGATTGGAGACCCCTGCTCTAGAGCATTGCATCCACATTTAGGAGTGCAATGTCGGACTCCTGCAGACAAGCGCTACAGCTTTTTGGCCATACCTCCGTTTGGGCTGTCAGTTTAAAAGCTGCAAGGATTGTGAATGAACTACTAGGGTGCTCATTAGTGCCCTCTCAATTCATTGATTACTACAAGTCCAGCTGCTGCAGTGGTAGAGGGGACTTGTAGTTTTATCATTCAGATTGCCGTATTAGTGTCACAGCTAGGTAGTCAGGTAAGTATTTAGGTTTGCCGTCAGCTTTTTATAGCGTCAGGTACCCCCATAAAGGTTTTAACCCCCTGATTGCCCCCTAGTTAAACCTTTCACCAGTGATCACCGTATAACTGTTAAGCCCCATACACACGGTCGGACAATCCACGGACCAGGTCGGTCGGATCCTGTCCGTCATACTTTGTCTGATGTTGGTTTTGCGTACACACGGTCGGACAAAGTTGTCGGAAAATCCGATCATTCTGAACGTGGTGACGTTTGTTGCCTACGACGGGACTACGTAGAGGCTAGTAACCAATAGCTTTGGTCTTGTAATGTGATCTGAGCATGCGTAGCACTTTGTCCGGTCGGACAACCGTACACACGATCGGATTTGGTGTGATCGGACCGTGTTGTCGGCAAATCTATCCAGCAGGAGATAAGACTTTGTCCGTCGGACAATCCGACGTACACTGTCCGATGGTGCATACACACGGTCTGATTTTTCAACAACATTGTCCGATCGGACAGAATCCATGAAAAAATCCGACCGTGTGTATGGGGCTTTACAGTGACACTGGTAGGTCAGTTAGTTATTAATATTATTATTATACAGGATTTATATAGTGCCAACAGTTTACGCAGTGCTTTACAATATAAAAAGGGAGACAATACAGTTATAATACAATAAAATACAAGAGGATTAAGAGGGCCCTGCTCAGAAGAGCTTACAATCTAAATAGGGTGGGGCAGGTGGTACAAAAGGTTGCAGCTGTGGGGAATGAGCTGATGAAAGTGGTAAAAGATTAGTTGGAGGCGTGATAGGCTTTCCTGAAGAAATTCGTTTTCAGGGATCGCCTGAAGGTAGCAAGAGTAGGGGATAGCCAGACAGGTTGAGGTAGCGAGTTCCAGAGGATGGGAGAGGCTCTGGAGAAATCCTGGAGACAAGTATGCGAGGAGGAGACGAGAGAGCTTGAGAGTAGGAGGTTTTGAGAAGAGCGGAGAGGACGATTTGGGTGATATTTGGAGACAAGACTGGTGATGTAGCTCGGGGCAGAGAATGTGAATGGCTTTGTATGTTGTGGTTAGTATTTTGAATTTAATTCTCTGGGTGATTGGGAGTGGTAGTGGTATAGTATCTGAACGGATCAATATCTGATCAGATCTATACTAGCGTCCCCAGCAGTTTAAGGTTCCCAAAAACGCAGTGTTAGTGGGATCAGCCCAGATACCTGCTAGCACTTGCGTTTTGCCCCTCCGCCCAGCGCACCCCACCCAAGTGCAGTATCGCTCGATCACTGTCACTTACAAAACACAACACACATAACTGCAGCGTTCGCAGAGTCAGGCCTGATCCCTGCGATCGCTAACAGTTTTTTTGGTAGCGTTTTGATACAGTCGCTGACAGTCAGGAGCTTTTTTACCTGTGAGTCTCACTAGTGTACCAGTAAATTTGGAGCCCAAAATGGCAAATCGAAGGTACACTAGTGAAGAGGTCTACACGTTTCTGAGCATGACAGATAGTGAAGAGGAAGTCACTCATCTGTCAGATTCAGGCTCAGAATACGATGATTGTAGATGACAACGGCTCCATGACAGATAACTCTGACAACAGAGTTGTGGTCCCTGCCAAGGTCAGGCGTACCGATCCCGATCTTCTTCTGCTGTTGAGGTGCAAGAACTGCAGGGTTCTCGTATGGAGCAGAGAAGTACTAGTGCCGCTCATCCTTCTGGTGAACTGGCAAGCACCAGCGGCCTAGTACACCCTTGTCATAGTCAAACCAGCACTGCAGTAACGAGTCCCATAAGTGCAGTTCAAGCTGGTGAGGTGGCAAGCCCAAGTATTGTCCCGCTGCCACCAAGAAGACAAAGACAGGTCCGTCGAGCCCATAGTGCCCTTCCTGCTGCATTGGCCAATCCGAATTGGGAACCCACCACTTTTGCAGCACCCGTACTTCCCCCATTTACTGGCCAACCAGGCATTCAGGTGGAAACAGTTGATTTTTTGCGTCACTTGATTTTTATTCGCTGTTTTTCTCTATAGATCTATTGTGGACCAAAGTAATTTGTATGCTGGTCATTACATTGCCGCTAATTCCCAGTCCTCCCTTGCCAGAGATTGGAAACCTATTACGGTTTCCAAATTTAAGATCTTTCTGGGCCTATCCCTTGACATGGGCATAGTTAAAATGAGTACGTTGCGGTCATATTGGTCCACTGACCCAATTTACCATATGCCGTGTTCTCTGCTTCCATGACCAGGGCACGATACGAGCAGATCTTGCGGTTCATGCACTTCAATGACAATGAACTTTGTCGTCCTCATGGAGACCCTGGATACGATTGGCTCTACAAAATTCGGCCCCTCATAAACCACTTCAACAAACGTTTTTCAGACTTGTTTACTCCCCATCAAGTTGTCTGCATTTATGAGTCCTTGATTAAGTTTTCTGTCCGTTTGGCATGATGTCCTGTTGTCAAACAGGATCTTCCCAGCAAGCGTGCCAGATACGGGGTCAAGATGTATAAACTCTGGGACAGTGAAAGGCTATACATGTAGTTTTATGGTTTACGAGGGAAAAGATAGCCGCGTAGAGCCACTGAAGTGCCAAGCTTACATAGGGAGCGCTGGCAAGATTATGTGGGACTTGGTGTCACCGTTATTCGGAAAGGGGTACCATTTGTATGTGGACAATTATTACACGAGCGTGCCACTTTTTAGTCACTTGTTTGATCATCAGATTGGAGCATGTGGCACTGTGCGACCTAATCGCCGGGGCTTTCCCCGGCGGCTTGTAGATTCCCGTCTTAGGCTGGGGGAGAGAGAGCCTGTTTCAAGTGTAATAATTTGCTTGCTGTAAAGTGGAGGGATAATAAGAATGTTTTCGTTCTTACCTCCCTTCATGCAGACACGACGGTCCAAATACCTACGGCGACTGGTGTGGAGAAACCCCTCTGTGTCCACGAATATAACCAAAATATGGGAGTTGTGGACCTCAATGACCAGTTGTTGGCGCCGTACCTAGTTGCCCGTAAGGCCAGACGCTGGTACAAAAAAGTGTCTGTTTATTTATTTCAATTTGCTTTGCTGAACGCTCATGTGCTATACAGAGCTTCAGGACGGACTGGATCCTTCCTTAAATTCCAGGAAGAGATCGTCAGAGCCCTTCTGTTTCCAGACGGCGCTCCACCTCACTTTCCCAATCCAATTGCAGTAAGCCTGCTGCATGAGAGGCATTTTCCTTATGTCCTCCCGAGTACCCCTACCCAACGAGCCCCCCAAAGAAGATGTCGTGTCTGCAGCAAGCGCGGATATAGGTGTGACACCCGCTATTATTGTCCCCTGTCCTGACAATCCTGGTCTTTGCATTGGTGAATGTTTTGAACGCTACCATACACTAGTTGAGTATTAGCGTAGGGTACAGCTCTGCACAGACTTGTAACCAAGTATTAAAAAGTGAAAGTTTGATGGATAATTGTTAATCTGTCCCACTACTTTTGGTCCCTTAAAAAGTGGGAGGCACATATACAAACTGTTGTAATTCCTACACCGTTCACTTGATTTGGATGTAAATACCCTCAAATAAAAGCTGAAAATCTACAGTTAAAGCACATCTTGTTCGTTTCATTTAAAATCCATTGTAGTGGTGTATAGAGCCAAAAAGATTAGAATTGTGTCGATGTCCCAATATTTATGGACCTGGCTGTATACTACTAAACAAACATCTAGGAGGTCCCTGAAGATGTCGTTCACGAAGAACTGAAAAGTGGCAGGTGCATTGCACAAGCCAAAAGTCATGACTAGGTACTCAAACAGGCCATAACGGGTCTTGAAGGCGGTCTTCCATTCATCGCCATGCCGGATTCTGACCAGATTATACGCCCCCTTCAAATCCAATTTGGTGAATAATTTTGCCGTTTGTAAACGTTCCAATAGTTCAGGGATGAGAGGAAGAGGGTATCTGTTTTTTACGGTGATTTTGTTTAATTCTCTATAATGGGGCGATGATGATGGGGCGTAGACTTTGATCCTTGTTCCAGACAAAAAACATGCCAGCAGCTGCGGGTGAGGTGGATGGTCTTAGGAAACCTTTCTTCAAATTTTCTTCTATATATTCTTTTAGGTGGGCTGTGATAAAGAATATATATGTCCGAAAGGGATTTTGCTGCCTTATAGTAACACAATTGGGCAGTCATATGGTCTATGAGGGGGTAGAAGCTCTGCGTTCTTTTTGTTGAAGACATCAGCAAAATCTTGGTAAGGCTTGGGAACCAGGCTGACTATGCCTAGGGACAGTGACTGCGTCTGTGATAAAGATATCTCTTTATAACAGGTCCTCTGGCAATATTGGGAGTCAAGGAGCACTGTGCTGTCCTCCCAACATAAGGTGGGTTTGTGAGCATGTAGCCAAGGAAAACCTAGGATGAGAGGAAAATGGGGAGAAGGTATCACATCTAGACTGATATATTCTATGTGTGTTGCTTCTGTTACCATAAGTAGAGGTTGCTTTTGTGAAGTAATGGGACCCAAGGTTAAAGTAGTACCGTCAATAAGTCTAAGGGAGACAGGGTTGCATTTAGTGGATACAGGAATTTTATTGGTTATAACTATATGAGAGTCTATGAAATTCGCACAGGCAGCAGTGTCAATCATAGCCTCAAGAGTAATTTGGGTTTGGTCCCACTGTAGAGTTTATTAGCTTTCATAAGTAAGCTGACTTACCCGGTCTTTTTCTTCTGCGATGTGATGTGGCGCTCCACAATACATACAAAGCTGAAGGGATCTACGCCTTGTTCTCTCTGCTGGGAGAAGTGGACCCCTAATTGCTCCGATATCCATGGGAACAACTGAGTCCGAAGTATGGGCTGAGGGAACTAGATATGAGGCCGTTGAGAGTCTCTCTGCTTTACGTTCTCTCATTCTTCTATCAATGGATATACTGAGTAGGATGAGAGCATCCAAGGTGGACGGCATTGTAGTACGGGCTAACTCATCCTTCAAGGACTCTGATAATCCCAGCCTAAATTGATTTTTTAGGGAGACTTGGTTCCACTCAGACTGCGTGGCCCAACGTTTGAATTGGGCAATGTAATCTTCGACAGGGTGTTTACCCAGACACAGGGCATGTAAGGCAGACTCTGCAGAGATCTGTTTGCCGGGGTCATCATATAGTAGGTCCATGGTGTCACTGAAGTCGCTAAGTGAGTTGAGAATTGGATCATCTTTCTCAATGAACGTGTTAGCCCAGGCTCGGGGTTCACCTCTAAGGTAGGAAATGGCAGTGCAGACTTTGGATCTTTCGGAGGCATAAGTACGTAGCTTCATGTCAAACAAAAGTTTGCAGGCGCTAATGTATTCTCTTTAGTTTTGCCTGTCAACCGAAAAAAGGTCTGGGGGGCTAATTTATGGTTCTGGGGAGTTAGATTGTATAACCTGGTTGGGGAAGTTGTCAGAAACAAAAGTCTTGAGATTCTGGTTTTCAGTAGCGAGGTCAGAGAGCATCTGTGAAAGAGCGTCAAGTCTCTGATTGAATGCCGCCATGTGTGTAACAACATCCAATGGATCCATTTTCCTACTTTTGGTAGGGGGTTCGTGCTATCTGTAATGTAGTTAAGTAGTTACATCTTATGGCAAATTACAGATAAAGGAACGAAGGTATGTTGAAGGATTAGTTGGGGTTTATTTAGAGAGTTTATATACAGCCATAACTAAGGTATCAGGAGGGTCAGCAAGGCATTAGCAGTTCAGAAGTACAAAGTTTATGCAGTTCAGGTATACTTGCAGTGAGTTGCGTTATGCAGATGGGGACACTCCGTACTTCTGGAGAGATGGTGGTGAAGCGTTCATTGGCCCAAAACGAAGAGTAGTAAGTGGGGGCTCTGTCCGGCCCAAACGAAGAGGATGAAGTGGGGCTCTGTCTGGCCCAAATGAAGAGGAGGAAGTGGGGCTCAATCTGGCCAAACAAAGAGGATGAAGTGGGGCTCTGTCCGGCCCAAACGAAGAGGAGGAAGTGGGGCTCAATCCGGCCCAAACGAAGAGGATGAATTGGGGCTCTGTTCGGCCCAAACTTGGAGAAGTAAGCAGCAATAACCGAATGGTGCACTACGCCTGGTAACAGGTTCCTAGCACGAACGATGAGTAATTGGCAGCAGCTGTTTAAATAGGAACAAGAGGAAGTATCAGGTGATGTGGCTGAGACCTCATCAATGTGCTGAGGGGATAGTGGAGATGACTGAGCCCCCAGTGGATAAATCAGACATTACAGAGGAGTGAAGAGGGTAGGACAGTGGGCAGTATGCACAGGAGAGTAGTGTTTAGGGTAAGACAGTGGGCAGTATGTACAGGAGACGAGTGTGGAGGGTAAGACAGTGAGTAGTATGTACAGGAGACGAGTGTGGAGGGTAAGACAGTAGGCAGTATGTACAGGAGAAAAGTGTGGATGATATGACAGTGGGAAGTATGTACAGGAGATGAGTGTGGAGGGTTGGACAGTGGGCAGTATGTACAGGAGAGAAATGTGGAGGGCATGACAGTGGGCACTATGTACAGGAGAGGATTGTGGGGGGTATAACAGTGGGCACTATGTATAGTAGAGGAGTTTATGAAAGTGGGCAGTATGTACAGGAGAGGAGTGTGAAGGGTATGACAGTGGGCAGTATGTACCGGAGAGTAGTGTGGAGGGTTGACAGTGGGCACTATGTACAGGAGAGGATTGTGGAGGGTATGCCAGTGGGCAGTATGTGCAGGAGAGGAGTGTGGAAGGTATGATGGGGGCAGTATGTACAGGAGAGGAGTGTGGAAGGTATTATGTACAGAAGAGGAGTGTGGAGAGGAGAGGAGTGTGGAGAGAAAGACAGTTGGCAGTATGTACAGGAGAGGAGTGTGGAGGGTATGATGGGGCAGTATGTACAAAAGAGGAGTGTGGAGGATATCACAGTGGGTGGTATGTACAGGAGAGGAGTGTGGACAGTATGGTAGCGGGCAGTATGCACAGGAGAGGAGTGTAGAGGGTATGACAGCGGCACTATGTACAGTAGAGGAGTTTATGAAAGTGGGCAGTATGTACAGGAGAGTAGTGTGGAGGGTAAGACAGTGGGCAGTATGTACAGGAGACGAGTGTGGAGGGTAAGACAAAGAGCAGTATGTACAGGAGACAAGTGGGGATGGTAAGACAGCGGGCAGTATGTACAGGAGAGGAGTGTGGAGGGTAGGACAGTGGGCAGTATGTACAGGAGAGTAGTGTGGAGGGTAAGACAGTGGGCAGTATGTACCGGAGATGAATGTGGATGAAATGACCGTGGGCAGTATGTACAGGAGAGGAGTGTGGAGGGTAGGATAGTGGGCAGTAGGTACAGGAGAGGAGTGTGGAGGGTAGGACAGAAGGCAGTATGTACAGGAGAAGAGTGTGGAGGGTATGACAGTGAGCACTACAGGAGAGGATTGTGGGGGGTATGACAGGGGGCACTATGTATAGGTGAGAAGTGTGGAGGGTATAACAGTGGGCACTATGTATAGTAGAGGAGTTTATGATAGTGGGCAGTACAGTGCCTTGCAAAAGTATTCACCCCCTTGGCATTTTTCGTGTTTTGTTGCCTCACAACCTGGAATTAACATGGATTGTTTGAGGATTTGCATCATTTAATTTACAGAACATGCCCACAACGTTGAAGATTATTTTTTTTTTTTATTGTGAAGCAAACAACAAATAGGACAAAATAACAGAAAAGGTCAATGTGCATAACTATTCACCCCCCTAAAGTCAATACTTTGTAGAGCCACCTTATTCGGCTATCACAGCTCCAAGTCGCTTTGGATAAGTCTCTATGAGCTTGCCACATCTTACCACTGGGATTTTGCTCATTCTTCCTGGCAAATCTGCTCCAGCTCCTTCAAACTGGATGGTTTGCACTTGTGAACAGCAATCTTTAAGTCTGACCACAGATTTTCTATTGGATTGAGATCTGGGCTTTGACTAGGCCATTCCAACACATTTACATGTTTCCCCTTAAACCACTTACGTGTTGCTTTAGCAGTGTGTTTGGGGTCATTGTCCTGCTGGAAAGTGAACCTCCGTCCTAGCCTCAAATCACACACAGAGTGGTACAGGTTTTGCTCAAGAATATCCCGGTATTTACCACCATCCATCTTTCCCTCAACTCTGACCAGTTTCCTAGTCCCGACTGCTGAAAAACATCCCCACAGCATAATGCTGCCACCACCATGTTTCACTGTGGGGATGGTGTTCTTTGGGTGATGTGTTGGGTTTGCGCCAGACATAGCATTTTCTTTGATGGCCAAAAAGTTAAATTTTAGTCTCATCAGACCAGAGCACCTTCCTCCATACATTTTGGGAGTCTCCCACATGCCTTTTCGCAAACTGAAAATGTGCCAATTTGTAGTAATGGCTTTCTTCTGGCCACTCTGCCATAAAGCCCAACTCTATGGAGTGTACAGCTTATTGTCGTCCTATGTACAGATTCTCCAGTCTCTGCTGTGGAACTCGGCAGCTCCTCCTGGGTTACCTTAGGTCTCTGTGCTGCCTCTCTGATTACTGCCCTCCTTGCCCGGTCCATGAGTTTTGGTGTGCGGCTGTCTCTTGGCAGGTTTGCTGTTGTGCCATGTTCTTTCCATTTGGTTCTGATAGATTTGATGGTGCTCCTAGGGATCATCAAAGATTTGGATATTTTTTTATAACCTAACCCTGACTTGTACTTCTCAACAACATTGTCCCTTACTTGTCTGGAGAGTTCCTTGGTCTTCATGGCAGTGTTTGGTCTTCATGACCAGTGGCGGCCCGTCCATAGGGGGCGCCCAGGCGCCGCCCCCCCCCCCAAGCTTTTGATAAAGAAATAAATAAATACAAATAAGACCCATACTACATTCCACCCCTTGATTTACAAGATTCTTAGTTTCTAATACTCAAGATTACCTATAGATTGCCTCTTGCTTTGGTGTTGCAGCCTCTGGGGCCTTTCAAAAAGGTGTGTATATGTAATGACAGATCATGTGACACTTAGGTGGACATCATTTCACTAATTATGTGAATTCTGAAGGTAATTGGTTGCACCAGAGCTTTTTATGGGCTTCTTAACAAAGGGGGTGAATAAATACGCACATGCCAATTATCATTTTTTTATTTCTGAAAAATAGTTTTATGTATATATTTTTCTAATTTTACTTCACCAACTTAGACTATTGTGTTCTGATCCATCACATATAATTCAAATAAAAAAAAACATTGAACTAAAGGCTTTAATGTAACAAAATATGTAAAAAGCCAAGGGGGGTGAATGCTTTTGCAAGGCACTGTATGTGTTCCTTGTTCCCAATATAATATAGAAGGTCTCATCCATGTGGCAAGAGAGACATACAGTATCTGCAACACCCTTGACCTATGTAATGTTACAACATAAATCGACTTGTGCTTTACTGGACATCGCTTTAAGCAAATACACTTTCTAGCAAATTTTACCAAGATTAAAATAGTTTGTTTACACTACATTCTGTAGAATAAAGGTTAACAGTTGGCTACATTGGATTCTTGGTAATGTTGTCACTCCTTTTCTGGGACGTATTTATTATTTATGTTAATTTTCTGACTTTATAAGCCGAAGCACAAAGGAGAAATCCTCAGAATTATATCCATATCAGCAAGAAGTCTTTTATCCTGACAGAAGAGACGTCCATCCCAGACACAAGTAAGTTTTTATTTTTTTGCCATGGTAGCATTGCCAATGTTCTTAATGGGTTGGTTCACCTTATCACAAAACAGGTCAAAAGGTAAAGCCATGCACACACAATTTACAGACTGAACTAAAAAAAAAATCTGACATATTCCTCCTTCCTACTATACAGCTTTGAAGGGCAAATGTCCCACTAATCCTATTGTATTCTGATGGCCGGCACCAACAGCTGTCAGAACACCCAAACAATGGCTGTATCTGATTGGATGTACAGGTAGCTGCTGTTTGGCTGAGGATTTTGCTTTACAGATCCTTTGATTCTTCAGTTGAACGATCTTGGGCAGGAGGGTGGTGACCAGTGGCGGCCCATCCATAGGGGGCGCCCAAGCGCCGCCCCCCCCCCCCCCCAAGCTTTTGATAAAGAAATAAATAAATACAAATAAGACCCATACTACATTCCACCCCTTGATTTACAAGATTCTTAGTTTCTAATACTCAAGATTACCTATAGATTTATCAAGATGTTCTACTCAAGGTAGTCTTTTTGCTTGTACTCTAATATAAACATTTCTGGCTTCATTAATTTCATCCTTCACATTTCCAGTATTATGAGTATATATGCGAAACACTCCTCATTCTTAAATATGGTCCATCTCCCATATATCCCGCTCCTTGGGTAATTTCCACATGTAAATGAATGTATAAAAGTTTTACATCCTTCCACCCCTCGTCTTATTTATCTAAAGTTCTATCTCCTGACCCACTTTCTCTGTCCGATTTACCTGTCCAGGAAATCTCATTCTGCTATGTTAGGGCTGAAAAATATAAAAAATATCCAAACTTCCAAAAATATAAAAACAACTATATGTTGGACTAACAGAATAACACCAAACCTCCTTTTGAAAGTACAGGCATGAACATCAAACTTTCCTCTCCAAGAGTTTAAACTCATAGATACTTGTCAAAGTCCTCCATATCTGGTGATGGACAGCAGAGTCTTATACCTGTGTACACACGGTCGGAATTCTCGTCTGAAAAAGCTCTGATGGTTTTCCCGTCGGAATTCCGACAGAATTTCGCTCAAACTGTCTTGCCTACACACGGTCACACCAAATTCCGACGGTCAATAACACCACGCCTTAAAAAACGTTCGACTGCACTATAAAAGGGAAGTTTAATGCTTCTGAGCATGCGTCAAATTGTTTCCGAGCATGCGTCTGAATTTTGCGTGTCGGAATTGCATAGACACGATCGGAAAATCCGATAGAAAGGTTTTCCGTCGGAAAAATTAAGAACAGGTTCTCAATCCAAAGTCCGTCGGAAATTCCGACAGAAAAAAACCGATGGGCATACACACGGTCGGAAAATCCGATGAAGAGCTCCCATCGGACTGTTTCCATCGGAAATTCCGACCGTGTGTACGTGGCATTAGACATCCGCTTACCAGATCGCAGCTGCAGCATAGCACCTGCAACACTGTAGAACTGAATGAACTGTAGAATACATAGTCCATATCCTTCGGACTGTTGCAGCTCACAAGTCATAGACGTACAGGCACATAACCACATAGTAGCTAGAAGTACTTCACCATTCAGGTACTTAACCATGATAGCGGATGGAACAGTTCAGGTACTCGACCCTCAGAACAGGTGGAACTTGCACCAACAGTTTAGCTGCTGATCATTGGTAAAGACTTTATAGGCCGTTGCTGCTGTCAAAAATGTTTGTCACCTTTCTCCAATATGCTTCTAGTGGACGTCATGGCAGATGCATTACCAAATATGTCAGTCCAACATTCTGTAATTAACAACAATGCCCATATAGCCCATTATAGATTTCTGAACATGCAAATCGATGATCATTAGTGACCTGGCTTAACACTGAAAAACTCAGCTTTCTACATTAAAGGTGAAATATTATTACAGGTATATTACTCATTCTGGTGACATCCTCCAACAAATTTCTATACAAAACCAATTATCTCCCCCTTTTCTCCCACATCCCCTCCCTTCTGTAAACTTGGTCAAGTTTTCACATATCTTTCCTTGGTAGAATATGCGCCATTAAAATGACCATTCTTCCCAAACTATTATATTATTTCCGTGCTCTCCCAGTGAACATCTCAAAGTCTAGACTCACTTCTCTCCAGAGAGAAATCAATAAATTTATCTGGGCCGTGAGGAAACCCAGGTGTGGTTATGCACATGTGCACAGATCTCAACCTCTGGGCGGGATGGGCCTTCCCAACATCTGGCTATATGTCCTCTCTGCTAGACTGATGCAAATTTCCCAGTGGTTCTCACCGACACAGAGTACCCCTTGGAAAAAATTTGAGTCCTATTCAGTTCCTCCATTACACTTACAGGCTATACTTTGAAACAAATCGACCCCTTATAATAAACTCATTAAGCTTAACATTATAGTTGCACACTGTTATCAACTATGGCTTAAGATCTGTGGTCCATATAGATACAGTGGTGTGAAAAAGTGTTTGCCCCCTTCCTCATTTCCTGTTCCTTTGCATGTTTGTCACACTTAAGTGTTTCGGAACATCAAACCAATTTAAACAATAGTCAAGGACAACACAAGTAAACACAAAATGCAATTTGTAAATGAAGGTGTTTATTATTAAAGGTGAAAAAAAATCCAAACCATCATGGCCCTGTGTGAAAAAGTGATTGCCCCCCTTGTTAAAACATACTATAACTGTGGTTGTCCACACCTGAGTTCAATTTCTCTAGCCACACCCAGGCCTGATTATTGCCACACCTGTTCACAATCAAGGCATCACTTAAATAGGACCTGCTTGACACAGTAAGGTCCACCAGAAGATCCTTGAAAGCTACACATCATGCCGAGACCCAAAGAAATTCAGGAACAATTGATAAAGAAAGTAATTGAGATCTATCAGTCTGGAAAGGGTTATAAAGCCATTTCCAAAGCTTTGGGAATCCAGCGAACCACAGTGAGAGCCATTATCCACAAATGGCGAAGACATGGAACAGTGGTGAACCTTCCCAGGAGTGGCCGGCCGCCCAAAATTACCCCAAGAGCGCAGCGACGACTGATCCAAGAGGTCACAAAAGACCCCACAACAACGTCCAAGGAACTGCAGGCCTCACTTGCCTCAGTTAAGGTCAGCGTTCATGCCTCCACCATCAGGAAAAGACTGGGCAAAAATGGCCTGCATGGCAGAGTTCCAAGGAGAAAACCACTGCTGAGCAAAAAGAACATCAAAGCTCGTCTCAATTTCTCCACAACACATCTTGATGATCCCCAAGACTTTTGGGACAACATTCTGTGGACCGATGAGACAAAAGTGGAACTCTTTGGAAGGTGTGTGCAAGTATATCTGGCGTAGAAGGAACACTGCATTTCAGAAAAAGAACATTATACCAACAGTAAAATATGGTGGTGGTAGTGTGATGGTCTGGGGCTGTTTTGCTGCTTCAGGACCTGGAAGACTTGCCGTGATAAAAGGAACTATGAATTCTGCTGTCTACCAAGAGATCCTGAAGGAGAATGTCCGACCATCTGTTCGTGTACTCAAGCTGAAACGAACTTGGGTTCTGCAGCAGGACAATGATCCTAAACACACCAGCAAGTCCACCACCGAATGGCTGAAGAAAAACAAAATGAAGACTTTGGAGTGGCCTAGCCAAAGTCCTGACCTGAATCCTATTGAGATGTTGTGGTATGACCTTAAAAAGGCCGTTCATGCTCGAAAACCCTCTAATGTAACTGAATTAGGACAATTCTGCAAAGATGAGTGGGCCAAAATTCCTCCAGGACGCTGTAAAAGCCTCATTGCACGTTATCGCAAACGCTTGGTTGCAGTTGTTGCTGCTAAGGGTGGCCCAACCAGTTATTAGGTTTAGGGGGCAATCACTTTTTCACACAGGGCCATGATGGTTTGGATTTTTTTTCACCTTTAATAATAAACACCTTCATTTACAAATTGCATTTTGTGTTTACTTGTGTTGTCCTTGACTATTGTTTAAATTGGTTTGATGTTCCGAAACACTTAAGTGTGACAAACATGCAAAGGAACAGGAAATGAGGAAGGGGGCAAACGCTTTTTCACACCACTGTATATAGACTGTCTTCTGATTCTCCCCCTCTTGCCTTCTTCCTAGGGGACCCCAGATTTGCACTAGCATACAACAACATAGGCTATTTCTCTCATTGGATTTGAAGGGGCTTGACCGCCCTTGGTACATTGTTAACGGATGGGGATTTTACCCCATTCTTGTTATTGCAGGCGAGATGGGATATTCCCTCCTCGGAACTGCAAAACTACCAACAAATTACTAAATTTTTTGCTAAACACTTTCCACCCCCTCCACAAATCACTTTCTTCGAGAAGATTTGTACATCCTCCGCAGGTGACAGAGGCCTCATATCAAAACTATATAATTGTCTGGCATATCAAATCTGTTAAGATAAGTCAGGACCAATGCTTCACTGGGAATCTGATCTGGGGTGCACATTTACAGTTGAGGACTGGCTCAATATGTCGGATAATCTCCGTAAAAGCAATAAGGCAATTTCATTTAGGGAAACCACCACAAAAGTATTCTCGAGGTGGTACCTAACCCCCTCCAAACTCCACACATTTTATCCCTCAATCTCTGCTAACTGTTTTAGGGGTTGTCAAACACCAGGTACAATCCTTCACATATTCTGGAGCTGTAACCACCTCGAGAATATTTGGCAAAGGGCAATTGAAAGAATAGAAAGTTCTTCCAATCAAAAAATTGTACCCACCCCTCAGATCTGCCTTTTATACGCAAATATACCTAACATTCCTTCTCCGTGTGAGAAACTCTTCCACTCATTATGCAGTTCCATCCAATGGATGATCACCTTTAATTGGAAGTCTGACAGCCTTCCGTGGTCTCAGGTACTATCTAGAATGGAGACGATTAGATTGTCGGAGAGGATCTTTCACACTTTACATGATACAATCCATATTTATGATAAAAAATGGTCATACTGGAATCTACCTTAATTCATACCTTGTAAATATAAATTATCCCTTACCTCTTTGGTCTGGCACCTACTGTCAGATAAGTCTATTTATTATCATCATTGCAATGTAAAACACATAAGATACCTGTTTCACCAAGATGCTTCACTATCTTTACATGTATTGCTTTATTTCATTCCACTGAAATATTAATGTTTTGATGTTGATTTATTTTTCTTTGGCTGTACCTGTTTGTATACAATTAAGCTTCCAAATAAAACGTTTGTAAACAAAAAAAATAATTATGACCACCCACCTAGTATTGATTAGGTCCCCCTTTTGAAACCAAAAACAGCCCTGAACCATCCAGGCATGGACTCCATTAGACCTCTGAAGGTATGCTGTAGTATTTGGCACCAAGCCTTTAGTAGCAGATCCTTTAAGTCCTGTAAGTCACACTGTCTCTGCCGGCTTTCCATCTTCCCATTATGCATTCTGATGCCATCTCTTCCCCAGGTAGGCAACACACCCAGACATTCACATGATGTAAAAGAAAATGAGATTCATCAGACCAGACCGCTTTCTTTCATTGCTCTGTGATCCAGTTTTGAGGCTCATGTGCCCATTGTAGGTGCTTTTGGCTGTGGTCAGCATGGGCACCCTGACCGGTCTGCAGCTAAGCAGCCCCATACACAACAAACTGCGTTGCTATGTGTGTTCTGACACCTTTCTGGCTCTTCTATTGGATCAGACTACACGGGTCAGCCTACTCACCCCACCTCCATCAATGAGCCTTCCCTCCCCATGTGCATGAATGAGCATTGACCACTCATTACCCTGTCACTGATTTTCCTTCGTTGGACCACTTTTGTTTGGTCCTAACCACTGCAGAATGGGAACACCCCTTTAAGTGGTGCAGTTTTGGAGTTGCTCTGACCTGTACAGAGCTTCAGTAAACTGAGTGTTTCACTCAGTAATAGTAGTGTACCAACGTGTTTCATCACCTTGACAGCATCAGAGGCCAACTGGAGCAATGAGTGATACAGGAATTATTCAAGATTGCAACAGGCTATAGCTTTATGTATTATTTATTTTGATTTACAAATTTTTTATGTTGTTTTGTGCGCCGCATATTATTTTAATTTTTATTTTTCATTTGAGTAAGCAAAATATGGAACAAAAAGGAGGTAAAAATGTAAAAGGTCTACTTGCTGAATGTACATTATCATTTCCCATTAACGTTTCATATGTTTAAAAGTCCTTGTATTTTACAACACCTTTCTTTTTTTTTTTTATTTAGGCTTGAGTTCGTAAATCCTCTGGCTCCACTGTCCTCTCCAGGTGTTGATTTTTCTGCAGCAAGCCATGATTGTCTTTTGTGTTTTCCTTGTTCTTTGCTATGATTTGGTCCAAGCTCAGTTTCCCCGGGTCTGTGTCACAGAGGAGGCTTTGAAGAACAAGTCCTGTTGCCCACTTTGGACGGACCTCAGCCCCTGTGGCTCCAGCTCAGGCCGTGGAAAATGCCATCACCAGATTGAGCCTAGTACTTTAGCATCTGGCCAAGTGCCCCAATACAATGATGACCGCCTAAATTGGCCAAAGTATTACTTTAACGAGGCCTGCGAGTGCTTTGGAAACTACAGCGGCTACGGCTGTGGTGACTGTAAGTATGGGCATTTCGGAGAAAAATGTGATCGCAAAAACACAATAGTGCGGAAGGAAATTCGAGAACTTTCTTTGCTCGAAAGGAAAAGATTTTTCAGCTATTTGGCGCTGGCCAAAATCACAAAAAGTCAGGACTTTGTCATCTTATACACCGGAGACCGCCATCACAAAGACACTTACCGCTTTGTTGATGCCGCCATCTATGATGTTTTTTCTTGGATCCATTACTACTCCACAAAGCCAATTCTAACGAATGGGATCTTTGATTATAGAACAAACTACGCCCATCAAGGTCCAGCTTTTCCTGGTTGGCATCGTCTGGGCCTCCTCTTCTTTGAGAGACAAATTCAGCTCATGACGGGGGATGAAAATTTTGCCCTTCCTTATTGGGACTGGAGAGGAGAGAAAGAATGCTCAATCTGCACCAATGACTTCCTCGGAGATAATGACATGCAAGGGTTTCTCAGTCAATGCTCCCATTTTGCTTTTTGGAAGGTAAATGGGAAACTAGAACTATTTGTAACAATAAGTATACAGTGTAAGTGCAGCCAAAAGTAGGGAGGGATTCGAAAATCTGTTGTTTTTTTCCTGCTCTCTTGGGCTTCGTAAGGAAGATTTCCTCTAACTTTGTTGGGTTGAAAACAATTTCATCTGATAGGTAGTGAGGGGAAATTTGGAACAGAAACGTGGACAATATTAAAAAGTAAGAAAGGGTATGGTTAGGTCAGCTGGTTTGCACGCAAAATGGGGGGTTTTGAAGATCTGTGTGCCGCATCCAAATAGTAATAGAAGAAAAAAGTATATGATTTTCCCCTTGTTGGGAAAATTTATTATAATTTATTATAAAGGTTTATTTATAATGAGTCACAATTTTTTTTTATAAAAGGTATAGAAGGTTTACACAAAAGATATACAGTAAAAGGTTACATCAATATAATGTATGATATCATACATTATATTGATGTAACCTTTTACTGTATATCTTTTGTGTAAACCTTCTATACCTTTTATAAAAAAAAATTGTGACTCATTATAAATAAACCTTTTTTCTATTATATACATTGTAATAATTTGGGTAAAACTCAGTAGTGCCTATAAAGTCCACCAACAAGGGGAAAATCATATACTTTTTTCTTCTAATATTAAAAAGTAGGGATGAACCAAACACCCCCCGGTTCAGTTCGCACCAGAACCTGCGAACGGACCGAAAATTTGCGCGAAATTTAGAATCCCATTAAAGTCTATGGGACTCGAATGTTCAAAATCAAAAATGCTAATTTTAAAGGCTAATATACAAGTTATTGTCCTAAAAGGGGTTTGGGAACCCGGGTCCTGCCCCCAGGGGACATGTATCAATGCAAAAAAAAGTTTTAAAAACGTTTTTTCGGGAGCACTGATTTTAACCACTTTACGACCGGAGCACACAGATGTACGTCGGCAGAATGGCACGGACAGGCAAATGGGTGTCCCGTGTTTACAACAGTCCCTGCATAAAATTACATTTCTAACGGAAAAAAAGTAATTTAAAACTGCTTGCGGCTTTAATGTAATGTCTGGTCCCGGCAATATGGATGAAAATCATTGAGACAAATGGCATGGGTACCCCCCCGCCCATTACCAGCCCCTTTGGGTCTTGTATGGATATTAAGGGGAACCCCGTGCCCAAATTAAAAAAAGTAAAGGCGTGGGGCCCCCAGGCCCTATATACTCTGAACAGCAGTATACAGGCGGTGCAAACAAGACAGGGACTGTGTAGGTTCGTTGTTAAGTAGAATCTGTTTGTAATTTTGAACTGGTACATTTTTAATTGTCCAGTCCAAAAATCTATTTTTAAGCTTTTTGGAAAATATAGAGAGGGGTTGTCACCCCTGTAACATTTTATTTGCTGTCTGTGCACCTCTTCAGAAGATTTCACCTCACTTTCTCTCCCAATGACAAATGTTTTTTGAAAATTTGGGTTTTTTAGTAAAACAAGGATTGGGATAAAGCATCAGTGGAGAGGAGGCACATTTTTCCCATATTAACTCTTACAGGAGAGAATTTCCCTTCCTAGGGGTAGATTTCATCTCAGTTCCTGTTGTCTCCTTCCGTTTGCAAGTAGGAGACGTCTGTAAGTTGGATGTTTGAAAGTAGGGGCCTGCCCTATATGCTCTGCAGAAATTTGGGCCTAAGGTGTTGGTGTTGCCACAACACTGTAAGCAATCAAAGTGACTCTTGGTGGGCGCTGGAACGCCCTGCTGTGAACTATTATATCAAGAATTGTAATTACATGCCATTGTTGAACAGTGGTAGAAAAATTGGGCCTTTGGTGGTGATGACTCATCGGTTGTTAAGGACGCAGCTAGGCCCAGACTGGGATAAAAAATAGGCCCGGGAATTTTAGACTGAGCAGCCAACTTTTCCAGGGACCGCGGGGTGTTTGGTAGACATTCGCGGGAGGTGGCTGATGTCGGTCCTCCACACTACAATGTGCAGGGACATGGTGATATAAAGGGAACTGTACTGTAAAGGGGCACTGTAATCATTGCAGTGCCCCTTTACAGTGCAGTCCCCTTTATATTATAGTGTCCCAGTCCTATTGTGGCCATACAATGCTAGTACTGTCTGTCTCCTATTGTGCCCACACTGCCCAGTGACACTGACCTGCTCTCTCTCTGGTGATGTGGGAACAGCATGGCTCTCTCTCTTTGGTACAGCGTGACTCTCTCGCTGGTGGTGTGGTACAGCGTCGCTCATTCGCTGGTGGTGCGGTGCAGCATGGCTCTCTCTCTGGTGGTGCGGTACAGCGTGGCTCACTCGCTGGTTGTGCGGTACAGCGTGGCTCTCTATGGTGGTGCGGTATAGCGTGGCTCTCTCTGGTGGTGCGGTACAGCGTGGCTCTCTCTCTGGTGGTGCGGTACAGCGTGGCTCTCTCTCTGGTGGTGCGGTACAGCGTGGCTCTCTCTCTGGTGGTGCGGTACAGCGTGGCTCTCTCTCTCTGGTGGTGCGGTACAGCGTGGCTCTCTCTCTGGTGGTGCGGTACAGCGTGGCTCTCTCTGGTGGTGCGGTACAGCGTGGCTCTCTCTCTGGTGGTGTGGTACAGCGTGGCTCTCTCTCTCTGGTGGTGCGGCACAGCGTGGCTCTCTCTCTCTCTG
Organism: Lithobates sylvaticus; assembly: GCA_028564925.1. Taxonomy (NCBI): domain Eukaryota; kingdom Metazoa; phylum Chordata; class Amphibia; order Anura; family Ranidae; genus Lithobates; species Lithobates sylvaticus. The sequence continues at coordinate 74,355,744 of CM053038.1, forward strand.
GTGGTTCGGTACAGCGTGGCTCTCTCTCTGGTGGTTCGTTACAGCGTGGCTCTCTCTCTGGTGGTGCATTACAGCATGGCTCTCTCTCTGGTGGTGCGTTAAAGCATGGCTCTCTCTGGTGGTGCGTTAAAGCATGGCTCTCTCTTGTGGCGCTTTTGTTTTTTATGTCTCCTGTAGTAGCTGCTACAGGCACTTCTCAGCTTTTTTCCAGGTTTTCTCTCCCCCCCCCCAGCAGAGTGCATGCCGGGGAGTGTAGTCAGTCTCCCTAGTAGCTGCTACAGGCACTTCTCAGCTTTTTTCCAGGTTTTCTCTCCCCCCCCCCAGCAGAGTGCATGCCGGGGAGTGTAGTCAGCTCCCTGCTGAAACCAATTGGGCCACCTATCTCTGGGACTACATTTCCCATGATGCCCCTCTAGTTCTCCGATTGGCCCTCTGTTGTGGCCAATGGTAAAGGAAGAACAATAGGCAGGAAGCTTTCTCCTCACATGTGCTGCCGACAAGAGAAGGGGGGGGCGAGTGGGGGAAATGTCTTGACAGCAGCCCTCCCCCTTGCCCCACCGTGCGGACACCTTGGCTGAAGGAAGAGCAAGGGGGTGGGGCAAGGGGGAGGGCTTGTCTCTTGTCGGCAGACCAGGCAGTCCCTGGGAGCAGAGAGCGGAAGAGCGGAATTGTCAGCGCGACGCTGAGGCTGAGCTGTGTGTGAGAGAAACACACAGATCAGCCCATGCAGCCAAAAGTTCCGCCGGAGAAGACACAGGCATGGGCGCATAGCGGTGGCCACGGCCTGTGTTAACCATGTTCAGGCCGCGGTCGCTGCTTACCTCCCGCTGTGCGGCCTGAACAGCAACATGCTGCAGAGCAGGCGGCCACGGCCCACCGGGCAAATGCCTGGTCTGCCCTATAGCCAGTCTGGGCCTGGACGCAGCGGCTGGCTTCCCGCCCCGCTGCTTAACAACTAGCTATTCTTCACACACAATTCAAATTGGTCGATCATTTTTCGACCAAATCCGAATTCGAATTGTTCTAAAAATATAGAATTCGTTAGAAAATGAAACATATTTCATCAAATTCCAAAACCACACCAGTAAACTAAAAATAACAATTATTTTTAGTTTAGACACGTGCAGAATGGCAAAAATTGTTTTGTTTTGTATATATTCGTTATGTTACTAATTTTGTTTTGTAATTCTGGATAGTCCCTCAGACAGCTCAGCAGACAGATACCCCCCAGGATAGGCCCAATCTCTGGCCTAGCAACCCGGAGCACATGACACACATCCACCCAGACAGCCGTCCGGGTGGCACAGGACTCCACCCAAATATATAAGTGCTCCCAGCAGGCCAAGGAATTCAAGAAAACCCCTGCCCATTGGCTGAGTTACCCCATATACTCATAACCTGACCTTGGGTTGCCCTTCTCATATCTATTACCACCAAGTACCCAGCCACTTAGTGGAAGAAGAGAAAAGTAACAACAAGGCCAAACTTAGGGAGAAATCAAGGGATCTGTATCAATCAACCAGGATATGGCAAGTAAATTTGTGAGGAGCTCCCTGACTAAGCTACAGGGTGCTACACACCATTATTGCATTATTACCTACTGACGAAACAGCTGCTTCAGGCATCACCACCATTCTATAATATCATTTCTAAAATAGTCCCGTACCAGGGTATCACGCCTAGGTCATAGGTCTGGTCCACAGACCTGTATGCTTGGGTCATACTCTATCCTAGCTTACCCAGGGTTCAAACTGCCACCTGAAGTCTCTCTAAACAACATGGGTGTCTTCCCAACATTAACACACAGACTTGTGTCTGTAGGGCGGGATCCACCTGACTCCTCAGCGAGACTTCCTGTCTCCTTGGGTGGAGCTGTCTCCAAGTGGGAGTCCTGAGCTCTATCCCTGGGATGTTTATGAACCCAGCCCAGAGGTATGCAATAGCATGCCTCTGTTTACAAGAACCAGTGTGAAAATTCTAATCCACACAGTGAAAAGGGGTCGCCTCTCCTAAAATATGGCCAAAACTTGGCTCATCACACACACACACACACACTAGGGGGCAAACCATCACATAGGCTGGGTTCACATATCAATACATGAGTCCTGGACGAATGCTCTCCCCATCACTAACTGAAGAGCAACAGGAAGTACTGATGATGTCATTTTGAAAATCAGCATTCATCTTTTTGTATTAACAAGGCTTTTTATATTTCCATTTTTTAGTCTATTTGCAGCGGGTACAACTATGAGGATTCTTACTGCCTTGCTGCTGATGACTTCAATCAGTTGGAAAGACTGCACAGGAAGCCCGGCACTAATCCTTACGCCCGTAGCTTACCCACCATCCAAGATGTAGAGAACACTTTGAAATTTGAACACTTTGACCGCTATCCCTACAACAGAGAGGCACAAAATAGCTTCCGTAATGCCTTAGAAGGTGGGCAAGCAGCACTGTAACGCCCCCTCCCCCCTCAAAATGTACATCTGGCTAAAACAATGTAATGTTGTTTTTGGCAGAGCAGAACCCCCCTCCCCCTGTGTCCTGTAGACACAACAGGAAGTAAGAGTAAATCTCAGGGATATAACCTCTAATATGTTACATCCCTGAGATTTACAGTTGTGACAAAATCCGGTGTCCCCATTGGACGATTCCCCCTCACTTCCTGTTTTGGTTATGACTAAGGATCTTTGGATTCTACATCAGGTTTCTGTGAAAGGTGAAAATGGTCACCATAGAAAAAACATAACGTTTGAATCATCCCAGTGGGGACTGTGATATTGTAGTGCCCCGTTACTGTGTTAGATGGATTATATGCCACAAAGGGTTCTCACTGATGCAGGGTGAGGGACTCCAGGATGGTTACTTTTAGTGGAGAAACCTGGTTTTACACTTTTCTCCAGAATTGGTAACTCCTGGATTGGGTCCTGGAGTCCAGAGATTTCAAAGAGTCTCAAGAGGGAAGAAGCCTCTACTTCGATGTTCATGTCTTACCGGAGACCAGCAGCCTGACTGTACAGGTGAGCACAGCTTTTATAGGCATGGGTTCCCCTCCAAGAGCATACCAGGCCCTAAGGTCTGGTATGGATATTAAGGGGAACCCCGCGCCAAAATTTAAAAAAATAAATGGCGTGGGGGTCCCCTCAAAATCCATACCAGGCCTTTCAGGTCTGGTATGAATTTTAAGGGGAACCCCGTGCCAAAATTTAAAAAAAAATGGCGTTGGGGTCCCCCTCAAAATCCATACCAGACCCTTATCCGAGCACCCAACCTGGCAGGCCGCAGAAAAAGAGGGGAGGATGAGAGAGCGCCCCCCATCCTGAACTGTACCAGGCCACATGCCCTCAAAATTGGGAGGGTGCTTTGGGGGTAGCCCCCCAAAGCACCTTGTCCCCATGTTAATGGGGACAAGGGCCTCATCCCCACAACCCTTGCCTGGTGGTTGTGGGGGTCTGCGGGCAGGGGGCTTATCAGAATCTGGAAGCCCTCCTTAACAAGGGGACCCCCAGATCCCGCCCCCCGTGTGAAATGGTAAGGGGGTACAAAAGTACCCCTACCATTTCAGAAAAAAAGTGTCAAACATTTTAAAAATTACAAGAGACCGTTTTTGACAAGTCCTTTATTTAAAGTCTTCTTCTTTCCATCTTCTTCGGGTATTCTTCCTTCCTTCATTCTTCGGGTTCTTCCTCCATCTTCTTCTTCCTCTGCTTCTTTCTCAGATCCTTTGCTTCTTGCTCCGGTGTTCTCGTCCGGCATCTTCCTCCACAGCGTCTTCTTCCCCGCTTCGCTCTTGGGCCGCTCCACATCAATGGGCATTTCGCATTTTTTTTCTTAAATTTTTGTTTTTTTCTTAATGCTGTTTTTAACAATGAACTTTTATGTGTATTGCGGGACCAACATTTCATTATAGCCACGAACAGGGCATAAATTGACCTCACGCAGTTCTAAGTGTACTTGCAGGCGCAGCAAGCTTGTTCAGAAAAAGTTACTTTCTCATTCTATTTTGGGCATATTTGTTACTTGAGCAGTTATTACTTTACTTCCCCACATCACCCCCATAATATTGGTACTTCCAGCTTCTTTAAATTTTGAGTTGAAGAATGCGTGCACCATGTCTATAGTGGCGCACTGATCGCCGCCTCCCGTGCGCCGAGAATGTTATAGTAAATGGGGAATTGTGCTGTGTAACAGGCACAAATGTTTTGTAAATACGGAAACGGCCATTGCGCATCGGCGTGCACCGCAGCTCATGGCGCAAACCGTTCGTAAATCAGCCCCATTGTGTCTTTAGGCAGGAGCCTGTTCAGCCCAGGTGGGCATTTTCATTAGTCATAACACTGATCATAGCTCCCAACTGTCCCTGATTTTGAAGGACTGTCCCTGATTTGGAACAAAGTCCCTTTGTCCCTCTTTCCTTCTCATTTGTCCTTCATTTGGTCTGATCTATATAGTTGTATATAAAATACACTACTTATCATTAAACAGGTTTAAAATGTATTTTATCAATCTTTTAAAATGTGTATCCCAGTGCTAAACCTTTCATCAGATTTCAAAATTGCTGCATTTGTAAATTTCAGAAGCCAATATAAAAGGAATAGTAGGGGGTAGAGATGGGCCGAACACCCTCCAATTCGGTTCGCACCAGAACTCCCGGACAGTTAAAAAGTTTGGCCCAAGCCGTGAACTCTATTAAAGTCTATGGGATTTGTTGTTTACAAGTTAAAAAAAAAATTTTTGATAGAAAATTACTTAGAACCCCCAAACATTATACTTTTTTTTTCTGCAGCAGTCTTACAAGCACACTTTTTTTGGAAAAAATACACTTTTTTGAATAAAAAAATAAGACAACAGTAGAGTTAGCCCAATTTTTTTTATATTGTGAAAGATAATGTTACGCCAAGTAAATTTATACCCAACATGTCACGCTTCAAAATTGCGCTTGCTCGTGGAATGGCGACAAACTTTTACCCTTAAAAATCTCCATAGGCGATGTTTAAAAAATTCTACAGGTTGCATGTGTTAAGTGACGGAGGAGGTCTAGGGCTAGAATTATTGCTCTCGCTCTACTGATCGTGGCGATACCCTACATGTGTGGTTTGAACACCGTTTTCATATGCGGACACTACTCACGTATGTGCTCGCTTCTGCACGTGAGCTCGTCGTGACAGGGCGCGTTTAAAACATTTTTTTTTCTTATTTATTTTACTTTTTTATTTTTACACTGTTTTAAAAATAAAAATAAAAAATTGTGTCACTTTTATTCCTATTACAACGAATGTAAACATCCCTTGTAATAGAAAAAAGCATAGCAGGACCCCTTAATATGAGATCTGGGGTCAAAAATACCTCATATCTCATATTTACACTAAAATGCAATAAAAAAAATGTTGTCATTTAAAAAAAAAAAAAAAAATGGCCCTTTAAGAGCTATGGGCGGAAGTGACGTTTTGACGTAGCTTCCACCCTGCAATGATATGGAGCCGGGTGGGGGCCATCTTCCCCTCACTTGTCTCCATGTCAGGCCACAAGAAGGATCTGATCGCCTCTGCCACTGCTGATGGCTCCGGTAATCGGCAGAGGGGACAAGAGCGCAGCAGGGGGGGGGGGCTCTCCCGCCGTCAGTAAAAGTGATCTCGCGGCGAATCCGCTGCAGAGACCACTTTTATCTTAAACCGGACCGCTCACTGAAGAAGAGGATACCGGGGTTATGGCAGCTAGCGACTCTTTAACCATGTGATCGCATGTGTACAATCACAGCCGGTCACATGTAAACACGGAGATGCTGGTAATCGTCTCTCCTTGCCTCACACTGACATTGTGTGGCGAGGAGAGCCGATCAGTGGCATCTCCACGCAGGGGGACATCTAGGAATGTAATCAGGGCACTGATCATCAGTGCCCTGATTACAATAAATAAATAGTGTCACAGATCAGTGCCCACCATTGCCCACCAATGCCAGCATACAGTGCCCACCAGTGGCAGCAATCAGTGCCCACCACTGCCACTAATCAGTGCCCATTAGCCATGCCAGTCAGTGCTGGCAATCAATGCCGCCTATCAGTGCTGCCCATCACTGCTGTCGATCAATGCCCATCAGTGTCGCCCATCAGTGCCACCCATCAATGCCCATCAGTGCCCATCTGTACCGCCTATCTGTGCCGCCTAGTAGTGCCCATCAGTGCCACCTAACAGTGCCCATCAGTGCTGCCTATCAGTAATCATCAGTGCCACCTATCAGTGCCCATAAGTGCGGCATATTAGTGCCTCCTCATCAGTGCTCCTCATCAGTGCCCGTAAATGCCCACCAGTTCAGCCTATCAGTGCCCAACAATGCCGCCTCATCAGCGCACATGAGTGAAGGCGAAAAATTACTGAGTTACAAAATTTACTGACAGAAAAAAAGTAAAAAAACATTTATTTTTTCAACATTTTTGGTCTTTTTTTTGTAAAAAAAAAAAAAAAAAACAGCAATGATTAAATACCACCAAAAGAAAGCTCTATTTGTGTGAAGAAAATTATAAAAAATTAGTTTGGGTATAGTTTAGCATGACCGCACAATTGTCATTCAAAGTGCGACAGCGCTGAAAGCTGAAAAATGGCTTGGGCAGGGAGGGGGTGTTAGTGCCCAGTAGGCAAGTGTTTAAATATAGTGCCTGGTGGGTCCCCTTAGTCTGCCTGTAAAGTGCCACATCTGTACCGTGTATAGAACCTGTTGCAGCAATAATGACATTTCTAAAGAAAAAAAAATAAAAGACATTTAAACAGACTTCTCTGCTGCAAGCTATTTACGGCTATAGAAAAAAAAGAAAAAGGAAGGAAGTGGCACCCCACACCAAAATCCATACCAGACCCTTATTTGAGCATGCAGCCTGGCAGGCCAGGAAAGGGGGGAGAGCGAGGGCCCCCCACCTCCTGAACCATACCAGGCCACGTGCCCTCAGCATTGGGGGGTGCTCTGCCCCCAAACCCCAAAGCATCTTGTTCCCATGTTGATGGGGACAAAGGCCTCTCCTGACAACCCTGGGTGGTGGTTGTAGGGGTCTGCGGGCAGGGGGCTTATCAGAAATCTTTGTTACCCTAGGATCCTCCCATGATCTTTTAACAATGAAGAAAATACAGGAAGCGTTACACCTGACTAATGAGACCTGGAGGGGAGTCTCTCTGATGCACACAGAGGGGGCTTCTGTTAGAGAGTCTGTTAGAAAGAGCCACCAGACATAGTACAGGAGATGGTCAGAGACGGCAGACATAGTACAGGAGATGGTCAGAGACGGCAGACATGTTACAAGAGATGGTCAGAGACTGCAGACATGATACAAGAGATGGTCAGAGACTGCAGACATAATACAAGAGATGGTCAGAGACTGCATACACATTACAAGAGATGGTCAGAGACTGCAGACCCATTACAAGAGATGGTCAGAGACTGCATACCCATTACAAGAGATGGTCAGAGACTGCAGACATACAGAGACTGCAGACATGTTACAAGAGATGGTCAGAGACTGCATACATGTTACAAGAGATGGTCAGAGACTGCAGACATGATACAAGAGATGGTCAGAGACTGCATACATAAGACAAGAGATGGTCAGAGACTGCATACATGATACAAGAGATGTCAGAGACTGTAGACATGTTACAAGAGATGGTCAGAGACTGCATACATGTTACAAGAGATGGTCAGAGACTGCAGACATGAGACTTGTTACAAGAGATGGTCAGAGACTGCAGACATGTTACAAGAGATGGTCAGAGACTGCAGTTACTGTGGACATTAGAAGATAATGGCTGATCGGCCCTCTCACCTGACCCAGCGATACAGCAACAACGGTTCCGCTGATCAGGCTGTGTGGCTTTCCCTCTGGTGGTACATGAAGTACAGCAGCACGCGCGAGGAGAGGGGAAATAAGAGCCCGGGGTCTGTACACCCGGTGTGGTAAAACATGGTCTCACCCCCTCCACCAACTATAGGCGCCCCCTCAGTACAGACCCCCCCTCCACTAAGTACAGACCCCCCCCTTGTAAAACACCCCCCTCCATTAGTATTCACCCCCCAGGACAAACCCCCCCTCCATTAGTATTCACCCCCAGGACAAACCCTCCCTCCGGTGTGGTAAAACATGGTATCACCCCCCCCCCCATTAGTATAGACCCCCCAGCTCATTAGTATAGACCCCCAGGACAAACCCCCCTCCATGTGTATGAGTATGGGGTACATTGTACTCCTACTCATTAACCAAAGAGTGTCAAAAATAAATAATGTCAAGAGGCAGTTTTTGACAATTCCCTTATTAAAAAACGAAAACATAAAAAAACAATGTCCCCCGATGTAGCTCCATTGTCAATCACGACTCCCGAGCACCCGTAAAAAAAAGAAATGCTCCCCCTGCGAGGAAGGCTAACCGCCGAATGCCCGCCCTGCTGTTTGACAGTTCCTAAATAGGTAAGGGGCGGGGCCACCTGGTGACGTCACCTAGTGGCCCCACTCCCTTGTGACGTCACCAACCGGTGTATGCAGGGTTGATGACACCAGGTGGCCCCGCCCCTTACCTATTTAAGAACTTCAAACGGCGGCGCAGGCATTCAGTGGTCAGCCTTTCTCGCAGGCGGAGCTTTATTTTTCTCCTGGTTTTGGGTTCGACGGTGGTGCCAGGCATCGTGATTGATGATGATTTTAAAGGGGGATTCCAGATTCCGATAAGCCCCTCGCTCACAGATCCCCACAACCATAGCCCAGGATTGTCGGAACAGAGGCCCTTGCCCCCATCAACAAAGCACCCCCCATGTTGAAGGCATGTGGCCTGGTACGGTTCAGGAGGGGGGCTTGTCCCCCCTTTTCTGACTGGACCTTTAACTACATTTTGACACATTGAGAAAAGGGCCCAAAACTGGTAAAGAAATTCAAATTCCTGGCTATGTACCTGATTTTTAAAGCCATAGGGGAATCATAGAAACCTGTGCTACAGAAATGGTTGTAGAAATTTGATAGGTTTATGTCACATGGACATTCTACACGCAGATAGTAATAATAATATTCACTTAGTCTGGATTTTTTATATTTTAATTTGCCAAACTCAACATTAGCTTGTGGTAACTACAGACCTATTAGGGGAAAATAGAAAGATGGGAGCTCTAATAGAAATGTAACCAGAGGACTATAACCTTGTTATATTATCTTTGAAGGTTTTATAAATCCAGAAGATGGGAAAACTCCAGAGACTAACATGCATAACTTGGTCCATAACTTCCTTGGTGGGACGATGTCTGAGGTTCCAATCTCCAGCAATGATCCAATTTTTCTACTGCACCATTGTTTTATTGACAAGTAAGTCTTCTCACCAAATCTGTTACGATATGTCCATGCACACATTGGGGGTTATTTACTAAAGGCAAATCCACTTTGCACTGAAAGTACACTTGGAAGTGCAGTCACTCTAAATCTAAGGGGTAGATCTGAAATGAGTGGAAGCTCTGCTGATTTTATCATCCCTACCAGTTCACAAAAAAAGTGTCAAAAATGTTACTGTGAATTATTTTGTGTCTGCATCCATATTTCTTTGCTAAAATGTCTGAACCCAGGGTGTCAGAGATGTCAGGAGACTTGCAAGGTCAGGGCAACCATTGGGGTACAGTAGTGTCAGTGGCAAACTAATGCCAAGCCCCCCCCCCTCTTGCGGCAGATAGACGGGAATGGGGCGATCGATGAGATTGTACAGTGCATGGGTCGGGAGGGGGTGTACTCGCTTCTTCCGGTAGTCCAGGAGGATCCCGCTGTATGACTTCTCAACGTAGCTCAGGGTCACCACCAGCGTGTCATTTGCCATCTGCTCCACCGACCCACAGCTCCTGGCCGGCCTCGGCCTCCATGCTCGCTACGGCTTCCGAATGCCAGCTCCAGCCCTCCCCGGCAACAGGCCTCCACCAGAAACAGGAAGTGTGGAAGACTCCCTGGCCAATCGGGTATCAGGACCTGCTTCCTGATTGGTCTGGAGGAGAATCAGGAAGACAATAGCGAATATTAATTTGCTATTGTCGCACAACTGGGTCAGTTCAGGGCGCAGTGCTCTGCGCCCCAAGCCCAACCTTTTTTTGAAGCCAATTATGAATCATGTGCTTCAAAAAAAACAAACAAACATTGGAGTCCATGCCTCCGGTGCCCTGCACATAGATTAGGGGCTGGGCACATGGATTAGGGATTTGAGGAGGGTGAGGAGGCCAGAAATGGATATCTGTCATTGGGGTAGGGATTTGATGGGGAGGATGAGGCCATAAATGGATATGTCAGTGGAAGATAGTGAGACTGTCAGAGAGGGATGGGTGTAAGGCAGGAAGGGAGGGGTGGTGGTGGTGGGGCAGTCGATAGAGGGGTGATAAGGTAGCCAGGGGAATCTATATGTGTTTGTGGAGAAAGAGGAGTGAGTGAGGTTGCCAGGAATGGATATGGGATGGGAGGTGAGCCTCTGTGAATATTAAAGGGCTGACATGGAAGTTTTTGCTATTAGTTGCTCTAGCCACATTTCTCTGGAGGGTCGGGGACTGATGGGGGGTCTGACATGTTTTGGTGGTAAGGGACAGAGGAAGCCAGAAATGTGGGACAGTTGTGGGGTGTGTGTGCACAGTGCAGGGATGGAGTAATTGGGTGATACAGGAGAAGAGAAGTTGACAGAATCCCCCAATGGCAAAATGGAAATAGGACTTTTTTGTATTAGGACTTTTGTATGGAGATTTATTATCTTTATCTATCCATAAATATTTCTAGGATATATGAGAAATGGCTTCGCAGATACAATGCAACTTCAGATGTGTACCCTGAAAATGGTCAACCAGGTCAAGGTCCTAATGAGTGCGCTACTCCATACTTCCCGTGTTACACTAATAAAGACTTATTTCACATATCAGATGAATTTGGATACAACTACTCTACATACCAGGGAATGTAATATTCCATTGCAGCAAGTCTTATCAGATTGAGGTCTATCTTTGGTGGGATGGAAAACCTCTTCAAATGACTGCTTGGTCTGAGGACATCAGCAAGCTCTCAGAACAAATCTGTCCAATCATCTCACTTCAAAAATCCTGATGTTAATTTTCCAGAGTAACTATGTAAACCATATTGCCATTGAACTGCAAAATAAAAAATAATTGCCAGTAGTGGTCAGTTTCTATTGTATGAAAATGTTACTTAATTGTCTATCATTGGGATCCAATGTCTTCAACACCAACTGAGTCACTGGCCCAAAAGAAGCATGGAGGTCAGGAATTCTGTTTTCACTTGCTGCATAATTTTCAGAGTTTCATCTTTGAGCCTCTCTGATGAATGGTCTATGGGCCCTTGTGAGGGTCCTAAGCTGGTCTACTCCTGAAAGGACCAGGCAGGGAGCTAGTTCCTCAAGTTGAGCCTTGAGTGAACAATCATACACATGGAAGTTGTTATTCTAGAATTAAAGATATGGATTTTATGCATACTTACATTGGACCAGTATGGACCAATGTAAGTATGTATGTGCCATACTTGGCCGAGCCTGTGGAAGCTGGAGATCACTGTAGTAGGCACCTCTAGTACAGTGATCAACCGTAGTTCCCGAGTCCCGAACTGAGTGGCTGTCTTACTGCTAAGTGAACACTGGAGGTTTCTCATTTTGCATGGCACACAATTCAGAGAACACTTTTCATTTTCTCAATAAATGTAAATCAATCTCTGATTGGACGAGTTGGAGATCATGATACAACTGCCATGCCTTTCCACCTTGTCTAATCAAAGAACTCTTTGCATTCATTGAGAAAATGCAAAGTGTTCTCTGAATGGTGCCCATGCCGAGCATTTGACCAAGGGCAGCCACTCGGCAGGAGACCTGGAAGCTAGTGGAGATCACTGTAGTAATGGTACCTACAACAGCAATTGCCAGCTTGCAGGGAGATTGGCCAGGTATGGATTGTGCATAGTTACATTGATCCAAGCTAGAGCAATGTAACTATGCAAAACCATACCTGGAATTCGTTTCATAATGGTTAAAGGAATACATTTAATGTATTTGAGGGTTAAGGACCCATCTTCAGTTCTTGTGTAGCGCTACCCCTGTAGGTGCTAGTTAAGATGGGTCCTCTGTTGCCAGCCTGACCTTCCCAAATACTTTAGCCCCTCTGATACACCAGGCTGAGTACTCAAACACAATTTCACAGAGAAATCATTGACAGTGACATTAGTACCCAGCTATAATACTATTTTAAAGAACGCAAGCACCAGACTATTTAGTAAAACAAGCTAATTACATTGTCATAAAATAGCGTAGGTAAAGGTAGACAGAGATAAGGGGTGATATGAATAACAATGGTAAAGTTACACCTAAAATACAGGATAATTATGAGTAACTGGCCCTAGATTTTACCAATCAGCTTAAACTGTAACACAGTCACCTAGATAATCATAAGGGCAGCCAGAAACAGATAATATAAACCCCTGGAAGCTATGCTGCCTTAGGCCTTGGAGTGACTTTGCTAGGCCCAAGTCTGCCTGCAGGACTTCAGTGTTCCTCGAAGGTGAAACATTGCTAAAGTCTATGTAAATACTATGAACAGGGAGGAAAATAATCCAAAAATTAAGAGATTTTTTATTTATTTTTTGCCGGCATGGTTGGGGCCCTTTTGGTGGTGCACTTATGGTGATGCCAAGTGGCTTCCAGATACTCCAAGTTAAAGAAGGTTAAAACGTGAGGAACAACTCTGGTCGGCAAAACAAGACTTAACAGTAATGAAAAGGGCAAGTACAGGGAGGGGCTATGTGGATCTGAGCCAATAGGGTAATCCAGAACAGGTGATATGGCATTGTTCACTGGTATTGTATGCTACACAGATAAAGTAGTGTCTATGGAACCAGATGGTAAACTGTGTTAGCTGTAGGGGAGAACTTATGTTACCCAATATGGGTAGAGTTACACTTTTACCACATGTGCTCCGGTCTAGTCCATGAGGAGAGAAATACAAGCAACAGCAACAGGTCTAAGGAAGCTCAGATGATGGAGAAATGTCTCCCTGTTCACTGTTGTCAGGGTCATATCAGCCCGTTGGAGATGGTTGGAGTGATTTCAGCCAAAATTATTTTACAGTAACATTTCACTTATTTTAATGTAAGGTAAAATATGCTTAAAGTGAATGTGAACCATGTCTATCCTAAAACATTTGAATCATATCCAACCCTTTTAAGACAAAAAAAAAAACCTTCTACACAAATGTATTTTAGTACGTTTATGAGCAGTAACATAACTGCTATGTAGGCTCTGCTTCATAGGCTCCGGGGGGTGGAGAGATTCCTAAGGACTATTGGCAGCTCCTACTGAGGTCACATATCCCAGCTGCTCTCAGGCAACTGTGCAGGTCTGGGCGGATGGTAGGGCATCCTGCAGAGATTTGACCATGGGGGAGTAGAGCCACATAGCTTCCAAGCAAAAGGCAGGCCTGGGTGGGGTGTCATGCTAGCAGCAGTCTCACTGCGGGAGCACAGACGCAAACTGACCATGCTAAGATGGATCTGCTTCCCTGCCTAGTATGGTCAGAAAGAAACAGGATGAAAGGTACCGGCAGGATCTCCAGATGTGTAAAGATATTTTAATTAGGGTTTCACCGATACCGGTACTGATACTAAGCATTTGCTTAAGTATCGGTACTCGAGCAAATGCACTGATACTTAAACCAATACTTTTAGGCTTGGCTCTTTCAGCTGTCAGCGGGATTTCCCCACTGACAGCTGAAATGTAGAAAGAAAAAATCTGGCAATTATAGGTTGTTAAGAAGTGGGGCTGCCGCGTCCTTCAGACATGTGCACTGACAAAAAAATTGTTCATTTTCGTTTCATTCGTTTTTTTGCTTTTTTCGGAAATTCGGAAATTCGGAAAATCAAAAAATTAGTAAATTTGGAAATTCGGAATTCGGAAATCTCCGAATTTCAAATTTTCGGATTTGCGAATTTGCGAATTTTCGAATTTCCAAATTTTCGAATTTCCGAATTTTAAATTTTCGGATTTCCGAATTATCAAATTTCCGAATTTTGGATTTTCGGTTTTTCGTAATTCCAAATTTTCGGACTTTCGGAACTCCCAATTTCCGAATTTTCAGATTTTCGGAATTCGGGAATTCAAAGATTTGAAAATCCCCAAAATTTGAATATCTGAAAAAAAGAAAGAACATCAATTTAATTAATAACTAACTATTAAATTAACGAGTACGAATTTATCCAAAGTTACGAATTATCTGAAATAACGAATGCCGCATCTAAACAAATGGAACCGAACAAATTAATAATAAATAATTAATAATAAATAATTAATAATAATAAAAACTTTTTATTATTATTATTGTTTGAAATCAAATTTGAAAGGGAATTACAATACCTATAATTTAATAATTAGTTATTGTTTACAATTAAACTGATTTTTTTTCTTTTTTTCTGATTTTCGAATTTTCGAATTTTTGAAATTCGGAATTCCGAAAATCGGAAATTCGGAATTCGGAAATCCGAAAATGAGAAATTCGGAAATTCGAAAATTCGGAAATCCGAAAATTCGAAAATTCGTAATTTCGGAAATTTCGGATATTCAGAGATTTCGGAAATTCGTAATTTCGCAAATTTTGAAATTCGGAAATTTGGAAATTTCGGAAATTCGGAGATAACGAATTTGTCAAAATTTGTTAAAAAACGAATTTGGAACTAAACGAATTGCACATGTCTAGCGTCCTTAACAACCGATGACTCATTTAGCTATCAGTGGGGTTCCCCTGTTGACAGCTAAGATGTTAAAGTCCAGCAATTGAAGCTGTCGAAAAAAAAAAAAAAAAGCAGTCGGTTATTGTTTATCATGTATCAATGTATAACCACATTGCTCAGCCGCTGAAACAGAAAAATAATAAGAAACATTGTTACTTTTTGTATCTTTCTGTTTATTCATCTACAGATCAAAGGGATGAACTTCCATCTGCAGATGAAGTCAGTTTAACCAGTCAATTATAAAAAAAATTGTTTGGTGTTTTTTATTAAATGTCCCTCTGTTTAACCCCTAATTTACTCTACTCTAATCAGCCTTAATGAACCCCTTATTCTCCTCTTTAACTGCTTTGCGACAGCCGGCTGTCAATTGATGGCCAGGCAGCGCAGCTCTCGTGGCGGGAGGGCGGCCCTCCAGGGAGCGCCCGCCGCCGGCAGCGTGCTCGCACCGTGTCACTGGGCACCCAATGCGCGTGCCCGGCGGCCGCGATGTCTGCCGGGCACCCGCTATTGCCCGGTAACACAGCAGGACCGTGGATCTGTGTATGTAAACACACAGATCCACGTCCTGTCAGAGGAGAGGAGACCGATGGTGTGTTCTCAGTACAGAGAAACACTGATCGGTCTCCTCCCCTTGTGAATCCCGTCCCCCTACAGCTAGAATCACTCCCCTTCCCTGCCAGTCTCATTTATATAGTAATCAATGCATTTTTTTTTTATAGCACGGATCGCTGTATAAATGTGAATGGTCCCAAAAATGTGTGAAAAGTGTCCAATATGTCTGCCGCAATATCGCAGTCACGATAAAAAAATCGCAGATCACCGCCATTGCTAGTTAAAAAAATAAAAATGCTTTAGATCTATCCTCTATTTTGTAGGCACTATAACTTTTGTGCAAACCAATCAATATACGCTTATTGCAATTTTTTTTTTACCAAAAATATGTAGAAGAATACGTATCGGCCTAAACTGAGGAAAAAAAAACTTTTTTTTATATATATTTTTGGGGGATATTTAGTATAGCAAAAAGTAAAAAATATATATATATTTTTAAACTTGTCACTCTTCTTTTGTTTATAGCGCAAAAAATAAAAACCGCAGAGGTGATCAAATACCACCAAAAGAAAGCTCTATTTGTGAGGACAAAATGATAATGATTTCATTTGGGTACAGTGTTGTATGACCGCGCAATTGTCATTCAAAATGTGACAGCGCTGAAAGCTGAAAAATGGCTTGGGCAGGAAGAGGGTGAAAATGCCCTGTATTGAGGTGATTAATTATTATTTTCCTGCTGACTTTTTTTTTTGTTCACTTTTATTTTATAAGCTATTAGTAATTAAACTTTTTTTTTTGTTTGCTTTGTTTGTTAATATTTTCCCACCTTTAACATATATTTACACGTTTCACATTGAAAAAAGTGCAAAATGTAAAAAAAAATTATTTCATTTGTAAATAACTTTTCAATGCTTTGTACCATTGCTGACAGCTGAAGTGTAAACAAAACAGTTGCGGTAGGTATCAGTAATTGGTATCGGCGAGTACTAAAGAAAAAGTATCGGTACTCGTACGCGTTGTAAAAATGGTATCGGTGCATTCCTAATTTTAATGCTTCTCAAGAAATACAAAAGACTCACAAGTGCATAGTTGGGAACAAAGGCAATGAATCTTCAACTACGTTAATTAGTTAAAGTTAAAAATAAACAAAGTATATCCCTCTATAGTGTGTAGAGTTAGGCGCCGAGGTGTGAGGTCATAATTCCGCAGTGCGTTTCTGAGCATACAGCGCTATGGATGTTGGGAATAGCGGCGCTCCTTGCTCCTGTGCGGTCCAAGCCTCGCTCCAGCTTTTGCCTGGACCCCCCCCCCCCCCCCCCCCCCCCCCCCCCCCCCCCCCCCCCCCCCCCCCCCCCCCCACGGCCATGCCTTTTACAACTACACGGAAGCGGTCCTGGCTATGCAGACACCGCAGCACAGTGGGTGACTGTGTCGGCGTCCCCCCACCTCCACCTCACTCTCTCCCCAGACGTTTTCATTTTGGAACCCACACCATCAGAGCTCAGAACGGACCTGATCTCCATCGGATGTGACAACATTGGAGGACCAGAAAGGATCCACCTGCTGTACTAATCTACCTACACCATCCCCATCAGGATTCGATATGATGCCAGCTGTATGTGGATTTCGCTGTGACCTGTAGTCCCTCCTGCCCTCCTGTCCAGAGATGTGTCTGAACGCAACACTGCAGTTTACCATGTGAGTGGATATTGTTTTTTCAATAAATGCTATTGTGATACATACTCAGAGGCGCCCCTTTCCTTGTGTTATCACCTATATCTATTACCTGTATGTAATTTTTTATCATTTAGCATTGTATACTTTTTATCATTTATCACAGGGTAACTTACACAAAGGAGGGGCTGGAGGAGCTGGACAAGTAGTTTCCAGAGCTCCCTAAGGTAAGCTGGGTTCCACAAGCCCCCCGCCCAAAGTGACTCCTGTCACACATCTCCCTTTTCGGCAGAAGACTAACACAGAAGAAGATCATAAATGGGTTGACTTTTGAAGTTAGTCCATAGCTCCAGTCCCCCAATGCCCGTACCCACACAGTACCCAAAAACACATTGTCCGAAACAGAGCCTTACTCACCCAGCCAACCTGCTGGGGAGAAGTGCAGAATTGGGCTAACTTTACTGTTTTGTTTTTGTTTTTATTCAATAGAACGTCTTTTTTTTTAGGAAAAAATGCAGTGCGACATAAAATATTGTAATGACTGCCATTTTTTTCTCTAGGGTTTCTTCTAAAGAAATATATATACCGTAATGTTTTCTAGCAAAAAAATACAGATTAACAACAAATGTCAGAAAAAGCCAGGGTCAGCAAGTGGTTCATTTCACCTTCCCCATTGATTTCAAATCATTTACCAAAATTGCAAAATTTTGCCAAAATTTCACAATATTTGCCACACATTTGGGGAAATAAAAAGACACTGTTTCTCTTGCCCTGGCTCCTGTCTACAACAACAGTGATATTTTTCAATGCACGTGTTTTTATTTTTTTATGTTTGGCCTGTACCTTTAAATGTGTCTGGGAGATTGCGGTGCACTTTAGGTATTACAGAAGGATAAGAGTAATGTGATCATACAATACGATACGGCTCAAGGCGCAACTTAATGAGTGTAGAGTGATCCGTTTATACTTATATTGTGTCCATGTTTCAGGTCACAGATGGCACAATAATGATTCCTGCCTTACCCCCCCCCCCCCATTCTGATTGGAGAGCACTTAGCTTTTCACAATAGATTAAACAGATCAGAGGTCGGCGTGTTATTAGCAGCTGGCATTTCAGAAAACAACGTAGCGTCCTGTGTCATTTCCAGCTCTAGTGTCTCAATTATCCTTTTCGTTGGGTTTTATTGACGTTTCGTACATGCTTGAACAATCTATTCATCTTGCCTTGTAATTACTGAGCAATTATATTTTATTTTCTGTTCACCACATTGTAATTTTTAAATAGAAACATTGTTAACATTGGCATTAACGGAATTAATTGTCTGCAGTTTGTCCATTTAGATTAATTGATTTTATGGTGCCTCCATTGTGCAGTGCACAGAGATCATGGAATCCATATGTAACGTACGAAAATGGCCTCCCCATATAAAATTAAAAAAAAACAACGTTCCCCAATAACTGGAAATGTATTGGTAACCTGTAAATAATAAATGCTGTTTAACCACTTCAACGCTGGAAGGTTTAATCCCCTTCATGACCAGGCCCTTTTCTTTTGCGATACAGCACTGCGTTACTTTAACTGACAATTGCGCCGTCGTGCGACACTGTACCCAAATAAAATTAATGTACTTTATTTCCCCACAAATAGAGCTTTCTTTTGGTGTTATTTGATCACCTCTGCAGTTTCTTTTTTTGCGCTATAAACAAAAAAAAAACGAACTTTTTGCTATAAAACATATTCAAGGAAAAAAAAAAAAAAATCTAATTTCTTCATCAATTTAGGCCAATATGTATTCTGTTTTTGGTAAAAAAAAATCCCAATAAGCATATAAGGATTGATTTGCGCAAAAGTTATAGCATCTACAAACTGTGGGATAGATTTATGGACTTCTTACTTACCCACTTTTTTTTTACTAGTAGTGGCGGCGAGCAACGATTTTTAGTGGGACTGTGACATTGCAGCGGACAATTCGGATACCTATCTGAAACTTTTGACACCTTTTGGGGACCAGTGACACGAATACAGTGATCAGTGCTTAAAAAAATGCACTGTCACTGTACTAATGATACTGGCAGAGAAGGGGTTAACATCAGGGGCAATCAAAAGGTTACCTGGGAGTGCTTTCTAACTGTGTGGGGGGGTGGTTTAACTGTAGGAAGACAGAGATCTGTGTTCCTGCTTAGCAGAAGCACAATATCTCTGTCTTCCTTACTAGCAGAACGGCGATCTGCCTCTCTCCAAACGATCAGCGGGTTTTGCGGACATCGGGTCCACCGGGAGAGGGGCTGCGGCAGCGCGTGTGCAAGCCCCCCAGAGTCTTAGAAAAATATCACGTACAGATACGTGATTTTGCGCTTAAGGGGCGCCCTGCCTCATTATATGGACGTGGGGCAGTCCTTAAGCGGTTAAACAATAGATAAAGTGATATTTTAGGTTAGGCAATGCTGACCTCAGTTGGATTGAAGCTTCTCTTAGGTACTTCAGGTCCAGCATCTTCCCACTGTAGGTCCTGGATTTTTTTGGACAGAGTAGAAAAAAAGCTAGGACTTTATTTTATGATTTAATTTTTTTACAAAAAAAAAAAAAAACATATCTCAAAGAATCATAACAAGCCAAAAACAACCACCAAACACCCCCCAGAGAGCCTCGGAAATACTCAGGGACAGCACGGATGAACTCGGAAACCCTTGGAAAGGCTTGGAAACACGGAACAGAGTACAGTATTTGCAAGTGTTTCCGAGTATTTTTCTAATGATTTTGTGTATTTCCGAATGGCTCCGAACCATTCCGAGTGTCATCGGCGCCTCCTTGGATTTGTGCCCAGGTTTATGCTGAAGATTATTATTATTACTATTATTATACAGGATTTATATAACGCCGATAGTTTACACAGCGCTTTACAATGTAGAGGTGGACAGTAAATTTACAATACAGTTCAATTACAATACAGTTCTATACATAAGGGACGGGAGGGCCCTGCTCATGGAGCTAGCAATCTAAAGGGAGCGGGAGGTGGTACAAAAGGTAATAGCTGCGGGGGATGAACTCATGGAGATGGCTTGGGTGGAGGCTTCTTATGCGGCGTACACACGATCGGACTTTGTCCGCCGGACCTAGTCTGGCGGTTTGTCCGCCGGACCTTCCAGCGGGGCTTCGCCGGACTTTCCAAGCGTGTGACATGCCCACACACGCCCGGACTGCTCCGGCGGACAATCCGCGGGAAAAAGTCTGCGGGACTTTTGAAAATGAACGGACTTGCCCACACACGGAGCAGTCCGTTCATTTAGAACGTAACTGCAGGTAGACGGGGCTAGCGAAGGCAGTGAATGCCGCCGTGCTAGCCCCGTCACCTGGCATGGATTTAAAGGGAATCCCCACGCCGAAAAAAACGGCGTGGGGGTTTCCCCCAAATCCATCTCAGACCCTTATCCGAGCACGCAGCACGGCAGGCCAGGAAAGGAGTGGGGACGAGTGAGTGCCCCCCCCTCCTGAGCCGTACCAGGCCACGTGCCCTCAACATGGGGGGTGCCCTGGGGAAAGGGAGGCCGTGCGGCCCCCCTACCCAAAGCACCTTGTCCCCATGTTGATGAGGACACGGGCCTCTTCCCGATAACCCTGGCCGGTTGTCGGGGTCTGCGGGCAGGGGGGCTTATTGGAATCCGGGAGCCCCCTTTAATAAGGGGGCCCCCAGATCCCGGCCCCCCACACTATGTGAATGAGTGTGGGGTACGATGTACCCCTACCCATTCACCTAAGGTGTAAAGTGTAAATTAAAAAAACACACAATTTTTAAAAAATATTTTATTGCACTGCTCCGGGGGTCTTCTTCCGTCTTGGGGGGTCTTCTCGCCGGACTCCTCCGCTATTTTACCTAGCTCTTTTACCGAGCAGAGGAGCCCAGCTACCTTCTTCGTCGTCGCCGCCGTCGTCTGGGGGTCTCGATCCGCCTTCGGGGGTCTTCCGGGGTCTTCCGGGGTCTCTTCTGTTCTTGCCGCTGTCGTCGCTTTCTGCGCCGCCGCCGCCTTCTTCTTCTTCTTCCTCTTCTTCTTCTTCTTCCGATGTTGACTCGTTGCTCTCTCTGGCCGGAATGCCAGAGCCGGGCTGTGCTGGGACTTATATAGGGACAAGGGGGCAGGGTCACATGCTCATGTCACATGCTCATGACACTCATGTCACAGTCCCAGCATCCTCCGGTGCCTAGCGGGTGGCTCTCCTGAAAAAAAAGTGTAAGGGTTGATATAAACCTCCAGGGAGGTCTATGTGCCCATTGGCTCTACAACATTCATCAAAACAGCAGCCATTACAGCAGACATTACTCTTCATAACAACTTTGGGAAGAAGCTTTGAAGATTCAGAAATGTTGTTGTTCTTGTTTTTCTTGACACAATGATGGTCAACCCTGAAGGCTTCTTATTAATTGTATTATAATATGAAATGTGGGAGCTCCTTGGGGAATGGTAATCTCGCCATCTCCCCTATTTATGCAGACTCCTTCTGAATCGCTGTCTCCTCAAGCTGGGACTTCATGTTCTCTTTGTGATTCTTTCACTGCCGATTACTTTATTATTCTGAAACTCCCTAATAGAGGCTTTCTAAATAGTTCCCACTAATTAATGTGATTTCTGTTTTCGGAATACGTAGGTTGATTCTGGGCATTGCTAAGCAGCCCAACAAAGGAAAACCGGGGCAATCACTTAACATGCAGCAAGTGTACGAGCAAAATTAAAGAGCTACAATCTCATTACAAAGAAGGAGATTAGTTTAAACTGAAAAACTCTTTAAATTACTTTCAGCTCTTTGAAGTCCTTTCCTTGCAATGGCGAGTAACTGATATGCAAACTCAGCACTTGACACTAGACATGTGGAATTAGTTTAGTTTTTTTTTTCGTTTTCGTTAAAATTCGTTATATTCGCAAAAAATTTTAACAAATGACGAATGTTCGAATCGAACGAATACGAAAAACAACGAAAATCCGAAATAACCAAATTAGAAACAACGAAACTACGAAAGAAGAAAATCCGAAAAAACGAAAACAGGAACAACAAAAATCAAAATGAACGAAAAAATTCGTACATTCGTAACTTTTTTTTTTGTTGAATTGGTAATTTTCCGTGTCTCTTACAATGGCGCTGCTAAACGTGCTTCGAATGGATTGAACGAAAAAATTCGTACATTCGTAACTTTTTTTTTTTGCGATTCGTAATTTTCCATGTCTCTTACAATGGCGCTGCTTAACGTGCTTCGAATGGATTGAACGAAAAAATTTGTACATTCGTAACTTTTTTTTTCGATTCGTAATTTTCCGTGTCTCTTAAAATGTAATAATAGCATACACATTACATAAAATTATGAATTATGCTTCGATTACGAATCTACGAAAACAATGTTACGAAAGTACGAATAAATCAATCTAACGAAAGTACGAATGTAACTAAATCTACGAAAATACGAATGCGTACAAATTTCGAATAAACGAAAATCAACGAAAAAATAACTCTTACGAAAATACGAATCGTTACGAATACGAACACCGACGACTTACGAAATTACGAATCGTTACGAATCAACGGAAACGAAAGAAACGAAACGAAAATAAACAAATTTTTCTATTGTGCACATGTCTACTTGACACCCTCTCATACCACGTGCACCCAACTCATTCCATTACATCATGAATGATGTCTGACAGCTCAGCCCTCATAGAGCAGATTAGAGAAGACTTTAAGTAGAACTTTTTGGTATGGTAGATACGGTAACTACTTAATTGAAAACTAAATGTGGACACACACAGGAACACAAATTCAAACTTCTCTGCACGGTCTTGGCAACAAGAGACATGGAAGCATTTAAAAAATAAAAAAGAACATAGCCAAACCCATAGCTCCGCTCAAGATTTTCTCCTATTAACATACATGGGCAATCCAGTT
Source organism: Lithobates sylvaticus (assembly GCA_028564925.1). NCBI lineage: Eukaryota > Metazoa > Chordata > Amphibia > Anura > Ranidae > Lithobates > Lithobates sylvaticus. Next base: position 74,378,660 of record CM053038.1, read on the forward strand.
GCTGGCTACAATAGCCTGTCCCCACTCTCCATCGAATATATAAAAAAATATCAGCTGCACTCCAACTTTAAAATCTTACTAAACCCACAGCAGTAAAATCAGTCTGTATATGCAGTAAAGCATGCAAGGGGTTAATCCTGTGCATTGTGTAAAAAGGCTGTTTGATCCTGTATGCACAGATCCTCCCCTTCTTTTACTGTCCCCAGTACATCTGCTGATAGCACAGAGCCCTAGGAGTCACTCTGCACATGCTCAGTTTGGTGTGTACTGCTAGAAATCTTTTTTTGGGGAGGGTGCATGTGATCAGCACAGGGCCAATTAGCACTGTCCAGACAGAGGTTCTTGCAGCCTCACAGGACAGCCAGAGGAGAATGGAAACTCCTCCTACAAGCTTTAACCAGTGCTTGGCCAGACACTGATAGAAGTCACAAGACTGCTATATACTGCTGATGAGAAAAGGTTTTTAGCAGTTTATATTTACTAAAATAATTGCATTTCCATGTTCTGTGTACTGTGGGAGACCAGCTATAGTGAATGCAGGGTCCTGAGGGGACCAGATATAGTGAATGCAGGCTCCTGGGGAGACCAGATATAGTGAATGCAGGCTCCTGGGGAGACCAGATATAGTCAACGCAGAGTTCTGGGGAGACCAGATATAGTCAATGCAGAGTCCTGGGGAGACCAGATATAGTGAGTAAAAGCTCCTGGGGAAACCAGATATAGTGACTACAGAGTCCTGGGGAGACCAGATATACTGACTGCAGGCTCCTGGGTTTAGTAGCACTTTGACTCATCTTGCTGTATTTATTGATTGACACCAAAGCCACTGCATACAACATATGTCCACCTGAAAACCAACCTTCCCTGCTGTGTTTCATCACTCCTGGCATTCTCACAAGGATAAGGGGGTGTAGAACCTGCCTAGTTAAGTTGCTAGGATGTTGGCAAATGTAGTTCTTTATGGCTGCTCTGTAATCAGTGGAGCAGATATTGATTGCTTTTGGCTGTTCTGGATCTTACAGACTGCAGGTTTGGTGGCTCTCTCTGTACCTTCCAGAGGCTTCTGGAACATAGAGGGTTGAGCAAGGCAGCCTGAATATTTATTGTGCTCCAGCCAATCCCTTGGGTGGTGTGCCCAGAAGGTGGCTGGAGAGGCATATAAATTCACTAACATTTTGAGCAGCAGCAGTCTTCTTCTGCTTGTTGGAGGAAATTCGCCCACATCTACAGCAGCTATCTGGGTTTCAGCCATTTATTTATCAAGGTCCCAACCGTGGCATAGCTGGAGGGCCTACTCCTGAATATCCTTTTTTTGAAGCTAGTCAAGGGAACCCTCACCTGGGAGCATTGTGAGCATTAACCTTAGTGAAGAGTGTCCGGTAGATACTGGAAGACATTGTGAGTACTGACCTAAGCTAAGATTGAGGAATTCTAGTGACTGTGGGTTGTATCCCTTGGGTGGATGAGCCAGTAGTTTTCCTACCTAGGATAGTTTCTGCCACCTGTACTTATTCCTGCATAGAGACTGCTCAGAGAAACGTAGAAGATAGAAGTGTCCTCCTGTGAATATTCAGTGGATCTGGAGTATCACCTACACCCCATCCAAGTTTCTTCAACAATAAAAATCCTAAAAATACATCACCTAGACTGATAACCATTCCAAAGTGAATGAACTGTTTCAGTGTGCCTGGCTGCCTCTACACCAATCTTTTTTTTTTATATATCTTTATTTATCGAAAAAGTTTTATATTTACAAATAAACATACAATTACACTTATACAAAAGGTGCCTGCCTATTTCTTATACACTTATGTATTAAATTGTAACTCACCCATCTATAGTCATTTAACATTCCTTGTGTCTCCATGGGTTTACTAACACCTTACCTCAACTCACACATCTGACATTCACGTCCATCAACTCACAAAAAAAAAAAAAAAAAAAAAGAAGGGGGGGGGGGGGAAAGGGGAACGGGGAGCCGTAAGTCCCCTACCTCTCTCTTACTAGATCCTTCCATCCTGGGTGTAATATTTTAAGTCTTAACCAGGTCTGCCAAGCATTGTTTGCTTCCTCTCTGTTCGCCTCCTCCTTTTCCCATCTTATCTCCATTTTACACATTTCGTCCATCTCTGTCTCCCACTCATCTATATTAGGACACCTGCTATTTTTCCATTTCCTGGCTATAATAGTTCTTGCTGCTGTTACGAAATATTTCAAGGTTCCTTTTTTTACTTTTTTAACCGATCCCATATTCATGGACATTATTGACATCAAGATATCGGGTTGGATTTCTATTCCTGTCATTAAAGTGTATGTTTTATATATCTGTTCCCAGAAACTATATACTCTGGGACAGTCAAACCATATATGTGACATTGTCCCGACGGCTTGAGAACATCTCCAACATATATTACTATTTTCAGGATTGATTTTGTTCATATCTGTTGGACACCGATACCATCTTGTCAACATTTTATAGTTCCTTTCCTGATCTCTACTAGATTTAGATAGTCTATGAATAATCTTAAAAGCTTCCTTCCATTTTTCTTTAGGAATATCCCTTTCTAATTCTTCTTCCCACCTTTTTATGTATGTCATCTCTTTTACCTCATTATTATTCATTAAGTATCTATATACAGTGGACAGGTTATGAGTCGGTTTCTGTTCTTCTATCAATATTTCTTCCAGAACTAGTAAAGGTCTGTCGATTATGTCTTCTTTTGTTATACAAGAAATATATTTATATAATTGCCAGTACTGAATCCAATTATTTTTATATTCTATACCCATCGCCTCAAATGGTATTATCCTACCTTGCTCTATTGTGTCTCTAATTCTGGTATCTTGTTTTTTGTTCCATTTTAGGAAGGTTCCTACTTTCATTGCCTGTGGAAATTCCGGGTTGTCAAATATGGGGGTCATTGGCCCTATATATGTTGAACCTTTGCCTTGTTTTACTAATCCGTCCCATACTCTCAAAACCCGGGCCGCAAAATACGGCATGTCCCCGTCTAATGGACGTCTTTCCTTTCTAATCCAGGGCAGGGACTTTAGGCTAACAGTTGAGATCTCTTCTTCCAATCTGACCCATTCTTTGGAGTCCTTATTATGAAACCAATCTATAATTCTGGTTATTAAGGCCGCTTTTAAATATGTCGATATATCCGGGAGTGCCAGTCCTCCTTCCTCCTTGGAACGGATCAGTATTGACCTGCTAATTCTAGCAGGTTTCCCGGCCCAGATAAAGCTCCCTATAACCTTTCGTATTTGATTTAGCAATTTCTTTACAGGGAAGAGAGGTATTGCCTGGAATATATATAAAATTTTAGGTAAAATATCCATTTTTATTATATTTATCCTCCCCATCCACGAGTGGTTTCCCTTTGCGTATTGTTGTATTAACTTTGTTATTTTATTTGTGATTGGGAGGTAATTAAGTTCATATAATTTATCTAAATCTTTGGGGATATAGATACCTAAATATTTTACTGCTAGGGGTTGCCATTTAAAAGGGAAGTTAGTCCTAATTATTTCTATTTTATCTTCAGGAAGTAAAATATCCATTATTTCAGATTTACTGTAGTTTACTTTAAAGTTACTAACTTTGGCAAATTTATCAAATTCCTGTATTAAGTTTGGAAGTGTTATTACCGGGTTTGTTATATATACCAACAAATCGTCTGCGTAAACCGACAGTTTGTACTCTGTCTCCCCTACCTTTAGCCCCTGTATATCTATATTTTTCCGGATGGCTATTGCTAGGTGTTCCATGACCAGCACGTATAGTAGAGGAGACAGAGGACAACCCTGTCTAGTTCCGTTAGTTATCCTTATGGGTTCAGAGATATCTCCCACTGCTCTAATTCTGGCGATGGGTTTTTGGTATAATACCATTATTTTTTCTAGTAAATTTGGTCCCATTCCCCATTGCTTCAGTGTCTCTTCGAGAAAACACCATCCCACCCTGTCAAATGCTTTTTCGGCGTCTACCGTCAGAAGACAGGATGGGATGGTGTGTCTCCTGGCATAATCCATAAGCGTTATTGTTTTTGAGGTATTATCTCTTGCTTCTCTCCCCTTTACGAAACCCGCTTGGTCCAGGTGTATATAACTTGGAAGTATAGGGGTTAGTCTGTTAGCAATGACTTTTGAGTATATCCTAAGATCGATGTTCGTAAGCGAGATAGGTCGATAGCTGCCACAGGTAGTGGGGTCTTTTTCGGGTTTAGGTATAAGGGAGATATAAGCTTGCATTCCCTGTGGGACAAAGGGTTGGTTGATTGTTACCTTATTGAATAACTGCTTCATAATTGGAATGAGTAGATCTTTAAACGTTTTATAGAACCTCGGAGTAAAACCGTCCGGGCCTGGGCTTTTCCCTATTACCAGGGAGTTTATTACCTTTTTAATTTCGTCCTCTGTTATCTCTTCCTCGAGTTGTTCTTTATCTAAAGCATTCAATGTTTGTATCGGAGTATTATTTATATATTCTTGGACCTGCTGTTGAAAAGCTTCGGGACTCTTTTCTGCCAATGGATTGGGAATATTGTATAGCTTAGTATAGAAATTTCGAAAGGTTTCGACAATATCTTTTGGTTTATGAGCGTACTTGCCAATTTCAGTTTTAATTTTTATAATTGAGGTTAAATTTGTCTGTTGGTGTATCTTCGTCGCGAGTAACTTCCCTGTTTTGTTTCCTTGGATATAATTTAGAGACCGTATTTTATCTCGGCTTTGTAGGGTTTCTTCGTCTAGTAATGTTTTAAGCTCGTTTTTTTTAGTAGTTAATGTTTTTAATGCCTCCTGTCCCATCGTTTGCTTATGTTCTTTTCCTAGTTTTTCTATTTCTCTTGATAGTTGGATTATTTTATTTCCTTTCGTTTTTTTTAATCTAGACCCATGTTTGATAAATAGACCTCTAATAATGCATTTTAGTGTTTCCCATTGGTTGGGTGGGGAAGTGTTATCTCCCACATGATCTACCGAAAAATTCGTTATTGCTTCCCTAATCTCTATTAAGCATGCTTCATCGAATAGCAAATTATCATTAAGTCTCCAGGAATTCCTTGTTTTTTTCTCTTTATCTATAGTCAGTGTAATATAGATAGGTGAATGGTCTGACCATATAGCACTGCCAATCTCCGGGGAAGAGAGCTCCGGCAATCCTTGTTGGTTTACTAGGAGGTAGTCTATTCGGTGATAGGTTCCATGTACCTTTGATAGGAACGTGTAATCCCTATCCCCCGGATAGGCCATTCTCCATGCATCTACCAGGTGATGTCTTTTCATCATTTCTGCGAACTTTTTCCTTGCAATGTTTTTTTCTTTTTTTGGGGGGGCTGAAGTATCTAGTTCAGGATCAAAAATAAAATTAAAATCTCCACCAATTACCGTAGTCCCTTCTGCTTTACTCATTAAATCTGTGAGAAGTTGTGTCCCGAATTCAATTTGGTCATAGTTAGGCAGGTATATATTAATAAAGGTATATTTCTTGCCAAAGATATTGACCTTCAGCAAGAGCCCTCTTCCATCTTTATTTCTATAAATTTCCACTATTTGGTGTGGTACAGATTTATGTATGGCGATAGCAACCCCTCGAGATTTTGAGTATGCAAAAGAGTCGTGGTACCATGTTGGATAGTGCCTATTTCGTATGATGGGAATATGATCTGTACAGAAATGTGTCTCCTGGAGCATAAGTATTCCGATATTTTGTCTATGGCATGACTGCAGAACTTGAAATCTCTTGGAGGTTGCATTTAATCCTCTAATATTATATGAGCATATTTTGATCATTATAAAGGTTCCACCAGGATAGGAACAAAAAAAAAAAAAAAAAAAATAAGGGAGAGGGAGGGGAAGGAAAAAAAAAAAAAAAAAAAAAAAAAAAATAATAATAATAAAAAAAAAATAAATAAAAAAAAAATAAATAAAAATTTAATTGACTAAATAATATTCTTTAATAAAATTACACTCTCATTCCATTCATTCTACATGTTTGTATCCTAATCTACGACTTATCTAAGTCAACCCTTAATAAATAAGGTCCCTATTTGGGGTACATGAGCACTTCCCCCAGCAGATCGGTGCCCTCCCCAGTCAAATTTATTTTTATATGTTGTTTATATTAAAGAGGAAGAAAAATCGTGCAATATGCTATGCAATCATAGTGGTAGGCAGGGGCGGGGGGGGGGGGTGGGAGGGGGAGGAGAGAAAAAAGAAAAAAAAAAAAAAAAAAAAAAAAAGGAGGGGGCTATTGAGAAGATTGGGGGGACAGGAAAATCTTTAAGGCCTAGCCTATTCTCGCCTATCTAGTACTTGTCTATATAAATGCATATCCATATAAGTGTATAATATCATTACAGTACAGTACACCCTGTCGTTGGTTTAATTCCTATCGTTAACCAGCTCGATGACCCAGGGGGACACCCAGGAAAAAAAAAAAAAAAAAAAAAAAAAAAAAAGGGGGTTATCTTATTAACATTTTAAGTGACAATTTTTGTCCATATGGGACAGTGAAAAGGTATCGCACCTTACACCCAAGAAGAGAAAAAAAAAAAAAAAAAAAAAAAAAAAAAAAGAAAATTTAGCATTAGTGTTCATATATATAGTGTCATTTATTGTCCCTATTGGACAGTGAGAAAAAAAAAAAAAAAAAAAAAAAGGTTTTTAGCATTAGTGTTTGTATATATAGTGTCATTTATTGTCCCTATCGGACAGTGAAAAAAAAAAAAAAAAAAAAAAAAAATATATAAAGAAAAACACCATAGGAAAAAAAACACTGGGATGGGTCATCTTATTTCAATTTTTCTCTCTAACAATAGGAAGATATCTCTTATGAGGCGTGTTTTCATTCTTCCAATTCATTTCCACATATATACATGTCCATACATATATCCATATCCCCCTTAGTTTAGCTCTTACGGCCTTATGTTCATTAGCTTTCCAAAGGAAATTTAAAAATTACGTTAGTGTTCATGCAATTAGTGCCTTTTTTAATGTCCATATTGGACCGTGAAAAAATATTTGCTAGAGAAAAAAGGGAAAAAAAAAAAAAAAAAAAAAGGGAAAATTTTAATTAGTGTTCGTATGATTAGTGTCTTGTTTATTGTCCCTACTGGACTGTGAGAAAAAAAAAAAAAAAAAAAAAATGGGAAAAAATGTTACACTCTGTGAGAAAAAAAAAAAAAAAAAAAAAAAAATTAATTAAATAAAAATAAAAAAAATAAAGAAGTGAGTGAGTCAATGGTGTTCACATACTTTAGTGCCATATTATTGTCCTTAATGGACAGTGAAAAAAAAAAAAAAAAAAAAAATTTTAGAAGAAAACAGAAAAAAAATTAAAAAAAAAATAAATAAAAAAAAAAATTTTGCACAAGTAAAAAAGGAAACGTAAAAAAAAAATTAATGTGTGTGTTTTAGCATGTTATCTCATATCCTCTCCCTATCCCCCCCACCCGTCCACCCCCCCCCCCGTCCTATGTTCAGTCTATCTTCAGTCTATCTTCTTTTTCTAGTCAGTCCCTCCGAGATATCCGAGAATGTCTGCGGCCAGGCCGGTAGGTCAATCAAGGGCAGGTCCAGATTTTTCAGAAAGTCAGGGAGATCTTTTATGTCCCGGAAAACATTCTTTTGGCCATTTTGATGCACTATTATTTGGAATGGGGTGCCCCATCTATATAGAATGCTCTTTTCTTTTAGTATATCCAATAATGGTTTTAGGGCTTTCCTTTTAATCAAAGTGTGCTTGGACAGGTCCTGCAGGAAGATCAATGGGGCCCCCTCGTACTCAAAATTCCTTTGTCTTCTAGCCTCCGCCATAATATTCTCCTTTACCCGGAAAAAATGTATTCTGGAGATTACGTCCCTGGGTTTTGCTAAATCCTTGTCCTTTGGGCCTTGTGTTCTATGTGCTCTATCAATTTCAATACCTGTTGTGTTTGGCTGTTTTAGTATTATGTTGAATATTTCTTGTAATGTATCCTTCAATTTGTCTGGTGTTATTGATTCTGGAAGCCCTCTGATTCTGATGTTATTGCGTCTGGTTCTATTCTCCATTTCGTCGTTTGAATTAAACATTTGAACCAGAAACCTGTCAGTCTCCCGATTTTTTTCCTCTAGATCATAAATTTTTTGATTCATATCTTCCATTTTCGTGTTTATATTTTCCACCCTTTTTTGTGTTTCCAATATTGTTGCTTTTATTATTTGTATCTCGCTTTTATACGAGGTCTCTAGTCTGTGCACATATCTATCCATATCTTCTCTTGTGGGTATTGATTTTATATAAGATTGTATGTCCCAATTTTGTCTGTCTGTATTGTCTTCCATATGTGGTGTATTAGATTGTTCGCCATTCTCCATAGTGATGTTGGTTCTTATTTCTGGATCTCCACAGAGGATCCTACAATCTATTTCGGACGTCTCGGGGTTTTCAAGCGTTGTCTGTGTGTTTGGGTTTTTAAAAAACCCTATTATGTCTGTTTTGGGGTTCGGGCTAGATTTCACTATCATTGGCTGATTTTTTGAAGGCCCTCCAGCAGACCCTCTTTTAATTTTTTGTGTGTGTGTACTTTTAGGGGGCATTCCCCAAGAGAGGGAGAGGATAATTTTGGAAATTGGGGTATTGAGGTATAATTCCCCTAGCTTAGTATTGTTTTCCTCCTTATTCCTTTCCTCCCTCTTGTTACCCTTTCGGTAAGTCCTGTATGTCCCGTAGGGCTACCGAGCCTCTATTGTGGGGACTTTAAAGACTCATTAAGTATAAAAATCGCTTAAACTGTATTTATCCCTTTATATGCGTTTTTAGAGGCAAGAGCAAGAATGGACTTTGCTTTTCCCCTGCGTGCGTTTAATGCGGAATATATAAGGCCCTATAGGGATCTTATATAACTTGCGTTCTTTAAATTTTGCGAGGTATTATGTTCCCATGCAGGTGTAATATAAGGTGCATTAGGGTCAGTGAAATATTCTTCGGCTTTTCCAGCATACAGTCCCACAAACATATAATATACAGTCTACAGCTTCTTAGAGTATTTCAGTCCGTGGTCTTTAGTGTGCTGGTATAACTATTATCTTGCATAGTTTTTACCCAAAATAGACCAGTAGTAGGGAAGATAAATAGCGATGGGGAAAAGAAAAAAAGGCAGGGAAACAAATTTAGGATTTCGCTCTTATTTTGTGAGTTTCACATCTCCAAGTCTGTTTTTCCTTTTTCCGCTATGTATTTGATGACCATTGGGTAAAGGGTTTTAAATACAATTTCTGTCTTCTGGGATATAACCCAAGTGTAACCCAATTTACCCTCTTATTTATGTCTGTAAAAAGTCCCCGGGGTATCTATAGCTCTATATGATAGCGCTTACCCCTCCTGCTGTCTTCGGCTCTTGTCGTTCCTCTATTTCGGCTGCTTCGGCTGTTTCCGTGTGGCTGAGATAGAATTCGGCTGCACTCGTTTTGTTCGTAGTCAGTAAGCTGGCTGCTATGTTTCCCGGAGACTTACGAGTGTCTCCCCGAAGTCCTGGTCGGCTCCGTCAAGCCACTCCGCACAGCACAGCACAGGGGGATCGCGTAGGGGGATCCGTCCGCTCGGTGAGGTAGGTCTCCCTTCCCGCTAAGTGCGGGGTCTTTGTAGAGGGTTTTGTAGAGCTGTAGAGCAGGCAGGATAACCTTGCATAGAACCGCTCGGCATAGGTACTAGTCCTGTACTGCTGGGACTGTCTCGCTTTGCCGCTTCACTCCGACCATCGGATCCTCATCTGGGGATTACCATCCTATGTCGGCCCTTGACATCAGCTCATCAGGGTTTGCAGCTGATTTGACTGGGGAGGGAGGAGAGCAGGAGCTCTCAACACACGTCTGCCTTGTTCAGCGTCATCCCCCCTCTGTCCAATACATCCCTCTACACCAATCTTGGGAAAGAACCAGTTGTATTACAGCGGTCATTGTATTACAGGAGTCATGAAAATAAATTGAGTCATAGACTTCTCCCTACTTGGTGGTTCCAAGTATTCCCTTGGAGGGTGGGATGGTTAAACCAAGCCTGTATTTTGCCTAAATGCAACATGGTCTCCTGCCTGGCAGGAGCCAGTGAATATTAACATTTGCTGGAATTACTGGAACTAATTACTGGAACCAATCCCCCTGTGGCCCTCCTTGTGTTTACAATGCTTCAGTTTGTGAATGAACAGGGAGCCTCTGTACAACGTGCTTCCTGTACATTCACTCTGCAGATGAGGCTGCATAAATAGGATTGAGGAATCCGTGTCGTTAATCTCTTCTCTGTCTCAAAAGTGAGGGGTTGGGTGTCTGTTTAGACCCCTGATATTTCACCAACCCCCACGGGGCTGTAAAAAAAATGTAAAAAAGTAAAAAATCTAAAATTTTAAAAAAAATCAAAAAACATAATTAAAAGGCTCATTCTGACAGATATTCTGGTTGCATAAATGAGTGGTTTGTTCATGTGGCTGGAGCAACCTGTTCCTGTCAGCCTGGCTGTACGGGGTCCCATGATTTCTAATAGCAGCTCTGCCTCCGCTAACACCAATGATGGGACGCCCTTCCTTCTACTGACACAAATGATGGAACACTGTCCCCCTCCACTGATACCAACAACGGTGCACTATTTTCTTCACTGACACCAATCCATAATGATGGGGCAGGGCCGGGACAAGGGGTGGGCAGGAGGGGTGGCTGCCCTGGGCACTGTGGTATCATGTGAGGTGGGGGGGCACCACAAGGAGATTGGGGGAAGGGGATTTATGTTGGGAGGGGGAATTTGGGGGGCAGCAGGGGGTAAGAATTGTTCTAGGCAATATCTTTTACACCATACGCAACTGTCCAGAGCTGAATATTTTAAATCCCTAGCCATGCATTTGGTGAATGCAGCGAGACTGTGCATTCCAGTCCATTGGCGATCCACACACATTCCGACGATAGGCGAGTGGTTCTTGAGGATCTCAAAAATAGAGGAAATGGAGGAACTAGTACATATCTCCCAAGAGCGGATTCAAAAGTTCAACACTACTTGGGCATGTTGGATCTACTTCAGAACAACTCAACGCTTTCAAACTTGTAACACTTGAAAGACTATCTCTATCTCTATCAGATTGGCACTGATTTAGGTGATGAAACCGCACTGAGGTAACTGTATCCACCTACATAACGCCCCTGCCATAGTCCCCCATGTGCTGTATCTACCCCCCCCCCCCCCCCCCCCCCACCCTACACCTCCACCTTCTCCCTTTCCTTATCCTCCCCCCCTCTTTCCCTGATCTGGCTTCATTCCTCCTACGTCCCACAACCTCCCCAACCTCCCCCCTTTTTTCCTTCTCCATCTACTTCTACACTCTACCTGAACTTCTACTTGCTTCTTTAACTTACCTCTCTCTACTCTACCTTTTCTGGGCTGACTGCATCAATAGACAATCTTAGATGGCCGTAAGGCTACGCAACCCATTCTTGCCAGCCCTGGATTCTATGTTAAGATTCCTTATGTTAGTACAACCCTCACGTTTATACATGTCTCATTGCAATGTCTTGGAATCTCTTAAGCATTCTGTTCTATATTTTTGTGTTGCTGTTTAAGCTGTTTGTTGCAAATTTCAATAAAAACTTTATGGAAAAAAAAAAAGAATTGTTCTAGGTGTGAAAATTTGGAGGGGAGTGCTAGAAGTGGTGATTTAGGGGGATTTGTGTTAAGAAGTGGGATGGGGGAAGAGGATTTGCGCTAGAAGGGGGGTTTGGGGGGTTTGTGCTAGTATGGAGAAGTGGAATTTTTCATGGGAGGGGGGAGTCTGGAGTTGGGGGAGAGGATTTGTGCTCAAAGGGGAAATTTGAGGGGTAGAGGATTTGTGCTAGGAGGGGGAACTTTTTTTGGGGGGAGGGAATATTTGAGCTGGGGGCATACTGGGAGAGAGAGGATGTAAGGCGAGGGGGGATGAGGGGAAGATTTGTGCTGGGAGGGGGGGAATTTTAGCAGAGGGGATGGATTTGTACTGGTAGGAGGGGAATTTCTGCTTAGAGGGTAAACATGCAGACTGGTCCTCAATTTTTTTTTTGGGGGGGGGGGGATTTTCCTGAACATAGTGCTCATACATCTTGGGGTGGGGGCGCGCAATTTGGCATGTTCGCCCTGGGCTCTAGATGACTTTGTCCCAGCACTGTGATGGGGCACTATTCCTTCCACTGACCAATGAAGAGGCACTATTTCTCCTTCCACTGACCACCAAGCCTAAGCTCTCTTTTATTGACATTGGAACGTTTTCTACTCTCACCGGCAACATTTGCCCCCCCAAAAGTCTGAAGGACAGTGAATTGGCTCTTTGTTTAGAAAGTCTGGCGGCCCCTGTTCTATAGGGATGCCACAGTTATGGTGCAGGCATGGTTACCTTGGTCCACCTTGGTCCAATGCAACTATACAAGAATATCATTAGCTTTAAATGTTCCAACCCAGCCAGACACTAGGAAATAAGTCATGGCAAAACACAATTTGTTACAGCGGAGTTTCCTTTTAACGTCGAAGAAATGACTTATTCTTTCCCAATCAATCTATTGTTTGTCATTGTGCAGTGGAATTGTCTTCCGTCTTTTCTGAGCCTCAGTCCCTAATAATTCGGATGAGCGCCAAGAGAAGGTCCCCGCGGAGCCCGCTGTGCATTCTATGTGCTGCCACAGGCTTTTACCCAGACATCGCTGCTCCTGCACTTCAATCCTCAGGGATGTCTGAAAATTTCCTCTGCGATTTTCCATGTTCTGGGGGCAGAAGAAAACAAGCCATTGGTGAGCAGAAATCACTGCTCACCATCTCTCCACATCACGTCTCCTTCGAAGCACACCCAGGGTAATTACACTAAGGAAACTTAAATGTAAAGGAAAATGAAAACCGTTTTGTTTATTTTTAACTATTTTTAACTTTTACCACCGCTTACAGGTCAACCAACATACACTGTATTACCAAAAGTATTGGGACGCCTGCCTTTACACGCACACAAACTTTAATGACATCCCAGTCTAAGTCAGTAGGGTTTAATATTGAGTTGGCCCACCATTTGCAGCTATAACAGCTTCAACTCTTCTGGGAAGGTTGTCCACAAGGTTTAGGAGTGTGTCTATGGGAATGTTTGACCTTCCGCATTTGTGAGGTCAGACACTGATGTTGGACAAGAAGGCTTGCAGTCTCCGCCCAAATTCATCCCAAAGGTGTTCTATCGGGTTGAGGTCAGGACTCTGTGCAGGCCAGTCAAGTTTCTCCACCCCAAACTCACTCATCCATGTCTTTACGGATCTTGCTTTGTGTACTGGTCCAAATCATTTGGTGAAGGGGGGATTATGGTGTGGGGTTATTTTTCAGGGGTTGGGCTTGGCCCCTTAGTTCCAGTGAAGGGAACTCTTAAGGCATCAGCATACCAAGACATTTTTGGTGAATTTCATTCTCCCAACTTTGTGAGAACAGTTTGAGGACGGCCCCTTCCTGTTCCAACATGACTACGCACCAGTGCACAAAGCAAGGTCCATAAAGACATGGATGAGCGAGTCCTGACCTCAACCCGATAGAACACCTTTGGGATGAATTAGATCGCAGACTGCGATCCAGGCCTTCTTGTCCAACATCAGTGCCTGACCTCACAAATGCTCTTCTGGAAGAATGGTCAAACATTCCCATAGACACACTCCTAAACCTTGTGGACGGCCTTCCCAGAAGAGTTGAAGCTGCAAAGGGTGGGCCAACTCAATATTGAACCCTACAGACTAATGCCCCGTACACACGGTCGGATTTTCCGACGGAAAATGTCCTATCGGACAATGTTGTCGGAAATTCCGACCGTGTGTAGGCTCCATCGGACTTTTTCCGTCGGATTTTCCGACGGACCAAAGTTTTATCTCCTGCTCTCAAATCTTCCGACAACAAAGTCCTATCGGACTTTTTCCGATCGTGTGTAGCGAATTCCGACGGACAAAGTGCCACGCATGCTCAGATAACATTACAAGACCAAAGCTATTGGCTACTAGCCTCTACGTAGTCTCGTCGTAGGCAACAAACGTCACCACGTTCAGAATGATCGGATTTTCCGACAACTTTGTCCGACCGTGTGTATGCAACACCAGTGTCGGACAAAATCCATCGGAAAAAATCCGATGGATTTTGTGGTCAGATTTTCTGACCGTGTGTACGGGGAATAAGACTGGGATGCCATTAAAGTTCATGTGCGTATAAAGGCAGGTGTACCAATACATTTGGTAATATAGTGTATGTTGGTTGACCTGTAAGTGGTGGTAACCTGGCTGAAAATGGCAGGAAAAACATTAACCCTTACAGCCTGGTTACCATTTCAGGTCAATCTGAGGACACAGGAAAGCATACAAATATTGTAAGATTTGGCACCTGGGTGTCTCAACTAACATGAGGAAATGAGCTCAGTCAGGGAAAACAGGCAGACACGTTGACTCCTACATGGGGTCGCATTTTTGGCAAATGTACATGCATTCCATGGCAGCTTCATTGGGGGGATAACGGGGGAACAATGCAAATGTGTCTGATTTAAAATACTAATGCCCATATGGGGAAAACTAAAAAAAGCCCTTTGTCTCCCTTTATATTTACCGGTGACCGTCTTTCTCTTTCAAAGTTCTCAGTGTCTACATTACACTGCTTACAACACGGAGGACTTGAGAGTAACGCAAAGTGACGACTCTGATGGTCTTGCTAAAATATAAATGCACAGAATTTAATCAGTGCAGCATTGACTAGAAAAGCAGACAGACAGAAAGTGCAGCCAGCAAATATGGCAATTTCCGGAGTGAAGTGCCATGTCACATACCCATTTCGAGACGAGCCAAGCCAAGAGTTGTCACCTCCAATCAATTCACTCCGCTCTCTCTTATTAATCAGCAGAACGCAGCACGTCCTTCCTAAATAAATGTACACCAGCACAGAAGACTCTGCAACGTGCCAACCACAGAGGAAATGGAAGTCCCAGCGTGCAAAGGAGATGAGACATAACAAGTTGGATGAATGGAGCCATTTGAGGGTAGCGTCTGTCCGCCTATTAGTCTATCCATTATCGATCTTCTCTGGCCAGCACTGCGAAGGAAAAAGATTTGGGTGGAAACTTATTTCAGATGATTGCAAAATGAACAAACAGTGAGACCAGGCAGCGGTAAAAGTGAATATAAATCTAGGCTGCATCACTAGGAGGAAGGGGGTCCTGATTTCTGTATATAGATCTTTATATCACTAAAGGGGTCACCGGCAGGAGAATCGAGGTCCTGATTCCTCTATATAGATGTAGGTGGAGTGCTGCGGTACGGTGGCAAGAAACACAGTTTTGGGGGGCGCTGCGCAAACAAACTGAAAAATACTGAACCCCCCATCAAATGCAGCCACTGTGTCCTTTAAATGCAGCCAGTGTGCCCATCAATTGCAGCCATTGTGCCCATCAAGTGCAGCCACGGTGCCCATCGTATGCAGCCACTGTGCCCATCATATGCAGCCACTTGTGCCCATCATATGCAGCCACTTGTGCCCATCATATGCAGCCACTGTGCCCATCAAATGCAGCCACTTGTGCCCATCATATGCAGCCACTTGTGCCCATCAAATGCAGCCACTTGTGCCCATCATATGGTGCCACTGTGCCCATCAAATGCAGCTACTTGTGCCCATCAAATGCAGCCACTTGTGCCCATCAAATGCAGCCACTTGTGCCCATCATATGCAGCCACTGTGCCCATCAAATGCAGGCACTTGTGCCCATCAAATGCAGCCACTTGAGCCCAGTATATGCAGCCACTTGTGCCCATCATATGCAGCTACTTGTGCCCATCATATGCAGCCACTGTGCCCATCAAATGCAGCCACTTGTGCCCATCAAATGCAGCCATTTGAGCCCAGTATATGCAGCCACTTGTACCCATCATATGCTGCCACTGTGCCCACTGACCCCCCCCCCCCCCCCCACTCGCGGGGCACGCGGCTCTGGCAGCACCCAACCCCCCCGGAACGCGGCTCTGACAGAGGGGACTTACCGCAGCAGCTCCTCTCCAATGCACTAGAGCCGCGGCGACCTCCGATCCAGCGTGTGTCTCCTCCGCTCCTCTCCCTAAGCACCAGGCATCCAATAGGGTGGCACTTTGGTAAATCAGGAAACAGGTCTGATGCCCTGCCTCCTGATTGGCGGGGAGGAAGGTTAGTGTGAAAATAGCGAAAATTCATTTGCCATCGTCACACAATTGGGTGGGATCAGGGTGCACACTCTGCGCCCTGAGCCCACCCTATTTTGAAGCCTATCAGAGCCTTTGACTCTAGACAGGTGCTTCAAAAAGTACCATCCCACCATAGGAATCCATGCGTCAGGGCATCCTGAAAGGGGCCTTTTGAGAATGGGTGCAGTAGTGGTCAGATAGAATGGAGTGATAAAAGTGGCTTCAGCCCAGCCAGGACAACATTATCCCCAGTGCGGGCTGTGTGTGAGAGCACTGTGGGCCCCATCCCATTTAGGGCCTGTGTGGCCTGCAGATGGAGGATACACCACTGGTTGCAGAAAAAGTAGGAAGTGGCAGTCATACAGAAGGCAGCCAATAGACTTCCAAGCCCTAAGTTCCATCTCTATCTGCTTCTCAGAAAGTTCACTTCAGCTGCACTGCACTATTATGCTTCAATGTAACCTCTTCACACCTAAGGGTAAAACAAAATGCCTAAGCACAATTTTGCAACTTTGACATGTGTTATTAACCACTTTGTGACCACCGGCTGTCAAATGACGGCCAGGCGGCGCAGCTCTCGTTCCGGGAGGGCGTCATATGACGTCCTCCCCTTCTGTGCACTCCTGGGAGCGCGCGTGCGCCGCCGGGAGCACGCGCGCGCACTCGCCGTGTCACTGGGCACCCGATGCGCGTGCCCAGCGTCCGCGATGTCCGCTGGGCACCCGCGATTGCCCGGTAACACAGCGGGACCGTGGATCTGTGTGTGTAAACACACAGACCAACGGTCCTGTCAGAGGAGAGGAGCCGATGGTGTGTTCTCTGTACAGAGAAACACTGATCGGTCTCCTCCCCTTGTGAGTCCCCAACCCCCACAGTAAGAATCACTCTAAAGCCCCATACACACGGTCGGATTTTCCGATGGATTCTGTCCTATCAGACAATGTTGTCGGAAATTCCGACCGTGTGTAGGCACCATCGGACAGTTTCCATCGGATTGTCCGACGGACAAAGTCCTATCTCCTGCTGGATAGATTTTTTGACAACAAAGTCCGATCACACCAAATCCGATCGTGTGTAGCGAATTCCGACGGACAAAGTGCTACGCATGCTCAGATCACATTACAAGACCAAAGCTATTGGCTACTAGCCTCTACGTAGTCCCGTCGTAGGCAACAAACGTCACCACGTTCAGAATGATCGGATTTTCCGACAACTTTGTCCGACCGTGTGTACGCAAAACCAACATCGGACAAAGTACGACGGACATGATCCGACGGACCTGGTCCTCGGATAATCCGAGCGTGTGTATGGGGCTTTAGGCTGCTTTCACACTGGGGCGGTGCGGGGCGGCGACGGTAAAGCAGCGCTATATTGCGGCCGCTAGCGGGGTGGTTTTAACCCCCGCTAGCGGCCGAAAAAGGGTTAAAAACCTCCGCAAAGCGCCGCTGCAGCGGCGCTTTGTGGGCGGTATCCCCGCGGTCTCCCATTGATTTCAATGGGAAGGAGCGGTAAACACACCGCTCCTTCACCGCTCCAAAGATGCAGCTAGCAGGACTTTTTTTACCGTCCTGCTAGCGCACCGCTCCAGTGTGAAAGCCCTCGGGGCTTTCACACTGGAGACACAGCAACAGCTGTTTCGGGTCGGTTTGCAGGCGCTATTTTTAGCGCAATAGCGCCTGCAAACCGCCCCAGTGTGAATGCAGCCTTAGGGAACATAATTAACCCCTCCCCGCCCCCTAGTGGTTAACCCCATTCACTGCCAGTGTCATTTATACATGAATCAATGCATTTAAATAGCATTGATTGCTGTATAAATGACAATGGTGTCAAAAATGTCCGATGTGTCCGCCATAATGTCGCAGTCACAATAAAAATCGCTGATCACCGCCATTACTAGTAAAAAAAAAAATATTAATAAAAATGCTATAAAACTATCCCCTATTTTGTAAACGCTATAACTTTTGCGCAAACTAATCAATGATCGCTAATTGGGATTTTTTTTTTACCAAAAATATGTAGAAGAATACGTATCGGCCGAAACTGAGGAAAAAAAATGTTTTTTTATATATTTTTTGGGGATATTTAGTATAGCAAAAAGTAAAAAATATTGTTTTTTTTTTTAATTTGTCGCTCTTCTTTTGTTTATTGCGCAAAAAAGAAAAACCGCAGAGGTGATCAAATACCACCAAAAGAAAGCTCTATTTGTGGGGAAAAAATGATAATAATTTTATTTGGGTACAGTGTCGTATGAGTGCGCAATTGTCATTCAAAGTGCGTCAGCGCTGAAAGCTGAAAAATGGCTTGGTCAGGAAGGGGGTTAAAATGCACTGTACTGAGGTGGTTAAAACCGTACATATCACAACTACTTTGTGCATGCAGGTGGATTATCCCTTGTTTTTTTTCAGGACAAATTGGGCTTTCATTTGGTGGTAAATGGTAATAGATATCTCCTGATTTTTGTTTTATTATCATAGGAAAACTGGCCAAAAATAGTAGAAACAAAATAATAAAAAAAAAGATAGGTGTATATTTCTTGTTATACCATAACCTTCCACCAAAGAACAACCCAAAATAAATTCTCCTGCTCTGGACAATCGCAGCGACACCAAATACTGTATGTGAATGTTAGTTGGCGTTTGTACCCGTAGTACAGCCCAGAAACAATAGTGCGCTTTTTTTTAATTTTTTTTATAGCCTACCTAAAACACACTGACATTAACTGACACCGAAACTATATATATATATATATATATATATATATATATATATATATATATATACTTTATGCTTTTTTTCGGAACTTTGGAAATTCGGAAAATCGAAAATTCGGAAATTTGAAAATTCTGAAATTTCGTGAATTTTCACATTTCTATTTTTCGGATTTCCGAATATCGAATTTTCAGATTTCCGAATTTCCGAATTTTCGGATTTCCGAATTTCGAATTTTCGGATTTCCGAATTTCGAATTTTCGGATTTCCAAATTTCGAATTTCCGGATTTCCGAATTTCGAATTTTCGGATTTCCGAAATTCCGAATGATCGAATTTCCGAAATTCCGAATTATCTAATTTCCGAAATTCCGAATTATCTAATTTCCGAATTTCAAATTTTCGGATTCCTTCCAATGGGCAGGGGCGGCGGTGCGCTCTCAAACCGCCAATTAGAAGGAATGGGCAGCGCTTCCGATGTGTCTAAAAAGCGCTTCCAAAGCGCCTGAAAAGCGCTTCCAAATCACCACAACATGGGCGCGTTTAGCCCCTTCTTCAGCTGCTAGCAGGGGTTAAAAGCGCACTGCTAGCAGCCGAAAAGCGCCACTCAAACGGCTTTAGCGCTAACACGGTCGCTGCCCCTATGTGAAAGTAGCCTTATACTTCCTATTCCTTTGGGCACCATAACGACAAATGCTGTCAGATGAAATCATCATCTACATCTTAAGATTGCGATTGACACCATCCTTTGTGAGCATCCTGTTATCCATTGTCAAAATATTTGGTAACATTTCTGCTTGAGTTCCTCCTCTTCTCACATTTATTTTAGGTGAATTTGTCACGTAACACATCATGCCTAAGTAATACTAAAGCCCAGAAGCGGGCACCAGCAGGTCCATCTACGCACCTTTTACGTCTAATTGAATCTTCTTCAATGCACCCTAGGGGGCACCCTAGGTCCAGCCACACTCAGCAGGCAGGATTCAACTAAAATCAAATCATGCATGGCCTATTTATGAAATGTCCCGAAATTTTCTATATATTTTGGTTTTATCATTTTCTCACATGGAAGTTCTTTCCTTTGAAGCTGCTCATGCCTGCTTATTAAAAGGAAAGTTTGTCTTAAGCCCCATACACACGGTCGGACAATCCGCGGACCAGGTCCGTCGGACCATGTCCGTCATACTTTGTCCGATGTTGGTTTTGCGTACACACGGTCGGACAAAGTTGTCGGAAAATCCGATCATTCTGAACGTGGTGACGTTTGTTGCCTACGACGGGACTACGTAGAGGCTAGTAGCCAATAGCTTTGGTCTTGTAATGTGATCTGAGCATGCGTAGCACTTTGTCCGGTCGGACAACCGTACACACGATCGGATTTGGTGTGATCGGACCGTGTTGACGGCAAAGATTTCCAGCAGGAGATAAGACTTTGTCCGACGGACAAACCGACGAACACTGTCCGATGGTGCATACACACGGTCTGATTTTTCAACAACCTTGTCCGATCGGACCAAATTGATGAAAAAGTCCGACCGTGTGTATGGGGCTTTAGACATCTCTCTGTTACACAAAATAACTTAATCTTAATGCCTAAGCACAATTTTGCAACTTTGCCATGTGTTAGTAAAACCGTACATATCATCACATCTACAGATGGATTATACCGCGTTTTTTTCAGGACAAATTGGGTTTTCATTTGGTGATGAATGGTTCCTGATTTTTTTTTATTATCAAAAGAAAACTGTCCCAACATATAAAAAAATATATATATATATTTTTTAGATTTAGCTGTATATTTCTTGCTACTGCTATAACCTACCACCAAAGACCAACCTAAAATAAATTCTAGACATAGAATTGTGCACTGAGAAAAAATCTGTTCATTTTCGTTTCATTTGTTTTTTTGCTTTTTTCGGAAATTTGGAAAATCGAAAATTCGGAAATTTGGAAATTCAGAAATTCAGAAATTTCGGGAATTTTCACATTTCTATTTTTCTGATTTCCGAATTTCCGAATTTTCGTATTTTCGGATTTACAAATTTAGAATTTTCGGATTTCCAAATTTCGAATTTTCGGATTTCCAAATTTCGAATTTTCGGATTTCCAAATTCGAATTTTCGGATTTCCAAATTTCGATTTTCGGATTTCCGAAATTTCCGAATTATCGAATTTCCGAATTTTCGAATTTTCGGATTTCCGAATTATCGAATTTCCGAATTATCGAATTTCTGAATTTTTCAATTTTCGGTTTTTCGGAATTCCGAATTTTCAGACTTTCGGAACTCCGAATTTCCGAATTTTCGGATTTTCAGGATTCGGAAATTCAAAGATTTGAAAATCCCAAAATTTGAAAATCTGAAAAAAAGGAATAAAATCAGTTTAATTAATAACTAACTATTAAATTAACGAATTTATCCGAAGTTACGAATTATCTGAAATAACGAATGCCGCATCTAAACAAATGGAACGGAACAAATTAATAATAAATAATAAAATAATAATAATAATAAAGGTTTTATTATAATTATTGTTATTTATTATTATTAGATTGTTACATTCCATTTAATTAGATGCGGCATTCGTTATTTCAGATAATTCGTAACTTCGGATAAATTCGTACTCCTTACGTTCACCAACAGACAAATTTGAAAGGGAATTCCAATACCTATAATTTAATAGTTAGTTATTATTTAGAATTAAACAGATTTTCTTTTATTTCTGATTTTCGAATTTTCAAATTTTAGAATTTCGGAATTCCGAAAATTCGAAATTCGGAATTCGGAAATTCGGAAATCCGAAAATCGGAAATTCGAAAATTCTGAAAATCGGAAATTTGAAAATTCAAAATTCGGAAAATCGAAAATTAGGAAATCCGAAAATGCGAAATTCGGAAATTCGGAAATTTTGGAAATTGACAAATTCGGAAATTCGGAATTAACGAATTTGTCAAAATTCGTTAAAAAACGAATTCGGAACTAAACAAATTGCACATGTCTAATAAATTCTCCTCCTGACGATCACAGTGATACCACATATGTGGATGTTACTCGTTGTACAGCTTAGAAACAATAGTGCGCAATTTGCTATTTTTTTTATATATCCTACCCACAAAGCATCTGGAAAGTATTCACAGCGCTTCACTTTTTACACATTTTGTTCTGTTACAGCATTATTCCAAAATGGATTCAATTAATTATTTTCCTACCACTATGCCAATTTTCTACATACCATACTATGTTTGTTACATGTGATTATGGACACAAACCTATGAATGAGTTTTCTTATATGTTATGCAATTATTATGTAGCAATAAACATTATGTGTGTTTTTTATATTGACTGCGATTCTGTTGCCGCACATACCTCATATAAAGTCCCACCTTAGTTCTCTTTTGTTTCTACTGAATGAGGGATGGAGACGTTTTCACATACGTTTCCTATAAAGTCCCACCAAGCCCCCCCCCCCTTTTTTTCATATTATTTCCACTTGCCTAAAGTGAGCAGGAAATTGGGGGGTTGCACTAACTGACACTGATACTAATAAAAAAAAAAAAAAAATCCTGTCCCAAAAAAAAATCAGACTTTTAAACCTGAGCTTGACCTTTGACCCTGACCTTGACCCAAACACTAACATTTGCAAAACCTAGATCAAACCTTGGTCAAGGTATTTTTTTATTATTTTATTTTAATTTAATTCATTAAATTCATTAATTCTTTTTTTTTTATTTCTCTCTCTGCAAGGACAGAGAGAGGTATGATGTGTCTCCTCCATTCACAGGGAGAGAAAACACGGGGACGTGCTTCACAGTGACTGATCACCAGTGGTGGCTGGTGGGCTTTTTTGTGCTGTTTAAGTGCAGCCAGGGCGGGGGGGGGGGGGGTCAGTGGTTGTCGTTTGACACCCCCCCTCCCGGCAGCACTT
Source organism: Lithobates sylvaticus (assembly GCA_028564925.1). Lineage (NCBI taxonomy): Eukaryota > Metazoa > Chordata > Amphibia > Anura > Ranidae > Lithobates > Lithobates sylvaticus. Next base: position 74,401,495 of record CM053038.1, read on the forward strand.
AACCAGCACAACCCCCCCCCACCACCACCACAGCACTTAACCAGCACAACCCCCCCAACACTTAACCAGCACAACCCCCCCCCCCCCCACCACGGCACTTAACCAGCACAACCCAACCCTACCAGCACTTAGCCAGCGCAACCCTAAACCCCCCCTCCAGCGACATTTAACCATCACCCCCCCCACTGCCTGCCCACCCGCTCATTGTCTGCCCGGCACTTACCCCATCTTGGTGGCAGGTCAGGCAGCGGGTGACAGCGGTGAGCTGTGGGACGGGTGGCGTGTCAGGCAGCGGGTGACAGTGGCAAGCTGTGGGACGGGTGGCGTGTCAGGCAGCAGGTGACAGCGGCAAGCTGTGGGATGGGTGGCGAGCTGTGGGTCAGGCGGCAGCTCCTGTATCTTCCATGCTTCCACCGTGCGTCTCTTCTTTCCTCCTGCTAGGCATCCAATAGGATCGCCTGTCCTTTCAGCCAAGCAGGTGACGGGTCTCAGAGCCGCTTCCTGATTGGCCGGGAGGATTATTAGTGTGGCGATAACGAATATTCATTTGTTATCGTCACACAACTGGGTGGCCTTCGGAAGCAATGCTCTGCGCCTGGAGCCCACCCTTTTCTGAAGCCTTTTATAGCCTCTGGCTCTAATCACATTCTTCAACCCCCCCTCCCATTGGAATCCATGGTCACAGCGATCAGGTATGGGCTAGATCGTTAGTACGGGGCCTAGGTCTCTCGGTGAGACCCTGGTCTCTGTGCTGGGAGCGTGCTGCACGGCGCAGGGAGCAAAGGAAGATACACAAATATGCGGCACCATGGAAAAAGCGCCAAGGGGTTAAGCTCTAAGGCAGGGGTCTCAAACTGGCGGCCCTCCAGCTGTGGCAAAACTACAAGTCCCATGAGGCATTGCAAGGCTGACAGTTACAAGCATGACTCCCACAGGCAGAGGCATGATGGGACTTGTAGTTTTACAACAGCTGGAGGGCCGCCAGTTTGAGACCCCTGCTCTAAGGTGTGTTAAATACCTGTTATCACTGCTGCACACTGCGCTCCTTCCTGCTGGCTTCTAGTTCTGTAGTAGACATGTGCACTGCCAAAAGATTTGTTCGTAGCGTTTTTTGTTTTAGTTTATCAGGTCATTTATTATGATTGCAATTCGTAAACTCGAAAATTCGTAAATTCAAAAATTCAAAGGTCCTGTCATGCTTTTTTTCTTACGGATGTTTACATTCCTTGTAATAGGAATAAAAGTGACCCAAAATCTTTTAAAAAAAGACAGTGTCAAAATAAAAAATAAAAAGTAGCAGAAGCGAACGCATACGTGTTTGGTGTTCAAACCACACATGTGAGGTATCGCCGCGATCATTAGAGTGAGAGCAATAATTCTAGCCCTAGACCTCCTCTGTAATGCAAAACTGGTAGCCTGTAGAATTTTTTAAACATCGCCTACTGGAGATTTTTAAGGGAAAAAGTTTGTTGCCATTCCACGAGTGGGCGCAATTTTGAAGCGTGACATGTTGGGTATCAATTTACTCGGCACAACATTATCTTTTACAATATAAAATAAAAATGTGCTAACTTTACTGTTGTCTTATTTTTGAATTAAAAAAAAGTGCATTTTTTCCAAAAAAAGTGCGCTTGTAAGACCGCTGTGCAAATACGGTGTTACATAAAGTATTGCAACAACCAGCATTTTATTCTCTAGGGTGTTAGAAAAAAAATATATAATGTTTGCAGGCTCTAAGTAATTTTCTAGCAAAAAAAATTATTTTAACTTGTAAACAACAAGAGGCTCGGGGCTGAAGTGTCCAAAAAATAAACCCGGTGGCACCACCCCCTTCTAACGTCATGTGACCTCCACGTGCCACCCCATGTGTTTTTTTTTTCTTTATTTTTTTTACATGCACTTTTCTCTTTTTATTCATCTGTCAGCGGGATACCCATTGACAGCTGTTAAGGACGCAGCAGCCGGCTTCCCAGCCCCTGTTCCTTAACCACTTCCCGCCCGGTCAATAGCAGATTGACGTCCGGGAAGTGGTTTCGTTATCCTGACTGGGCGTCATATGACGTCCTTCAGGATAACAGCCGCCGCGCGCCCGTGGGGGCGCGCATCGCGGCGATCGGTGGAGCGGTGTGTCAGTCTGACACACCGCTACACTGATCTCGGTAAAGAGCCTCCGGCGGAGGCTCTTTACCACGTGATCAGCTGTGTCCAATCACGGCTGATCACGATGTACACAGGAAGAGCCGTTGATCGGCTTTTCCTCACTCGCGTCTGACAGACGCGAGTAGAGGAGAGCCGATCGGTGGCTCTCCTGACAGGGGGGGTATGCGCTGATTGTTTATCAGCGCAGCCCCCCCTCAGATGCCCACACTAGACCACCAGGGAAGCCCCCAGGACCACCAGGGAAGCCCCCAGCGTGTGGATGGCCAGGTACATCCCCCATGGCCATCCACATGTTAAAAAAAAATGCCAAAAATATGCCAATCAGTGCCCACAGATGGGCATTGATTGGCACATCATATTTAATTTAAAAGAAAAGTTTAAAAAAGGGATGCCCAGCAATGCCACCCATCAGTGTCATCAGTGCCACTCATCAGCGTCCATCAGTGCCACCTATCAGTGCCCATCCGTGCCCACTCATGCCCACCTATCAGTGCCCATCCATGCCACCTATCAGTGCCACCTATATGTGTGCATCAGTGCCACCCATAAGTACCCGTCAGTGCCCATCAGTGCCGCCTATGAGTGCCCATCAGTGCCACCTGAGTGCCCATTAGTGCAGCATTCCAGTGCCACCTATCAGTGCCCATCAGTGCCACCTATCAGTGCCCATCATCAGTGCAACCTCATCGGTGCCATCTCATTGGTGCCACCTCATCGGTGTCCATCAGTGCCGCCTTATCAGTGCCCATTAGTGCCGCCTTATCAGTGCCCGTCATTGAAGAAGAAAACGCACTTATTTACAAAAAAAATTAACAGTGACAAGTTTTGCAAAATTTTCCGTCTTTTTTTGTTTGTTGCGCAAAAAATAAAAATCGCAGAGGTGATCAAATACCACCAAAAGAAAGCTCTATTTGTTGGAACAAAATGATAAAAAATTTGTTTGGGTACAGTGTAGCATGACCGCGCAATTGTCATTCAAATTGCGACATCGCTGAAAGCTGAAAATTGGCCTGGGCGGGAAGGTGTCTAAGTGCCTGGTATTGAAGTGGTTAACCACTTGCCGACCGCTGTCAGCACATATACATCGGCAGAATGGCACGGCTTGGCAAAGTAACGTACCCGTACGTTACTTTGAAGTTCCCGACATGCACGCGCGCCTGCCGTAAGCTCCGTGACCATGCCTGTGGTGCCCGCGTACTCGATCGCCGCTGGGATACCCACGATCGTGTCACGGAGCTGAAGAACGGGTAGATGCTGATGTAAACAGCATCTCCCCGTTCTGCCTAGTGACAGGACACTGATCGTCTGCTCCCTTTCATCGGGAGCAGCGATCAGTTTCGTGTCACTGCTAGCCCATCGCCCAGACAGTTAGAATCACTGCCCAGGACACACTTAACCCCCTCCCCCGCCCCCTAGTGGTTAACCCCTTCACTGCCAGTGACAATTTTACAGTAATCAATGCAATTTTATAGCATTGATCGCTGTATTAATGCCAATGGTCCCAAAAATGTGTCAAGATTAATTGTCTGATGTGTCCGCAATAATGTCGCAGTCACGATAAAAATCGCTAATCGCCGCCATTACTAGTAAAAAAAAAAATATTCATAAAAATGCCATAAAACTATCCCCTATTTTGTAGACGCTATAATTTTGCGCAAACCAATCAATAAACGCTTATTGTGATTTTTTTTTACCAAAAATAGGTAGACAAATACGTATCGGCCTAAACTGAGGGAAAAAAATGTTTTTTTTATATATTTTTGGGGGATATTTATTATAGCAAAAAGTAATAAATAATGTGTTTTATTTTTCAAAATTGTCGCTCTTTTTTTGTTTATAGCGCAAAAAATAAAAAACGCAGAGGTGATCAAATGCCACTAAAATAAAGCTTTATTTGTGGGAAAAAAAGGACGTCACTTTTGTTTGGAAGCCACGTTGCACGACCGCGCAATTGTCAGTTAAATCGACTCAGTGCGGAATCGCAAAAAGGGCTCTGGTCAGGAAGGGGGTAAATCCTTCCGGGGCTGAAGTGGTTAACAACCAGCTTATACAGCGCCCTAATAGGGCAAACCAAATTTGGGTGTTCGGCGAGCGGCCGAACAGGCAAAAGTCACTTAACCGCTTCAATACCCGGCCATAGTCATATGACGCCCACAAGGTGGATCTACCATCCTGGGTGGGCGTCATTTGACGTCCTCGGATTCCCGGCCGCCTGGGGGGCGCGCGCGCGCCGCCGGCGGCACGCGCGCGCGCCCGCGGCATCGCTCGGTACCCGGTGCGAGTGCCCGGCGGCCGCGATGTCCGCCGGGCACCCGCGATTGCCCGTTAAAACAACGGGACCGGGCGGGACCGTGGTGCTGTGTGTGTAAACACACAGCTCCACGTCCTGTCAGCGGGGAGGAGACCGATCATGTGATCCCAGTACAGAGGATCACATGATCGGTCTCCTCCCCTTAAGTCCCCTCCCCCTACAGTTAGAATCACTCCTATTAGGGACACACATTAACCCCTCCAGCGCCCTCTAGTGTTAACCCCTTCCCTGACAGTCACATTTACACAGTAATCATTGCAATTTTATAGCAACGATCGCTGTGTAAATGTGAATGGTTCCAAAAATGTGTCAAAAGTGTCCGAAGTGTCCGCCGCAATGTCGCACGAAAAAAAAATCGCAGATCCCCGCCATTACTAGTAAAAAAAAAAAAAAAAAAAATTAAATAAATATATCCCCTATTTTGTAGACGCTATAACTTTTGCGCAAACCGATCAATATACGCTTATTGTGATTTTTTTTACCAAAAATATGTAGAAGAATACGTATCGGCCTAAACTGAGGAAAAAAAATAGTTTTTTTAAAAAAAAATGGGATATTTATTATAGCAAAAAGTAAAAAATATTGTGTTTTTTTTTCAAAATCGTCGCTCTTCTTTTGTTTATAGCGCAAAAAATAAAAACCGCAGGGGTGATCAAATACCACCAAAAGAAAGCTCTATTTGTGGGAAAAAAAGGACGTCAATTTTGTTTGGGTGTAACGTCGCACGACCGCGCAATTGTTAGTTAAAGCGACGCAGTGCCGAATCGCAAAAAGTGCTCTGGTAAGGAAGGGTGTTTAAAAGCCCTGTATTGAAGTGGTTAAATCCTCTTTCTTCCCCATTCTGATGCTCGGTTTGAACTTCAGTACGTTGTCTTCACCACGTCTAGATGCCTAAATGCATTGAGTTGCTGCCATGTGATTGGCTGATTGACAATTTGTGTTACCAAGCAATTGAACAGGTGTACCTAATAAAGTGGCTTGTATGTGTATTTATTTATTTCTAGACGTCTGATACCCCTAAGCAGTGCTCTAATGCCCCGTACACACGGTCGGATTTTCCGACGGAAAATGTCCGATCGGACCATGTTGTCGGAAATTCCGACCGTGTGTGGGCTCCATCGGACTTTTTCCATCGAATTTCCGACGGAAAAAGTTTGAGATCTGCTCTCAAATTTTCCGACAACAAATCCGATCGGACTTTTTCCGATCGCGTGTAGCGAATTCCGACGAACAAAGTGCCACGCATGCTCAGATCACATTACAAGACCAAAGCTATTGGCTACTAGCCTCTACGTAGTCCCGTCGTACGCAACGAACGTCACCACGTTCAGGATGATCGGATTTTCCGACAACTTTGTCCGACCGTGTGTATGCAACACCAGTGTCGGACAAAATCCGTCGGAAAAAATCTGACGGATTTTGTGGTCGGAGTTTCCGACCGTGTGCATGGGGCATTAGAGTGTATGTTTGCCAGTACCATTTTTTCCCTTTTATTAGAACGACCAGTAATTGCGTCTTGCGATGTATCGGTGTCCGCGGTCGGATTGTATGATTGGCAGACCACTAGGCTGCATCCTTGCTGTGCTCTTGAAGCCTCGGGTATCTACATGCTGCTCGTCATATATTTCCATCGATACGAGTCATTCTCTGCATGTTTCTGCTTAATTTCATCAGCTCCGTCCTGACTGACCTTGAGATGGCAAGCGGTACTGGCTGCGCATGCATTAACTTTCTGCCCGAAACAACTGAAAAAAAACTGCGTTTCCACCGGAATAACAATGTATTCCGTGAGTCATTGACATGAAATATTTATCATTCAGCACGTTGTGGTCAAAACTGCAAAGAAAAAACACAATCAACGAAGTGGAAACAAAAGAACTCTGAGCTCGATATGTGAACCGCGTGATGAATGTGCCGAGGAATGGGGCTCACAGCAACCAATCAGAGCCCTGCTGTTAGGTTTTAGTGTGCGTTATGGATGCCAGACTGTAAGTGGTTGTTATGAATAAAACAGACATGCCATTCTTCCTCCAATTATTTGTGATGTGTGACGTACACCAGCGCTTCTCAACCTTTTTCTCAGTCAAGCCATACTTTGAAATTATGCAAAATCCCAAGGCACTCCAGTCTGAATTGTAAAAAACATAAATGTTACTTATTAATGGAAACCTGAGTCTGGAACGATGCACTTAACCACCCTGATTAAATTAACTTCACATCCCCCCTTCAAATCAGAGGTCCCCCCCATCCCATCAGAGGTCCCCCCATCACATCCGAGGTACCCCATCACATCAGATGTCCTCTTATGACTTGAGCGGTCCCCCCTTTATATCAGAGGTCCCTCAGGAGTTCAGAGGTGATCCTATGACATCAGAGGTCCCCCAGCACATCAGAGGTCCTCCTATGACATCAGAGGTCCCCCATCACATCAGAGGTTCTCCTATGATATCAGAGGCCCCCCTTCACATCAGAGGTCCCCTCATCACATCAGAGGTTCTCCTATGATATCAGAGGCCCCCATCACATCAGAGGTCCCCCATACACATCAGGAGGTCCTCCCATCACGTCAGAGCCTCCTTAACATTAGAGGTCCCTCTTCACATTAGAGCCCCCTTAAAGAGGAAGTAAAGCCTCTGTAAAAAAAAAAAAAAAAAAGACCCCCTGCAAGGCAAAGGCATAATGGGCTAGTATGCATAGCATACTAGCTCATTATGAAAAACTTACCTGAAAACGAAGCCCCCGAAGCGGTGCTTATCTTCAATCTTCTTCGCCGCCATCCAGGGCCGGAGTGACTTCCGGGTCTCGCCGCTCCAGCGCTATCATTCGCTGGAGCGGCGATGACGTCACTCCCGCGCATGCGCACGAGATCGGCATATTGCCGTGAGAGCGGCATACTCAGTGCGCCCTCAGTGCGCCTGCGCGCCGCTGTCTACCATGTAGGTTTAGGAGATATTTATTGGACCTACAGGTAAGCCTTAATCTAGGCTTACCTGTAGGCCAAAGTCATGTGGAAGGGTTTACTTCCACTTTAACATCAGAGCCCCCTTTCACATCAGAGGTCCCCTCATCACATCAGAGGTTCTCCTATGATATCAGAGGCCCCCCATCACATCAGGAGGTCCCCTCATCACATCAGAGGTTTTCCTATCATATCAGAGGCCCCATCACATCAGGATGTCCTCCCATCACGTCAAGAGGTCCCTCTTCCCATTAGAGCCCCCTTAATATCAGAGCCCCCCTTTGCATTAGAGGTCCTCCCATCACATCAGAGGCCCCCATCATGTCAGTCTTTCCCAATACAACAGAGGCTCCCTATACATGATAGCCCCTCCATTCCATCAGAGTCACCCTTATACATCAGAGGACCCGATCGCAAGTGGGTGGCTGCATATGGAACCGATCTCTCTGTCCGGCTGTCAAATGCCTCTGAAAAGCTGGTACTATGAACAAGCGGTAACTTGTGGGTACTGATTGCTGGCACTGGTGGTCCCTGATAGGCACTGATTGCTGGCACTGGTGGGCACTGATTGCTGGCACTGGTGGGCACTGATTGCTGACACTGGTGGAATGTTATTGTAATCAGGGCACTGATGATCAGTGCCCTGATTACATGTCTTGATATCCCCTGTGAGGAGATGCCGCTGATCGGCCCTCCTCGCCACACACTCTGTCAGTGTAAGGTGATGAGAGACGATTACCGGCATCTCCGTGTTTACATGTGACCGGCTGTGATTGGACACAGCCGATCACATGATTAAAGAGCCGCGGCTCTTTACAGAGATCGGGGTCGCGCCGTGTCCAAGCAACACGGCACGGCCGCGATCGCCGCGCTGCGCGCCCCTCGGGCGTGCCAGAGTGGCCGTCATATGACGTCATCCCAGAACGAGAGCGGCGCCGCTCCTCTGTCATTGGACGGTGGGTGAGCAGCTTTATTTTTCCACTTTCCTTAAAATACTAGAGTGGCAGCTCTGAGTCTGATGGAGCTGCTGACATCACATCCAAGATGGCGGCACCCAGCAGCAGTCCCAGGGCTTTTAGATGTCTACTTAAAAGAGGTTTTTAAAAATAAATGGTAGGCCTAAAATATGTTAAATGAACATCTCGTCTTATGAAAAGATTGTGTTTGAAATGAATGGACTGGTGACAGGGTCACTTTAAGCCATGCATCCTAAATACACTAAAACCTCCTTTCACCGTTACTCCCTACATTGCCTTATTGAGTAACCCTGCAGTGCGTTTCTTTTTCTCCCTTTTCCAATCAGCACACATCAGCACACATCAGCACACATTTGTGTACAAATCGTTCTTCTTTAGTTCACATGTCAGATCTCATTTTCTCCACTTCCACCTAGACCAAATGCCAAACGCCAAATGCTACTTGCTGGAAATTTATATTTTGTAGTCAGAAAGGCCTGATGGTTACAAAAGGTTAATCAGAATGATTGGTTGTGCCTCAAGCCTCAGTCTCTAAAGGTACCGAGAGGACAGAGAGGATGGGGGAGTCCGCTATGTATGTATGACCCCCCACTGTTCTCCAGTACCTGTGACGTGGGGGTGCTCCATATAAAGGTGTTTGAATATGTAGGGATGTAGTATATTTTATAAATTAATTCCCTTTAGTACTTTCTGTGATTTCTCAACAGAAGTGATTTTCTAAGCACCCAGTTTATTTAGTCTGCCACTTGTTATTTGAGCTGGCTCCAGCAAGGTGTGCTATAGAGCTATCATTCTATGTTATGGATATTTGATGGCCTAGCCAGTCAGCAGGCTTGGGGAACCTAATGTTGCATGCTCAGAGAACTGTTAAGTGTTTCGGATACTTCCTGTACTGCCTCTGCCCTCATTTGCTTCTGCCCAGTAAGGATGTCGCCATAAGAAGATCTGTCTATCTCCCAGGCCTTGGGCCTAGGGGCTAGAACAGTGGTCTTCAAATTGCAGCCTGGGGCCGGATGTGACCCTTTGCTTGCCTTTACCAGATCCCAACTATTCTTTCCACTGACACCAATGATGGGACACTATTCCTCCCACTGACACCAACTGCAGGGCCCCATCCTTCCCACTGACACCAATGATGGGGCACTATCCCTTCCCCTGATACCAATGATGGGATACTATTCTTCCCACTGACACCAATGATGAGACACCATTCCTACCACTGACACCAATTGCAGGGCCTTATTCTTCCCACTGACACCAATGATGGGACATTATCCCTTCCCCTGATACCAACAATGAGGCACTATTCTTTCCAATGACACCAATGATGGGGCACTATCCCTTCCTCTGATACCAACAATGGGGCACTATTTTTTCCCCTGACCAACAAAGGGGCACTATCCTTCCCACTGACACCAATGATGGGGCACTATCCCTTCCCCTGACACCAACAATGAGGCACTATTCTTTCCAATGGCACCAACAATGAGGCACTATTCTTTCCAATGACACCAATGGCGGGGCACTATTCCTTCCACTGATACCACCAATGGGGCACTATTTTCTCACCTGACCAACAATGGAGCACTATTCTTTCCACTAACACCAATGATTGGGCACTATTCCTCCCACTGACACCAACTGCAGAGCCCTATTCTTCCCACTCAAACGCAATTTTTTTCATATGCACATTTAAGAAAACCAGCTGAAACCCAGTGATGCTGGGTGCTCTAATGATCATGGGCTGGAAACCGTGGATAATCAAAGTGAAGAAATGTCATCAGCATACCAAGGATTCCTCGAAAGGGTCCAAAGTTTTATTCCGTGGTCACATGATAAATATACAGCAATTTTTTCGGAGCCCATTCTTCAGGCAAGATGAATAATGTCCAGCAATGAGACCCTATTCTTCCCACTGACACCAATGATTGGGCACTATCTCTTCCCCTGATATCAACAATGGGACACTATTCTTCCCAATGACAGGAATGATGGGACACTATTCTCTCCCCTGATACCAGCAATGGGGCACTATTCTCTCCCCTGATACCAGCAATGGGGCACTATTTTTCCCACTGACACCAACAATGGGGCACTATTCTTTCCTCTGATACCAACAATGGGTCACTATTTCTCCAACTATTATCAATGATGGGGCATTCTTTACTCCCATTGATACTATTCCCACTGGCCAGTCTGGCCCCCTCAAAGCCTGAAGGGCAGTAAACTAGCCCTTTGTTGAGAAAGTTTGGAGACCCCTGGGCTAGAAGAATGAAGGAATCTCTCCTCCTGGGAAGTATTTCTGAAGGTGTCAGCTGCTGGAAACTGAAGTAGAATAATAACGTTTCGAACAAGGCAGGACCTCAGTGATGCAGGTTTATTAACAACAGCTGGGAACATACAGGTTTATGTTCAAAGTATTACAGGATACAGGTCTAATTTATACAGTTTCTTACAACGCAAGCATATTAGGTACAACGTGATTGGTTGCTAAGATCTACGTCAATGTAACTAACCATAAATCTGACACTTGTCATACAACCAGACAAACGTATTCATTCCCAGATCTCCTACATGTTTATTAAAATGATTTATAACTGTTTTTGTCAATGGCTTTACCCATTAAAATACATGTATAGAGACAATATGGCACCCAGTCATGTTAAATCAAACCCTCCTTGTCCTGATAAGACTTTACCAACTCAAAGATAACAGATTTACGACTTTGAGAAAATGAACTTGCAATAACCCCACCTTATGTGCTATATGTCTTATTGTTTTGACTATACAATCCTATATGTATGTATGCATATATTGGTTTCACAAAAAAGTACTGTATCATTTACATAATATTTATATGCATATATACATATACATACATACACAAAGCTAACTACTTTATTCAATATTGTCTAATTATCAAAACATACATACATACATACACATCAGTGTTCTTATTATTCAATGTATTTTAACAGTTTTAATTGAGGGCACAAGCAGACCTTTTTTGACCCTGTCAAACTAAATTAGTATAACTTTCCCATATTCCACATAATTACTTTTTAAACCATCAGTATAAGAAGTTTTCACTTATTCTTAACAATGTTTATTTATTACCTTTAAGGAATGTTATCTTATCAGACTATAGTTCAACTGCTGTCAAAGTGTTTCTCTTCTAATTAGTGAAATTAAAAACTATGAAGTATCCTAAGTTTTCACCCAGTAAACTTATGCCTAGCTTATAAAAAAATATCAGCATGAAGCAGAGAGGTCATCTAAAGTTCAACATTTAAAAATGAAGACCTTCTCTATATTTATGGAATAACATAGTATACATTAATAAAGACTAATAACTATTGCTTTACTATTGAAGAATAATATTGATAAGACCACTGCTATATAACAATAATATGAATAATAATTATATTATCAATAAAACATATGCAAATTAATATGAATAATATAAAATATATTGGTTAATATGAAATTCTACTACAAAACAAGAGTGTATGACTTACAGAAGATATGCCGGGATGTTCCCCTAGATATGGAGATGGCTGGTTGAGTGGGAAGCATCCACAGCAATATTTCCATGTTGTTTGAGATACCACTTCAGTTGCCAAGGAACCAGAGCTCAGCAAGAGGTCTTGTAGTCTTTTACGTAGTCATTTACTGAACCTATAAATCATCATTGGACTATTCGATCACTTGTTTGGCGCTCTTTTGGGTGCAACTGTATTGATCGCTTTCAAAGTCTTTTTCTGTTGTTCCTTAATGCAGACTGTGCTGGATGTAGAGCTCTGGTTCCTTGGCAAATAAAGGTCAAATGGCACCTCAAAGGTTCCTGAGTACACTTCCCACTCATCCAGGCATCTCCACATGTGGAGGACTGTCACCGCTTATTTTCTTTAGGTCATCATTTGGTGCTCTTTCTGGTGCACCTGTATAAAGACTATTCAGTTTTTGAGGGGCCCCCCACTTTTGTGGAGTGCTGCTGAACACAAGTCCTTTGGCTCTATTTAGGACTTTTTTTCTATTGGTAGAGAATCCATATCCAGCTCCTCACCGCCTTGCCTGTCTGGGTTTCCTCTGGGTACTACAGTTTCTTCACACACTCCAGACATTCTGGTAGGTTAATTGGCTCCAGTCTAAATTGGCCCTATTGTGTGTATGTACAAATCTGAGTTAAGAACCTTAAATTGTAAGATACTTGAGGGTAGGAGATTGATGTGAATGTAATATATATATATATATATATATGTATATACAGTGTATACAGTGCCTTGAAAAAGTATTCATACCCCTTGAAATTTTCCACATTTTGTCATGTTACAATCAAAAATGTAAATCTATTTTATTGGGATTTTATGTGATAGACCAACACAAAGTGGCACAGAATTGTGAAGTGGAAGGAAAATGATAAATGTTTTTCAACATTTTTTTTACAAATAAATATTTGAAAAGTGTGGCATGCATTTGTATTCAGCATATAGATGTAAAGTTATGGAAATTGCTGCGCTAAACCACAAAGTGAAATAATTAAATGAATAAAAAAGCTGCTCACACTAAAACAAAGTCCAAATAGATGAATTACAAAAAGTGTAGCTTTAAGTGAACCAAAGAAGAGGATCACCACTGAAAAAAAAAGATGTATAAAAATATTATAACACAAAGTGATAGTGAATTATTACCTATTTAAGGTACAAAACACAATAAGGTAGGTGATATCTAAAATATAATTCCCAGCACTCTAAACCAAAAGAATAGAAGTGAACTTGATATAACAATGTCCAATCATGTGGCTGTGATAAAATCTTCTGTGTTGAGTGTTGAAACAAATATGAGTACAAAAACGTTTTTCAACTGCGTGGCATATGCACAACTGGAAAGATATTCACCTCATAGAAAGTTATGGTTAAATACTTCTTACTGGACAAGGTGGACCCACCTGCCATACGACAGTGGGTCAATCGTGCTTAAATTGTCTCAAAGCGACTCGTCGGTAGCTGCGGATCAGGGATGGTCATAGCCTGTAGAGGGATCACTCCAGAGATCCATGTTGAATCGATTGACACATGGGGAATCCAGGTATAAAAACCCAATCTCCAGGGCTTAGTTGGTATCTCCAGGAAGGATAAAGACTAGACCTCAAAGATGGGTCCAAATGATGGACCAGTGACAAACATGGGCATGGGCTTGATATACATGCTTCCCACATTGCTTTTTTCTATTTTGTGATCACTTTTTATGCAACCATCTGTCATGTGATGAGCTGTTTTTATAAGATTAAAAATCTTTTACATTTTATGACCTGCACCATATGGAGCCTCTTTGTCTCCCTTTTCCCTGTTTTGTCCATATGATTTCAATGTGACAACGTTCCAATTTTTGTCACTGGTCCTTCATTTGGACCCATCTTTGAGATCTAGTCTTTATACTTCCTGGAGATACCAACTGAGCCCTGGAGATTGGGTCTTTATACCTGGATTCCCCATGTGTCGATCAATCCAACATCTACTTCTGGAGTGATCCCTCTACAGGCTACGACCATCCCTGATCCGGTGTTACGACGAGTCCTTGGCTTTGGGCCAATTTAAGCATGATTGACCCACTGTCGTATGGCAGGTGGGTCCACCTTGTCCGGTAAGAAGTATTTAACCGTAACTTTCTACAAGATGAATGCCTTTCCAGTTGTGTATATGCCACGAAGTTGAAAAACATTTTTTTATATTTGTTTCAACACTCAACACGGAGGATTTTATCACAGCCACGTGATTGGACATTGTTATATCAAGTTCACTTCTATTCTTTTGGTTTAGAATGCTGGGACTTTATTATATTTGTATTCAGCCCTCTTTACTCTGATACCCCTAACTAAAATCTAGTGGAACCAATTGCCTTCAGAAGTCACCTAATTGGTAATTAGAGTCCACCTGTGTGTAATTTAATCTCAGTATAAATACAGCTGTTCTGTGAAGCCCTTGGAGGTTTGTTAGAGAACCTTAGTGAACAAACAGCATCATGAAGGACAAGGAACATACCAGACAGGTCTGTGTGAAGGGGTTAAGGTAAAAAAAAAAAATTTCTGTGCCACAGGATTCCACCCAGCCCCCCTTATACTTACCTGAGCCCGATCTCGATCCAAAACTGTGCACAGGAGCAGCGACTCTCTGCTCTCTCCCTCCTCACAGAGCAGATTGGTAGCAGCAGGAGCCATTGACACCTGTTGCTGTCAATCAAATCCTGTGATGAGTGCATGTGGTGGGGCTGAGCCATGCTGTTTGTGTCTATAAACGTAGGCAGTGCAGCTCAGGTTCGAGCACGCATATGTGCCCTCCTCCCAATAGGAAACTGCTTCCTATGGGGGCACTCACTGAAGAGGTTCAGCTCAGAGTGGTGGCAGGGGACCCAAGAAGAGGAGGATTAGGGCTGCTCTGTGCAAAACCATTACACAGAGCAGGTAAGTATGACATGTTTATTTTATTTTATTTATTTATTTTTAATAAAAGGAAGTAAACAATCCCTTTAAGAGTAATGCCCCGTACACACGATCGGAAATTCCGTCAGCAAAAGTCCAATGAGAGCTTTTGGTCTTAAAATGCGACCGTGTGTATGCTCCATCTGACTTTTTCTGGCAGGTTCTCAATTGTTCAGTTGGAAAAAGTTTTGATCGAAAATTCCAATCATCTGTACCAATTTCGACACGCAAAATTCCTATGCATGCTCGGAAAGAATTCGACGCATGCTCGGAAGCATTGAACTTAATTTTGTCGGCTCATCGTAGTGTTGTACGTCACCGCGTTCTTGGCGGTCGAAAGTTCAGTGAACTTTTGTGTGACCGTGTGTATGCAAGCCAAGCTTGAGCAGAATTCCGGAAAATCCGCTCGCGTGTCCGCTCGCATTAGAAGCTGATCACACTTTTTTTTTGTGTGCCTATAGTCTCGTATTAGCTGATTTTGCAATTGTGCAAAAACATCCACTTCAGGGCTAACATTGATAATATGCTTTGACTATATGAAATGACAGACGATGTGACATGAACGCATCTCCTGAATGAACCCTCATTCCTGTCTCTGGAAATCGGGAGCGATTCTTCTTCTGTGGCGAGCAGCAGGATCGGACTTGTGCAGCGCACATTTGCAGCTGAGAGCCGCTGATGTGTGTCACATACTCCGGCAGGAGTTGGGCTTTGGCAGGAGCTGGAAGTTTAGACAGCCAGGCTTTGAAAACAAATGGCTCCACTGGAGATGTCAAGTAGTACGAATGAGAGGAGATGAAAACACAAACAAAATGAGAAACATCAACTGCGATAAAAATAATCGCGCAAATGAATTACCCGTGTAACAGAATGTTAATGATGATTTGTGAAAAACTGGTACACAGGTGAATGGGCCCCCCTTCCTATTGCAGCTATAAGGGAACCTGATTGGAAGAAATACGTATGGTTTATATATTTTGTATTAAAATGATATTATTATTATAATTTATTGTATATTAATATTATGCAAACGAGGGGTCTTCAAAAAGTTTCCGCACTCTTTTTATATTTCATGGCTTTAAAAAAAGTCCGGAAACCGTTTTAAGAACTCTGCAGAAACTGAGTGGACCTGTCATCCACCAGCTCTTCTCTGATCAGCAGGGGAAAAGCAGGCAGATCCCCTGCTGATCTAATCGGAGTCTGGCCTTTGTTCAAAGGGCCTTATATCACTTAGAGCAGAACAGGACAGTACAGAGCACTGGGGTACACCATTAGTGAGTGGCCCCTGTTCCAAATGACCACTATTTACAACCACACTCTGGTATCTATGCTTTAGCCAACTGCTAATCCACTGGACCACCCAAGTGTTAAGTCCTAGCTTGTACAACTTTTTTATTAGATCATTATGTGAAACTGTATTAAATGCTTTGCTGAAAAGTAACATTGTTTATAAACATTGATCAGACAGAAGATAGAGATAGTGAGAAGCAAACTAACATTGTTTATAAACTTTGATCAGACCGGAGATAGAGCGAAACAAAGTAACATTGTTTATAAACATTATTCAGACAGGAGATAGAGAGATACAAAGTAACTTTGTTTATAAACAGTATTCAGACTGGAGATAGAGAGATACAAAGTAACAATGTTTATAAACATTGATCAGACAGGAAATAGAGAGATACAAAGTAGCATAGTTTACAAACATTATTCAGACTGGAGATAGAGAGATACAAAGTAACATTGTTTATAAACATTAACTAGACAGGAGAAAGAGATACAAAGTAACATTGCTTATTTTTCTGGAAATTAGGAAGATAGGCAACTCCTATTCTCGTATTGATTAGTGGTTCCAAATTAATAATATACTAATGCAGTAGGGAACAGACACAAAAGATACACTCCGCATCTTTCCAAATAACTGTTCTGCTTTATTTTGACGCAATTGAAGGTTTCTATACACATGATTACATAGGTATCGCATTAATATTACATATGTACCTTTATGGTACCAAGGGGCGTAACATAGGCAGGCTAATTCTAATCAGGACTCAAAATAATGCAAACATGTAATGAAAACATTATTAGTGCCATGTGCACAGTGAGTGCAGTGTGCAATACATACAAAATAGAATATAATTATACACAGAACTTACAAATTTTCTTTACACTTATAAACATTAACTAGACAGGAGAAAGAGATACAAAGTAACATTGTTTATAAACATTGTTCACACAGGAAAAAGAGATACAAAGTAACAATTTTATTATAAACATTGATTAGACACCAGATAGCCGATTCCTAACCAGCGCGAGCCCGCCCATGGATGTCTACTGGCACCTGCTAATCGTCAAGGAGAGAGGTTAGACGGAGCTCTGCATATTTAAACAAGGCAGAGCTTCGTCCTGTGAGCAGGGATGTGATGGATTTTCTTTCCCTGCAAAGCACATCCCCTAGTAAAAACAGCACACACAGTACACAAACACTGGCTAGGCACACATTAACCCTTTGATCTCCCTAGATGTTTAACCCCTTCCCAGCCAGTGTCATTAGTACAGTGACAGTGCATATTTTTAGCACTGATCACTGCATTAGTGTCACTGGTTTGACACAGCATTTGACGCAGTTCCCCATAAACGTTAACTGTACAAAATAAGGTACGTTAGCATGGACCATAGGGTGAGTACATGGATTGAAAACTGGATACAAGGGTGAGTTCAGAGGGTGGTAATAAATGGGGAGTACTCGGAATGGTCAGGGGTGGGTAGTGGAGTCCCCCAGGGTTCTGTGCTGGGTCCAATCCTATTTAATTTGTTCATAAATGACCTGGAGGATGGGGTAAACAGTTCAATCTCTGTATTTGCGGACGATACTAAGCTAAGCAGGGCAATAACTTCTCCGCGGGATGTGGAAGCCTTGCAAAAAGATCTGAACAAAGAAGGCTCTCAGCGGCTATATGCCGCGAGTGGCGGCTCCCGTGCGCATGCGCGGGACTCACGTCATCGCGGCACAGTCGAATGACAGCGACGGAGCTGCGAGACCCACCAAGAAGATGGAGGCGCCGTACACAAGGGGACAGCGGTGACTTCGCTGGCTCCTGTGTCAGGTAAGTGACACATAATGGACTACTATGCGATGCATAGTAGTCCATTATGCTTTACCTTTGCAGGGAAACAAAGAGGAAGTAAAGAATTTCTTGGGATTTTTTTTGCTCTCCTCCGTGTCTTTCATGTTCTATCTTAGCCGTCCTTATTGCACCCTTACATTTCTTGTTGCATTCTTTATAAAGTCTGAATGCTGATGATGATCCCTCAACCTTGTATTTTTTGAAGGCCTTCTCCTTTGCTTTTATATGCATTTTTACATTGAAGTTAAGACATCCAGGACTTTTGTTCAATCTTTTAAATGTATTACCCAATGGTATGCATTGGCTAATGCCCTTATTTATATGCTCTTAAAGCAAACCCATCTCTCCTCCGTGTTATTTGTTCCTAAGATTTTATCCCAATTTTTGCTCTATTCCCTCTTCTTCTGCTCGCTTTTCCCCTCCCCTCTTCTCCCTTCCCTTACTATTTCCCTTTGCTTTACTTTCCTTTCCCAGATAAATAGAGTAAAAACTACAAGTGATACTTACACAACTGACGAGTGTTGGATCCTTCTCCTGGCTTGGTATGGAGACGAGTGAAGGGAAGATGGCCCCCACCTGTCTCCATATCATTGCAGGGCGGAAGCGACGTCAAAAAGTCACTTCCGCCCATAGCTCCATTATTTTTTTTTTTCACATAACAAAATATATACAGTGTGTCAGGAAAGCCCCTCCAGCGGGCGTCCCAACATCCCCAGGAGGAGAAGGATTCCCCGGCTCAGAATGGGCCTGCTGCGCCCACACATGCGCAATAGCGCGACTGTCAGTGCGCACGGACGCGCAGGAGCGCGCACGAGCGTGCACGGGAACACGCACGTGCACGCGCGGCTGCCCTGACGCTGTTTGGCGCCAAGAGCGCTATTTAAACCAAACTCAGTCCCTGTTGCCTTGCTGCCCGATCAACAGCGTTCCCTGTATGTGCTTGGTCTACCTGCAAAACCTGATTCACCTGATCCCTGCTGAAACCTGGCTTGTCTCTGACTCTTCTGACTTCTGCCTGCCCCGATCCCGGTTCTGGACTTTGACTACCCCTTTGGATGCTCCCTTGTACCTGATCTGCCCGTCTGTGTTTGACCCTGCCTGTTTGAGACCCGCCTGCACATTACCTGCTTGCTTCCTGCTGCTGGACTACAGTACACCTCCCTGTGTCTGCTGCACATTACCTGCTTGCTTCCTGCTGCTGGACTACAGGACACCTCCTTGTGTCTGCTGCACATTACCTGCTTGCTTCCTGCTGCTGGACTACAGGACACCTCCTTGTGTCTGCTGCACATTACCTGCTTGCTTCCTGCTGCTGGACTACAGGACACCTCCTTGTGTCTGCTGCACATTACCTGCTTGCTTCCTGCTGCTGGACTACAGGACACCTCCTTGTGTCTGCTGCACATTACCTGCTTGCTTCCTGCTGCTGGACTACAGGACACCTCCTTGTGTCTGCTGCACATTACCTGCTTGCTTCCTGCTGCTGGACTACAGGACACCTCCTTGTGTCTGCTGCACATTACCTGCTTGCTTCCTGCTGCTGGACTACAGGACACCTCCTTGTGTCTGCTGCACATTACCTGCTTGCTTCCTGCTGCTGGACTACAGGACACCTCCTTGTGTCTGCTGCACATTACCTGCTTGCTTCCTGCTGCTGGACTACAGGACACCTCCTTGTGTCTGCTGCACATTACCTGCTTGCTTCCTGCTGCTGGACTACAGGACACCTCCTTGTGTCTGCTGCACATTACCTGCTTGCTTCCTGCTGCTGGACTACAGGACACCTCCTTGTGTCTGCTGCACATTACCTGCTTGCTTCCTGCTGCTGGACTACAGGACACCTCCTTGTGTCTACTGCACATTACCTGCTTGCTTCCTGCTGCTGGACTACAGGACACCTCCTTGTGTCTGCTGCACATTACCTGCTTGTCTCCTGCTGCTGGACTACAGGATACCTCCTGGTTCCCGTCTGCACAGATCTCCAGCCCTCTACCCAGCTTATCAGCCAGGCACTTGTGCTCCCCTGTGCTCCCGAGCTCCTGACTTCCCTATCAGGGGTTCCCGAACCAGGGGTTTACGAGTGGCCGCTCCCTGCAATACGGGCTCTGCCTTAAGGTACGTGACACAGTGGTGTGAAAAAGTGTTTGCCCCCTTCCTCATTTCCTGTTCCTTTGCATGTTTGTCACACTTAAGTGTTTCGGAACATCAAACCAATTTAAACAATAGTCAAGGACAACACAAGTAAACACAAAATGCAATTTGTAAATGAAGGTGTTTATTATTAAAGGTGAAAAAAAATCCAAACCATCATGGCCCTGTGTGAAAAAGTGATTGCCCCCTAAACCTAATAACTGGTTGGGCCACCCTTAGCAGCAACAACTGCAACCAAGCGTTTGCGATAACGTGCAATGAGGCTTTTACAGCGTCCTGGAGGAATTTTGGCCCACTCATCTTTGCAGAATTGTCCTAATTCAGTTACATTAGAGTGTTTTCGAGCATGAACAGCCTTTTTAAGGTCATACCACAACATCTCAATGGGATTCAGGTCAGGACTTTGGCTAGGCCACTCCAAAGTCTTCATTTTGTTTTTCTTCAGCCATTCGGTGGTGGACTTGCTGGTGTGTTTAGGATCATTGTCCTGCTGCAGAACCCAAGTTCGTTTCAGCTTGAGTACACGAACAGATGGTCGGACATTCTCCTTCAGGATCTCTTGGTAGACAGCAGAATTCATAGTTCCTTTTATCACGGCAAGTCTTCCAGGTCCTGAAGCAGCAAAACAGCCCCAGACCATCACACTACCACCACCATATTTTACTGTTGGTATAATGTTCTTTTTCTGAAATGCAGTGTTCCTTCTACGCCAGATATACTTGGACACACACCTTCCAAAGAGTTCCACTTTTGTCTCATCGGTCCACAGAATGTTGTCCCAAAAGTCTTGGGGATCATCAAGATGTGTTGTGGAGAAATTGAGACGAGCTTTGATGTTCTTTTTGCTCAGCAGTGGTTTTCTCCTTGGAACTCTGCCATGCAGGCCATTTTTGCCCAGTCTTTTCCTGATGGTGGAGGCATGAACGCTGACCTTAACTGAGGCAAGTGAGGCCTGCAGTTCCTTGGACGTTGTTGTGGGGTCTTTTGTGACCTCTTGGATGAGTCGTCGCTGCGCTCTTGGGTTAATTTTGGGCGGCCGGCCACTCCTGGGAAGGTTCACCACTGTTCCATGTCTTCGCCATTTGTGGATAATGGCTCTCACTGTGGTTCGCTGGATTCCCAAAGCTTTGGAAATGGCTTTATAACCCTTTCCAGACTGATAGATCTCAATTACTTTCTTTCTCAATTGTTCCTGAATTTCTTTGGGTCTCGGCATGATGTGTAGCTTTTAAGGATCTTCTGGTGGACCTTACTGTGTCAAGCAGCTCCTATTTAAGTGATGCCTTGATTGTGAACAGGTGTGGCAATAATCAGGCCTGGG
The DNA here is from genome assembly GCA_028564925.1 of Lithobates sylvaticus. Lineage (NCBI taxonomy): Eukaryota > Metazoa > Chordata > Amphibia > Anura > Ranidae > Lithobates > Lithobates sylvaticus. The sequence continues at coordinate 74,422,980 of CM053038.1, forward strand.
TGTGGCTAGAGAAATTGAACTCAGGTGTGGACAACCACAGTTATAGTATGTTTTAACAAGGGGGGCAATCACTTTTTCACACAGGGCCATGATGGTTTGGATTTTTTTTCACCTTTAATAATAAAAACCTTCATTTACAAATTGCATTTTGTGTTTACTTGTGTTGTCCTTGACTATTGTTTAAATTGGTTTGATGTTCCGAAACACTTAAGTGTGACAAACATGCAAAGGAACAGGAAATGAGGAAGGGGGCAAACACTTTTTCACACCACTGTATATATATTTTTTTTATTGCATTTTTGTGTAAATATGAGATCTGGGGTCTTTTTGACCCCAGATCTCACATTTAAGAGGTCCTGTCATGCTTTTTTTCTATTACAAGGGATGTTTACATTCGTGGTAATAGGAATAAAAGTGACAATTTTTTTTTTTTTTAAAAAAGTGTAAAAAAATAAAAAAAAAGGTAAAATAAATAAGAAAAAAAATCGGTAGAGCGAGAGCAATAATTCTAGCCCTAGACCTCCTCTGTAACTCAAAACATGCAACCTGCAGAAATTTTTAAATGTCGCCTATGGAGATTTTTAAGGGTAAAAGTTTGTCGCCATTGCACCAGCGGATGCAATTTTGAAGCGTGACATATTGGGTATCAATTTACTCGGCATAACATTATCTTTCACAATATAAAAAAAAATTGGGCTGACTTTACTGTTGTCTTATTTTTTAATTCAAAAAAGTTTGTTTGTAAGACCGCTGCACAAATACAGTGTGCAAAAATGTATTACAATGACTGCCATTTTATTCTCTAGGGTGTTAGAAAAAAATAAATTTATATATATAATGTTTGGGGGTTCTAAGTAATTTTCTAGCAAAAAAATGTTGTTAACTTGCAAACAGCAAATCTCAGAAAGAGGCTCTGTCCTTAAGTGGTTAAAGCGGAGTTCTGCCAATTTTTTTTTTTTTAAAAGTCAGCAGCTACAAATACTGCAGCTGCTGACTTTTAAAATATGGGCACTTACTTGTCCTGGGCGCCCGCGATGTCGGCACCTGAAGCTGATCTGTCCCTCGGCTCTCGGGTGGAGGCATCGCCATCTTCAGTAAGGGAATCAGGAAGTGAAGCCTTGGGGCTTCACAGCCTGGTTCCCTACTGCGCATTTGCAAGTCGCCCTGCGCGATCCCACTGGTCCCTGCTGTCTTCTGGGACCTGTGTGTCTCCCAGAGGACAGTGCGTGGGGACGGAGGAGGCGCCGGATATGGGATAGATATCTGCGGATACTGCAGCTATCTGTGCCCGGAAGTGGGAGCAAATACCTGTATTATACAGGTACCTGCTCCCCCTCCCCCTAAAAGGTGGCAAATGTGACACCGGAGGGGGGAGAGGATTCTGAAAAGCGGAAGTTCCATTTTTTGGGTGGAACTCCGCTTTAAGGGGGTAAATCTTCCGGGGCTGAAGTGGTTAAAGGGGCAGGCTGGGCGGGAAAGATAACCTCTTAATTATATTTTTATATATTTGTTTTTAGATTTACTTTTTTTGGATGAAATTGTTTCTATTTTAAGTTCTGTCTTTTACATTTTACTAAGAAATAAATCTGTCTTCTGTGGATGTAGAGGAGCATTGGCATTGGAAGAAAGGAAACCATCGCCGAATTGATGTCAACACAAACATTTCAAAAACAAACACTTTTGCTGACATGTCTACCCCACACCTCGCCCTGCCGTCCTCATCACTTACCTTCCTCCCTGCTTAAAGTGACAGCGTGACAATGTGTTATCGTTAATGTCATCATTCGGGCTGTGCGTGTCTGTTGTCACCCCAAATAAGAAGTGAGCAACTGTTCTGCTGTCTCGGGGTAAAAACTGTTTATCATCGCTTGAACTGAGATGAAATGAAGAGCAGAGGGGAGATGTTCGCCTCCTGCAAGGGAAATCTTTGTAGGCTTTGAATCTGTACATTTGCCGATCTGTACATCACATCACATCTGGTGCAGAAGATGGCCCTTACTAAAGATAACCTTCATAATCAATATACTTTCTCCGAGACACGTGTCATATACAAGGGATTCGTTATACACAAAAATGCTCCAGATCTCGATGTACTTGAAGTGGTAGTTTGATGGCACTGGGCCCTTGAGTAGATAGAGCTTTCATGTTTGAAGCTGATTTAATCACAACTGTTCTAACTATGACCCAATGGGGCTACATAGTGATATTTTGGCTTCTTTCATTCACCAAGGAACTTTTGAGTGTAAAAAATCAAAGCAATAAAAAGTGGGACTTTATTCCAAACATAAATTTAGAAGAATTTATAAAGAGTTTCTAAGACACGCCAAAAAAATTCCGATGTAGATGGAAGTGTAGTGTAGATGGTAGTGTGGAAGTGCACTGAGATTAGAACAGCCTTACAAAAACTCCATGTCAGGTCGCCTGAGACCAGGTGACAGGTGCACTCAGTAGGAGTCGGAAGTGCACCGCTAGGTAGTGGACCTTAGGACTGACTGCTGCGGATTGTACCCAGGGAGATTCAGGACACAGGTCTACTGGATCACTAACACAGATCCCAGTGGGAGCTAGAGCATAGATTCCCCGGGGTGCGGAGTCTAAGAGCCAGCAGGTGTTCGCCAGAGCCTCTAATGGTGAGGATGGACTTCGCTGCAGTCTGGCTCCAGGTCCCGGCCCCCAGGGTCTCACAGCTCACGCTCACAGTAGACTACAGGAGAAGGAAGCAGCAGGCTGGAACAACAAGGATAGTAAGGGGATAAGGCAGAGGTCAGGGCAACTAGCAGACAGGAACAACAGAGTACACACCAAAGGTTCAGGGTCACAGGCAGACAGGGATGGTCGGGGACATGCCAAAGGGTCAAGGTCACAAGCAGACAGGAATCGTTGAGAACACGCCAAGGTCGGTAACAGAGCCAAACATAGAGCACACGGCAAGCAGGAACCAGGAAGCCGAACACACCATGGATACACAATGGTTGATCAGCACCACTGGCTTGCAGTGCACAGGTTAATATAGGGTTCCCTGATAGGGCCTGGGGTGGAGCCATGCTTAGAGGAGAGGTTATAAAAACCACCAGGTGAGAGTGGCTGGCCTCTTAGTCTGAACACATTAGGAGAGGTAAGCAAACAGGGAAAGATTACTGCATAACCATGACACTCCACCAGTAATGTACCGTATATACTCGAGTATAAGCCGACCCGAATATAAGCCGAGACACCTAATTTTACCACAAAAAACTGGAGAAAATTATTGACTCGAGTATAAGCCTAGGGTGAGAAATGCGCAGCTACTGTAAGTGGAAAAGAGGGTCAACAATGCCCATTTGCAGCATCATTGTGCCCATTTGCATGCCTCACTGTGCCCATTTGCAGCCATAGGTCCCCTGAACTTCAAACTTGGGAGTTAAGGGTTCCTAGATGCCCCCTAGCTGCAGCCAAAATTTGGGGTCTCTGGACCCAAAGTGTCCCGAAATGACATTGCTGCAGATGGACACAGTTGACCGACTTTGGGGCCCTGTATTTCAGGGCCACTTGGTGCTAGGAACCCCAAATGTGGATATTTTGTAGTGTTGGTTCCACTGGGGTTTCACCCCTAGAAGTTGGGACAGGGTCTGCAAGGGGTGAAAGACCCTGTGGACTAGAACCTGAGACCTCTGGTATCCAGTAAGAAGTACAGCTGGTAGCACACTGAGCATGTGCCAGATTCAGTCAAAGGTGAAGTCATGTCCCAAGATCTCAATGTTCTTAAAGTGGTAGTTTGATGGCACTGGACCCTTAAGTTGATAGAGCTTTCATGTTTGAAGCTGATTTTATCACAACTGTACTAACTATGACCCAATGGGGCTACAAAGTGATATTTTGGCTTCTTTCATTCACCAAGGAACTTTTGAGTGTAAAAAATCAAAGCAATAAAAAGTAGGACTTTATTCCAAACATAAATTCAGAAGAATTTATAAAGAGTTTCTAAGACACGCAAAAAAAATTCCAATGTAGATGTACCTGTTGTGGAGTGTGGAAGTGCACTGAGATTAGAACGTCCTTACAAAACCTCCACCAGTAATGTACCTGTATGTGGAGCATGAGATGATGAGGATGAACTCTTGCAGAGTTCCCATCCAAGCACCCCTAGAAGTTGGGACAGGGTCTGCAAGAGGTGAAAGACACTGTGGGCTAGAACCTGAGATCTCTGGTATCCAGTGAGCAGAAGTACAGCTGGTAGCACACCGAGGATGTGCCAGATTCAGTCAAAGGCGAAGTCGTGTCCCAAGTATGGTCTGGTAGCAGCAGACTAGGACGTCACCAAGTTGTAATTAAGATCAGAGACAGGGGCATAACTACAGGGGTTGTAGTTCCCCTGTACACCTGGATAGCAAGGGTTGCATATAAGGGGAACCGATGCCTTCCCTCAGGCATTTAGCTGCTTCAAGAGGAAAATGGAGGACATTGGTACATCTACGTGATGCCCCCCACCGCCCCTCCTATCAGGGCCCCTGTGGTACTCACCTGCCCCCCCCCCCCCCGGGTGCTTTCAGGGTGGAGAGCAGGGAAGGGTCCAGTGAATTTGTAATTTACCCACCCCTTCCTTTTCTGAATGGACAGAGTCAGTGATCAGTGCCAATCACTGACTGTGTTCATTCACAACCAAAGCATAGCGGACTGTGTTTACTATGCTTCCGTTTGTGAATGAACAGGAAGCCTCTGTACAGAGCTATTCCTCTCCATTCATTCTGTGCTACTGAGCCTGCAGATATGGAGATTGAGGACTGTGTCAAAGGTGAAACATTAGTGGTCTGTTTAGACCCCTGACATTTCCCCTAAGCCCCCAAACAAGGCTCCTAAACAAAAGGGTAAAAAATGGTAACAAAATTAATATCAAAATAAAAAAAAACTACTGACACATGGGGCATAACTACCGGGGCAACAAAGGTTGCACAAGGTTGCATGACTCACGATTAACTTTCTTTGCAAACATTCTGCAAGTCTGCTGCAAGTTCTGGTTCGGCTATGTTGTGCGATAGTCATCCCACCACAGGGGTCACTGTGGCAGAATTTTTCATGCTGTAGACTTGCAGAGCTCTTGCTGTAGACTCACCACTACAACTTTGCTCTTGCTAGAGACTTGCCATGCAAAGTTTCTACAAATTGGAAAAGTTTCAACTAGAACTTGTGCTTTAAGTGCTCTGCAAGTGTACAACTTGCCAGTGAAAATGTGCAGCAAGTTAACAGACTTACAATTCAACACTGCAGACCATAGCGTGAGAAAAACGTTGGCTGTGCTTTATTGAATGCCACTGATAGAGTGCACAATTCAGTGCATTTCGGGAGTCATGCAACTCCCCCTTTTCAGGGCTTTGGGAAAGATGGTATGTACTGTGGATAGAGATATGTATGTACTGTGAAGCTACAGGGAACTCGGTCATGTTCAGCAGCTGCTTGGGCCTGCTCGGTAGCTTCAACCAAACATTCCAGATTACAATGTGACTGGGAAAGCAAGAAGTAAAGTGCCAAAAATAAAATGGTAAAGTCCAAATTCAATTTTAGGCAGACCTTGAGGTCATAAAAACAAAGTATATACTGGACTGTAAAACTGGGGGGATCCTGAGGAGTAACTACCAGAGTGGGACCATGGAGAATGAACATAGCCACCCTCTAAAAAGGAAGTTGAAAACAATTCAGAAATTTGGAGGAAGTTGAGATCAATAGATGGGACTTTTTGTGTTAAGACTAATGCCGCGTACACACGAAGGGACTATCCCGCGGGATTATCCTCTGGACTCTGTTTTTAAAATTATCCGCTGGACTTGGCAGTCCGGCGGACAATCCCGCCGTTAGTAGGCTAGTCCGCCGGACTTTTGAAAATGAACGGACTTGCCGCTCATCGGCAAGTCCGTTCATTTAGCACGTGACTTCAGGTTACGTAGCTAGCGTAGGCAGTAAATGCCGGCGCGCTAGCTCCGTCACCTGGCATGGATTTAAAGGGACTCCCTACGCCGAAAAACGGCGTGGGGTTCCCCCCAAATCCATCTCAGACCCTTATCCAAGCATGCAGCCTGGCCGGCCAGGAAAGGGGTGGGGACGAACGAGCGCCCCCCCCCCCCTCCTGAGCCGTACCAGGCTGCGTGCCCTCAACATGGGGGGTGCCCTGGGGAAAGGGGGGCCGTGCGGCCCCCCCACCCCAAAGCACCTTGTCCCCATGTTGATGAGGACAAGGGCCTCTTCCCGACAACCCTGGCCGTTGGTTGTCGGGTCTGCGGGCGGGGGCTTAGCGGAATCTGGGAGCCCCCTTTTCTAAGGGGCCCTCAGATCCCGGCCCCCCACCCTATGTGAATGAGTATGGGGTACGATTTACCCCTACCCATTCACCTAAGGTGTAAAATGTAAAGTAAAAAAACACCCACACTTTTGAAAAAATATTTCATTGCACTGCTCCGGGGGTCTTCTTCCGTCTTGGGGGTCTTCTCGCCGGACTCCTCCGCCATTTACCTAGCTCTTTTACCGAGCGGAGAAGTCCGGCTACCTTCTTCATCGTCGCCGCCGTCGTCTGGGGGTCTCGATCCGCCTTCGGGGGTCTTCCGGGGTCTTCCGGGGGTCTCTTCTGTTCTTGCGGCGGTCGTCGTTTTCCACGCCGCCGGCGCCGCCTTCTTCTTCTTCTTCTTCCGATGTTGACCCGTCGCTGTCTCTGGCCGGAATGGCAGAGCCGCGCTGTGCTGGGACTTATATAGGAACATGGGGACAGGGTCACATGCTCATGTCACATGGTGACCCCGCCCCCTTGCGATGTCACAGTCCCGGAGGACGCGGCCTGGTACGGCTCAGGAGGGGGGGCGCTCGTTCGTCCCCACCCCTTTCCTGGCCGGCCAGGCTGCATGCTCGGATAAGGGTCTGAGATGGATTTGGGGGAAACCCCAACGCCGTTTTTCGGCGTGGGGAGTCCCTTTAAATCCATGCCAGGTGACGGAGCTAGCGCGCCGGCATTTACTGCCTACGCTAGCTACGTAACCTGAAGTTACGTTCTAAATGAACGGACTGCTCCGTGTGTGGGCAAGTCCGTTCATTTTCAAAAGTCCCGCGGACTTTGGCCAGCGGATTGTCCGCCGGAGAAGTCCGCGCGTGTGTGGGCAAGTCACACGCTCGGAAAGTCCGGCGAAGCCCCGATGGAAAGTCCGGCGGATTGTCCGCTGGACTAGGTCCGGCGGACAAAGTCCGCACGTGTGTACGCGGCATTAGAGTACATATTTGACATAACATTTTTTTTTAAAGCAAGTGTAGAGAGCCTCTCGATTCAGTTTCCCACACCTTCCTTCTACTTCCCTCATTTACAATGTGTCATCCCCTCCATTCACCAAGAGTGGCCACCTTTAGCTTCCCTTTATATAGGTTACTTGTGCACTACTGTTGTGTGTCTTAAGATATTTTCTAAACTTTTCAAAATACATTTTTGATTTCGGGGTGGGTTTCTAATAACAAGATGTCCCTTTAAGGAGGACAGTGTCACTTTCTTACACCTGGACTCTTTTATGTCATGTTATAAAGTGTCAATCAGGGGAGCATGATGCCATAACTTGGCATTGTAATGGCTGGGGAAGATTGTGGGAAATCTGATGGGAATGGCTCCAGGTCAGTGTTCCCAAGAGACTTCCTTTATCTTTTCTTTATTTCCTTTTGGTTGCCCTCTCCTTTCCTTTTTTTATCTTTTCCTCATTTTTTTTTCTCTTCTATTCCCTTTTCTTTCTCTAATGTTTCATTTCAATTTCTCTTCCTCTCCTCTCCCTTTCTTCCTTCTCCACTTCTTCCCTCTCCTTCTCCTCATTTCTCTCTTCTCTTACTTCCTCTCCTCACATTTCCCTTCCTTTCCTCCCCTTCTCTTTATCAATCCCTTCTTCTTTCTTCTCTCTCCCTCTATTCTACTCCCCACTCCTCTATTCATTCTTCCTCTCCTCTTTGTTCCTCTCCTTTCTCCTTCCTCTACTCTCATCCCCCTTCCTCTTCTCTCGTCTCCCTTCCCCTCCTCTCATCTCCGTTCCTCTACTCCCATCCTTTCCTCTTTTCTCCCTTCTCTCCCTGCTTCTCATTTCCTTCCCTCTCTTCTCCCTTCCTCTGCTCCCATCTTCCTCCCTCTCCTCTTTTCTCTTCTCTTCTCCCTTCCTCTCCTCTCATCTCCATTCCTCTAATCCCATCTCCCTTCCTCTCTTCTCCCTTCCTCTTTTCCCTTCTCCTTTCTCTGCTTCTTATTTCCTCTTGTCTCTTCCTGTACTCCAGTCTCCCTTCCTCTTCTTCCTCCCTCATCTCTCATCTCCAATCCTCTACTCCTATCTCCCTTCCTCTCCTCTCTTCTCCTCTCCCTTCTTCTCCTATCTCTCCTCTAATCTCCCTTTCTCTCCTTCCTCTTCTCCTTGTTCCTCTCCTTTTTCCTTCCTCTACTCTCATCTACCTTGCTCACATCTCTTCTCTTCTTCCTTCCTCTCATCTCCATTCCTCTATTCCCATCTCTCTTCATCCACTGTCTTCTCCCTTCTCCTCTCCCTTCTTCTCCTTTCCTCTGCTCTCTTCTCCCTTCCTCTTCTCCCTTCTCTTCTCCTTCTTCTTTTCTCTTCTCTTCTCCTCTCCCTTCTACTTTTATATTTTCCTCTCTTTTCCCTTCTTCTCCTTTCCATTTATCTCCTTTTCTCTCCTTTCTTCCTTCCTCCTTATGATCCAGGGACGTGCAGCGAGGTGGGTGGCTTGTGAGGCACTGGCTAGTATCAGAGCCAGACACACAGGTTACATACGTCACAATCGTTAGAGCGAGAGCAATAATTCTAGCACTAGACCTCTGTAACTCTAAAAAAGTGTAGCCTATGGAGATTTTTAAGTACTGAAGTTTGGCGCCATTCCACAAGTGTACGCAATTTTAAAGTGTGACATGTTAGGTGTCTATTTACTCGGCGTAACATCATCTTTCACATTATACAAAAAAAAAAAAAATCGGACTAACTTTAGTGTTTTTTAAATTTTTTTTATTCATGAAAGTTTCTTTCCAAAAAAACACGTTTGAAAAATTGCTGTGCAAATACTGTGTAACATAAAAAGTTGCAACGACCACCATTTTATTCTCTATGGTGTCTGCTAAAACAATATATATAATGTTTGGGGGTTCTGAGTAATTTTCTAGCAAAAAAAATGATGTTTTTTACATGTAGGAGAGAAGTGTTAGAATTGGCCTGGGTGGCAAGGGGTTAATACAAATAATTATTATAAATTGTTTTTAAGGTAAGTTACTATATTTTCAAAAACTGTACTCAAGCAGGTGGCTTAACGGAGAAATTACTGAAGTTTGAAGTTATAACTTCCAACCAGTAATTTCACAGTAAATAGATAATTTATTAATTATTATCTTATAACATATAGCATAATAATATATGATTTAGCTTATACCTTTTCAGCAGCAGCAGATTCTCATCCTCCCTCTTAACTGTGTGAGAAAAACATGGGATTGTGGGTAAATCTTATACCCATAAACATGTTTTTTCCTTGTAGTTAAGAGGGCTGGGCTGGAAGGGAGCATTTGTCTTTTAGACTCACCCCCCCCTTCTATGACACTGCAGTGAGAGGCATTTCTCCACTGCAGCATTTTTATTGGACAGCTGGGGCCAATGGTACTTTACCATTGGTCCAAGGCTTCAAGCTGTCCAATGAGCTCAGTGCCTCTGACAAGAAGTGAAGAGAGGCACTGTGAGCTCATCCTCTCATCCTCGCATCCTCTCATCCTGCAAACAGAGTGTGCCAGCTTGTATTTAAACTGGACGCTCAGTATGTAGCTTCTGACAGGCTGCACAAGGAGCCCCGTATCTCTTGAACCATAGATGATAGGATCCCCAAATGTTGACCAGCGGTAAGGCAGGACTTCAGCTACCTATTCCCAAAGGTCAACGAGCTATGACCCTCGAAGCTTGAACCTTTTTTTTTAATCTTCATCTCCCCCTGACTGCACACCCCTGCTCTATTCCCTCTTCTTCTGCTCTCTTTTCCCCTCTTTTCCCTTCCCTTACTATTTCCCTTTGCTTTACTTTCCTTTCCTTTTCCAGATAAATAGAGTAAAAACTACAAGTGATACTTACACAACTGGCCACCTTGCCTTAGAGCAGAAAGAGATGGAGAATGGTCCTCTTTTTCAGCAGACACAGTGCCCTATATATGACATATTCCAGACTGCTCTTTTCAATAAAGGCAATTTTAAGAATACCACCACAATATAAAGGTATTACCAGGAGAGGATTGTGAGTTATGTTGTTGTCATGTTCTAGACCTGAACCCGGTACTTCTGCTGTGTCCAGAGGCGGCTCTCTAATTAGGCAAATTAGGCGGTCGCCTAAGGCCTCACACTCCTAGGGGCCTCGCGGCCACCTAATTTGCATACCATGTGTAGGAGTGAATGTCCCCTGGTCGGTGCCCTCAGAGCCTTTATAGGGGTTGTAAAGTCAAAAGTTTTTTTTTTATCTTTCATGCATTAAGATAAAAAAGCCTTCTGTGTGCAGCAGCCCCCCTCAGTCTCCCTAATATTTATCTGAGGTCCCTCTCTGTCCAGCGATGTCCACGAGTGTCTTAGTTGTCCTGATTCTCCTTCCTTATTGGCTGAGACACAGCAGTAACGCCATTGGCTCACCCTGCTGTAAATAAAATTCAGCTAGCCAATCTCTTGTATCATGTCTGCTGTCTCTGACCATCCCCTGTATCATGTCTGCATTCTTTTCTGCAGTAATTTCTATCGCTTGAATAATTTTTTCCATAATGGGAGTGAGTGGGGCCTCATGTCTAAGGTTTGCCTAAGGCCTCACAAAGCCTAGAGCCGCCTCTGGCTGTGTCTGGAAGGAACTCTTCTTGCGGAGCCACCTCAAATGCTGGACAGCACCCTGGACAATTCCTTGAATGGACCTGCCTTGAAGCCTGTTTTTCTTGAACCTTCAACTCTTTGCTCCTATTTTGAACTTCCTGATTTAAACCATGTCTCTGCATTTCATGTTTGCCAGAATATTGTGATCTCTCCAGCCAATATCTTGCTGTTGTCACTCCTGCTGCTATCCATATCTTCGCTACCACTTGTTACCGACCTTTGGTTTGCTCCTTAACCACTTAAGCCCCGGACCAATTTGCAGCCAAGGGACCAGGCCCCTTTTTGCGATTCGGCACTGAGTCCTTTTAACTGACAATTGCGTGGTCGTGCGACGTGGCTCCCAAACAAAATTGGCGTCCTTTTTTTCCCCCACAAATAGAGCTTTCTTTTGGTGGTATTTGATCACCTCTGCGGTTTTTATTTTTTGCGCTATAAACAAAAATAGAGCGACAATTTTGAAAAAAATTCAATATTTTTTACTTTTTGCTATAATAAATATCCCCCCAAAAATATATAAAATTTTTTTTTTTTTCAGTTTAGGCCGATACGTATTCTTCTACATATTTTTGGTAAAAAAAAATCTCAATTAGCGATTATTGATTGGTTTGCGCAAAAGTTATAGCGTTTCCAAATAGGGGATAGTTTTATAGCATTTTAATTAATATTTTTTTTTTTACTAGTAATGGCGACGATCAGCGATTTTTATTGTGATTGCGACATTATGGCGGACACATCGGACATTTTTGACACATTTTTGGGACCATTGTCATTTATACAGCAATCAGTGCTATTTAATTGCACTGATTCCTGTGTAAATTACACTGGCAGTGAAGGAGTTAACCACTAGGGGCCGGGGAGGGGTTAAGTGTGTGTGTGTTTTTTTTAACTGTAGGGGGCGTGGCTTGGCGTCTGACATCACTGATCGTCTTTCCTTATGACAGGGAACAGACGATCAGTGACAGGCTTAGTAGGAAGCACGGGGAGAGGTTTGTTTACACAGACCTCTCCTCGTTCTTCAGCTCTGTGACCCGATCGCGGGACACCAGTGGCGATCGGGTACGCTGGTCCCGCGGCCACGGTCACGGAGCTCAGGACCGGGTCGCGAGCGCGCCGGCGTATATCGCCAACGTATATCGGCGTGAGGTGGTCCTTAAGCGGTTAACACTTGATTTCAACCTGCAGCCACTTGTTATCGACCTTTGGCCTCTTTACTGTCTATGCCTCTGCTTGATCCCTATCTGCTATATCTGCTACTGGACCCCAGCTTGCTAAGCTCCTGTTGGGGCGATCCCGAGGACTGTACTAAGTGGTACTGGTACCAACAAACAGCAAAACCCATCTCCACCATCAGGAGCTCTGGTGAATACCAGTTAGCTCTTAGACTCTGCACCTCAGGTAAGCTCATGTCATCCATCAGGGTGACCTACTTCTGTACTTATCAGTGGCGGCGCCGGACGCACTGGATTCTGAAGTAAAAATTATACAATAAATATCATTGTACCAGTATATTAATTTGTCTAATCCCTATAGTTAGTAAGTCTATTTTAAACTCTGACCACATGTTACTGTTGATATCACAATAATACAAGGTTAGCTATGAAACCCCACACACGGTTTATAAGTAATAAAGTCTTATTTAGTTCCCAAGGTAATAAGAAAGCTAACATTAAAGTATTAAAAGCTATTACAATATTACAAGCTTACAATCAGAATATAATACAAGAATATACTTATCACATCCTCTAGAATAGACTCATTGGCTGGTCTCCAGATGTTGAAAGAGCGTTCTGGGCCGCATTGCTTATGCCCAAGCCACCACCCAGAGCAAGGTCTCAAGATGATAGAAGAGAGAGAGAGCTATGAGGCTCAGGCAAAGGCCAGCATCGGAAGAAAGAGAGCTCTTTGGTTGCAACAGCCCTTTTTACAAACCTCAGTCACACCTCATCCAAACCCCCTCCCATTGCCAGCCCAACTCGGTTTTGGACGAATCAGCATTCCCCCCAACAGATTATATTACTGACCGTCCTGCTGTATTGTCCACTAGGGGGCAACGTTTGTCCATGAATCGCCACTGTCCGACCTGAGTCAAATCTTCATAGATATCTTGATTTTTGATCTTCTGTAGCTCAACTCATCAATTATCTTGCCAGTCATGCTCTCTTTAAAGATTGCTTGCAGAGTAGTTAATCAGGAAATCTCATAGACATATCAGAGTCAGTATTGTCATGTAGAGTTAGGCTTAATTGGCTACATTCCAACCTAGGCCACCTGGCTGTATCAACCAGGAAGTAAACCTCCAGAAATTTGATACTAATTCATGTCGAATTTCAACAGATTCCAATGGAGTTTTTCTTTTTTTTGAAGCACATGATTAGAGCCTGAGGCTCTAATAGGCTTTAAAAAAGAGTGGGCTCAGGGCTCTATTGTCACACTGATTCTCCTCCCGGACAATCAGGAATCGGGTCCTGAGACCCGATTGTCCGAAAGTAGAAGTGATCCTATTGGCCTAAGAGGAGGAGGGAGGAGACACACGGCCACCATGATGCTGAGCAGGAGACGCAGAAGAAGCTGCCACATGTCGACCGAATCGAAGCGTACATTAGACTCAGCCAACAATAATTCCCATGTAAGTCAATCATAAGCTGAACTACATTTTTTTTTTTTAAATGAGCCTTAAAGAGCAGTTACATATGCAAAATAATGCTGAACAGATTAGAAAGCTCCCAACAGCCATGCATGGAGCCAAAAGAATGGAAATTAAATTGGGAAAACCAGCAGAAGCTTGTAGCAGCCATAAAATACTTGTACCAGGGATACAAAGATCTAAGGAGGCCTTGGGGCGCACCGGCAGTCCAGTTCAGGGTGCCCAGGCAACAACAGAAGCAAATATATAAAGGAACAGCTTTTGATCCCTTTTCCCAGAAACCTCTTGGGAATCTGAACTATCAAAAATAACCTTTAAATCAAATTAATCTTGGAACATCCGATTTCATGAAATTTGGTCAGATTCTAATAATGTTATCCGAATTTCTGGATCAACTCTAGTTCCCAGTCCAGTGCTGAATATATTGTGAAATGATTTTGGTCTTTGTTCGGGTGATGCCATCCCTTCGGGCCATGGGATCCTCTGTAAAGAAAAGGCCTTTTATTTATTTTTTGATTATCCACATAAAGGGTTTTTAGACGCCGTCTGCACAATCTCTTCTGTTTATCTCACTAAGACAATGCGAGGCAGCTGAGTCCAGCAAAGGTCGCCTGAGTTCAGAGCGCCGGCGAAGAATAAGAATTGTTCAGACAGAGAGCGCGATCACACAGCACCACAGAGAGGACTCCCTTCTTTTTTTACCTTGCATTTATTTCTACGCAGGACATAGTAGCACATTGCAGATTCCCAGATGATATCCAGAGTCCTAATAGTGGGACAGTGTTTCTCAACCTTTTTTCAGTCATGGCACCCTAACGTGAGCTCTAACGTGTTCCACCCGCGACAGTCCTAGCCTAGACAAAGGGTTGGTTAGAGGAGTACAAACTTGAGGGACACTTCCACTCATATTTTGACATGTAAGTTCCTCAACTCTGTAATAAATGTGTGTGTATATATATATATATATATATATATATAACACATACAGTGGGTAAAATAAGTATTGAACACGTCACTAGACATTTGCGATTCGGTTCGTAACGAATGGATTTTCGAACAAATTTTTTAGTATTCGTACATTCGGATCAATTCAAACATCCGAATAGCTGAAAGAAATAAAAAAAAGAAAATTACAAAATTCCGAATAAGCAAAAAAACAAACACGCGAAAATACGAACTTACGAACAGACAAACTTACGAAAATACGAAACTCAGAAACAGTAAAAGAAAGAAAATTACATCTATAATGAATGATTTACATTTCGTATTTTCAATCCTTTGTCTGTTCTTAATTTAGTATGTTCGTATTTTCATTCGTGTGTTTGTAATTTCCTTTCTTCTTCTGTTCGTAATTTTGTTTCTTCATGTTCTCGAATCGCTCTTTTGAATGAACAGTGTAAATGTATCTTAATATGTATGTTCGTAAATTCGTGTTCTCGAATCGTTCTTTCGAATGGGCAGTGTATTAGTGAGTGATGAATCTTACTTAATATCTTTAGCCAATCAGCTTATCCCTTTTGTGTCGGAGTCACACTGCATTCCTGAATCTTTTTAGATTCAGTTGAGGAGGAGAGGAGAGGAGTCGCGTCTCGTGACTCAGGCAGTGGACTGGATTAAGTACAGGACTTATTAGAAAAGCAAGCATAGGATCATTATTCTTTATTTCCAATGAAAGTACGAATCAACGAAAAAGGCAATCTCACAAAAGTAACAATTACTAAATTACGAGTAGTGTACCGAATAAACAAAAATTATTAGCTAACAAAATTACAAATTTCGAATAAAAGAAAATTAGACTAACGGAATTCCGAATCATTTTGTATCAACGAAAATATATCTGTTATGAAAATACGAGTCCGAATATGAAAACTCGCGTCTTACCAAATTACTTTTTGTTACAAATCAATGGAAACTGAACTAAACAATTTTTTTTGTTGTGCACATGTCTACACATGTGTATACGTCACCATTTTTCTAGGTAAATATATTGGGAAAGGTTCTATTGACATTCAATTTTCCCCACATGTCGGTGACAACCCATGCAATCCATACATACAAAGACACCAAAACAAATAAGTTCAGAAATTAAGTTATGTGTTATAAAATGAAAGGATACAGGGAAAAAGTATTGAACACCCTAACTGAAATATATTTAATACTTGGTACAAAATCCTTTGTTGGTAATGATAGCTTCAAGATGCCTCCTGTATGGAGGAACAAGTTGCATGCGTTGCTCAGGTGTGATTTTGGCCCATTCTTCCACACAGTCTTCAAATCTTGAAGGTTCCGTGGGCCTCTTCTATGAGCTCCGATCTTTAGTTCTTTCCATAGATTTTCCATTGAATTCAAGTCAGGTGATTGGCTGGGTCATTCTAGCAGCTTTAATTTTCTTTCTTTGAAACCAGTGGAGAGTTTCCTTGGCTTTGTGTTTGGGATGATTGTCTTGCTGAAATGTCCACCATCGTTTCATCGCCATCATCCTGGTAGTTGACAGCAGATTTTTATCAAGAATGTCTTGGTACATTTTTTCATTCATCCTTCCTTCAATGATATAAAGTTGCCACCCCACCCAACACCATGATGTTCCCACCTCCAAGCCTCACTGTTGGTATGGGGGGTGTTTTTGGGGTGATGTGCCACTTGACCACCAAACATGGTGTGTATTATGGCATCCAGCAAGTTCAATTTTGGTCTCCTCTGACCAGACTATATTCTCCCAGTATTTCACAGTCTTGTCTAAATGTTGTGTAGCAAACTTTAACCACTGGGCAGTTAAACCCCCTTCCTAACCAGACCAATTTTCAGCTTTCGGTGCTCTCACACTTTGAATGACAATTACTCCGTCATGCAACACTGTACCCAAATTAATTTTGTGTCCTTTTTTTCACACAAATAGAGCTTTCTTTTGGTGGTATTTAATCACCACTGGGTTTTTTATTTTTTGCGCTATAAATCAAAAAATACTGAAAATTCGGTACAAAAAAAAAATTCTTTGTTTCTATTAAAAATTATTGCAGAGTATTGGCGAGTATTGGCGAGTATTGGCAGAGTATTGGCGAGTATTGGCAGAGTATTGGCGAGTATTGGCAGAGTATTACAGTGTTGCACAGTATTGGTAGAGTATTGCACAGTGGTTGCAGAGCATTGCAGTGGTGGCAGAGCATTGCACAGTGGTGGCAGAGCATTGCAGTGGTGGCAGAGCACTGCACAGTGGTGGCAGAGCATTGCACAGTGGTTGCAGAGTATTGCACAGTGGTGGCAGAGTATTGCACAGTGGTTGCAGAGCATTGCACAGTGGTGGCAGAGCATTGCACAGTGGTGGCAGAGCATTGCACAGTGGTTGCAGAGCATTGCACAGTGGTGGCAGAGCATTGCACAGTGGTGTCAGAGTATTGCACAGTGGTGGCAGTGTATTGACCAGCGCTGTGGGCACTACACATCCAGCCCACAGCGCTGGTCCCGTCTCTCCCCCTCTTCGCTTCTCCCTTCTCTGTACCGATCGGTACAGAGAGGGGAGGGAGGAACCGGCGTCATGACGTGACGCCGGTTTGTGTACATGTGATCGCTCCGTCATTTGACGGAGCGATCACGTGGTAAACGGCCGCTATCAGTGGCTGTTTACCGTGATCCGTGATGCGCCGGGTCCTCGGGGGGCGCGCGGGAGCATGTTTCTGGGAGGACGTCCGTAGGACGTCCACTCAGGATAACCCGACTGCGCTGTAGACGTCTTTCGACTATTTCGTCGGCATGTGGTTAAAGTGGTTGTAAACCCTTACAAACCACTTGGACCTACAGGTAAGCCTAGATTAAGGCTTACCTGCAGGTCAAAGAAATATCTCCTAAACCTACACGGTTTAGGAGATATTTGCCAAAAGACAGGCACCGCTGTGTTCGGCGCATGCACTGAGAAAGCCAATCTCAGCGGGTGGCGGCTCCCGTGCGCATGCGTGGGAGTGACGAATGACAGCGCCGGAGCCGCGAGACCCACCAAGAAGATGGAGGCGCCGTACACAAGGGGACAGCGGTGACTTTGCTGGCTCCTGTTTCAGGTAAGCGATGCATAGTAGTCCATTATGCTTTACCTTTGCAGGGAAACAAAGAGGAAGTAAACCCATTAGGGTTTACTTCCTCTTTAAACATGCTTCAATATGCTTTTTCTTCAGCAATGGAGTATGGTGTGGTGAGCGTACATACAGGCCATGGCGGGTGAGTGCATTACTTATTGTGTCCCTGCTAAATCCACGTCTTTCTGAAGCTCTCCACAAGTGGTCCTTGGTTCTTGGATAACTCTTCTGATAATTCTTTTCACTCCTCTGTCAGAAATCTTGCGAGGAGCACCTGGTCGTGGACAGTTTATGGTGACATTATATTCTTTCCACTTCCTGGTTATGGCCCCAACAGTGCTCACTGGAATATTCAAACGTTTAGAAATCCTTCTGTAACCAGTGCCATCAGTATGTTTTGCAACAATAAGGTTGCAAAGGTCTTGAGAGAGCTCTTTGCTTTTACCCATCATGAGATGTTTCTTGTGTGACACCTTGGGAATGAGACCTTTTTATAGGTCATCAGTTGAGACTGAACCAGCTGAAATTAATTTGCACTGACAAGGGGCAGGATTGCTTTCTAATTACTGATAGATTTCAGTTGGTTTCTTGGATTTCCATGCCTTTTTGCACCACCCTTTCTTTATGTGTTCAATACTTTTTCCCTGTGTCATTCCATTTTATTACACAGAACTTCATTTCTGAACTCATTTGTTTTGGTTTCTTTGTATGTATGGATTACATGGGTTGTTACCGAAATGTGGGGAAAATTTCAGGCCAATATATTTACCAGAAAAATGGTGACATGTTCAATTCCTTTTTTTACCCACTGTATACACACTCACTGGCCACTTTATTAGGTGCACCTTGCTAGTACTGGGTTGGACCCCCTTTTACCTTCATTCTTGGTGGCATAGATACAACAAGGTGTTGGAATGTTCCTCAGAGATTTTGCTACATATTGACATGATAGCATCACACAATGGCTGCAGATTTTTTCGGCTGCACATCCATGATGCCAATCTCTCATTCCACCTGCCACTCGGATGGGGCCCCCTAGGGGCATGGGGCCCTCGGTCCGTGCCCGAGTGCCAGAATGGTCAGTCCGCCCCTGCTTGTACGTCACCACATTCCCACGTTCGTAATTGTTGGCCAACATTTATGTGACCGTGTGTGTGCAAGACAAGTTGGAGCCAACAACCTTTGAACAAAAATCCACGGTTTTGTTGTCGGAAAATCCGATCGTGTGTACGGGGCAGAGTATTAAGGCACATACACATGATCAGACTTTTTGACAACAAACATGCAAATTACCTGTTTTACGGCAACATCCGACCGTGTGTACGCTTCATCGGACAAACTTTTTAGGTTTTCATCGGACAAATGTTGGCTTTGTAAACAGACAAACTTTACGGCAACAAAAGTCCTATGGTGCAAAATCCTATCGTGTGTACACAAGTCCATAGGACTTTAGTCCAAAGTACAAACAGGCATGCTCAGAACCAATGCAAAAGATCAGACAAAAATACAGAAGTTGACCAAAGTGTGGCGGTAAAGAGCTGAAAAACCATGTGATTTGGTGAAAGTTGGCTGAAAAAGTCCTGCAGTGTGTATGCATAACAAGTTCACAGCCAACGCCCTTTGGACAGAAATCCACGGAAAAGTTTGTTTGAAGTCCGATCATGTGTATGAGGCTTTAGTATTATGCCCTGTACACACGATCGGATTGTCCGACAACAAATGTTGGATGTGAGCTTGTTGGTGGAAAGTCCGACCGTGTGTACGCTCCATCGAACATTTGTTGTCGGACTTTCCGCCAACAAATGTTGGCTAGCAGGTTCCTTCAAATTTTCCACCCACAAATTTTTGTTGTAGGACTTTCCGATCGTGTGTACACAAGTCCGTCGGACAAAAGTCTACGCATGCTCGGAATTAAGTACAAGCCCGAAGCGCTCAGTCTTGTAAAACTAGCATTCGCAATGGAGGTATCACGTACGTCTTGTATGCCACTATGTTGGCCAACATTTTTGGGACCGTGTGTATGCAAGACAAGTTGGAGCCAACATCCTTCGAACAAAAATCCCCGGTTTTGTTGTCTGAAAGTCCGATCGTGTGTACGGGGCATTATGCCCCGTACACACGGTCGGAAATTCTGACCACAAAATCCGTCAGATTTTTTCAGACGGATTTTGTCCGAAACTGGTGTTGCATACACACGGTTGGACATAGTTGTAGGAAAATCCGATCATTCTGAACGTGGTGACGTTCGTTGCGTACGACAGAACTACGTAGAGGCTATTAGCCAATAGGTTTGGTCTCCTAATTTGATCTGAGCATGCGTGGCACTTTGTCCGTCGGAATTCTCTACACACGATCGGAAAAAGTCAGATCGGATTTTGTTGTTGGAAAATTTGAGAGCAGGACCTCAAATTTTTTCCGTCGGAAATTCGACGGAAAAAGTCCGATGGAGCCCACACATGGTCGGATTTTCCAACAACATGGTCAAATCGGACATTTTCCGTCGGAATTTCCGACCGTGTGTACGGGGCACTAGAGTGTCTCTCTCCTTGCAGAAAAATAAAAGTGTGTGTAAAAAAAAAAAAATAATAATGAAAAATACAAAAAAAAAAACTAGATCAAGATTTGATCTAGGTCAGTGCAAGGGTGAGTATGTGGGTCAAGTTCAGGGTCAAAGTCAAGGTCAGGGTCAATATATAAATATTTTTTTATAGGATTTTTTTTTTGTATCAGTGTCAGTGAGTTTTAGGTAGGATAAAAAAAAAAAACATTCTTTTCGGGTTGTCCTACAGGTACAAACAACTAACATACACATATGTGGTATCGCTGCGATTGTCAGGAGCTGGAAAATTTAGTTTGGGTTGTTCTTTGGTGGAAGGTTATGGTAGTTACAAGGAATATACAGCAAAAAAATTTAAAAACATATTTTGGGCCAGTTTTCCTTTGATAATAATTTTTTTTTAGGAGATACCCATAACCATTTACCACCAGATGTAAGCCCAGTTTGTCCTGAATAAAATGCAGTATAATCCTCCTGGATGCACAAAGTAGTTGTGATGGTATGTACAGATTTACTAACACATCTCCAAGTTGCAAAATTGTGCTTAGGCATTTAGGTTTGTTTTAACACACACACGGTCGGAATTTCCAATGGAAACAGTCCGATGGGAGCTTTTCATCGGATTTTCCGACCGTGTGTATGCCCATCGGTCTTTTTCTGTCGGAATTTCCGACGGACTTTGAATTGAGAACCTGTTCTTAATTTTTCCGACGGAAAACCTTTCTATCAGGTTTTCCGATCGTATGTATGCAATTCCGACACGCAAAATTCCGACACATGCTCTGAAACAATTCGACGCATGCTCGGAAGCATTAAACTTCCCTTTTATAGTGCAGTTGAACGTGTTTTATGCCGCTGTGTTAGTGATAGTCGGAATTTGGTGTGACCGTGTGTAGGCAAGACAGTTTGAGCGAAATTACGTCGGAATTCCGATGGGAAAACTATCAGAGCTTTTTCCGATGATAATTCCGACCGTGTGTATGTGGTATTAGGCGTGAAGGGGTTCATTCTAACAATTCATAGTATTATTTTAAAATGCATGAGCTGAAGGAACCACACAATTCATTAATAGATGGAGGACTAGAATTTCTGATCTTCGCGGACGTGCCAGATGCTCAATAACGGGGATTGTGTTCTCCCCGCCGCACATATTCCACAGCAGATGTGGTCTGATGGTGCTGATAAACTGCTGTGAACTGAGACTAGAGCAGGAGGTTCACAGAGGAGGAACCGTGCCGAGACCTTCTCTGATGGAAAACAAATCTATTCCTTCACTCAGAGGCAATTCACCTGGTTCTATAAAAGGCTTTAATCCACTCTACCGTCACATGCTGCCGCGATGGAGTGGTCCTATAGACCATAAAAACCCGCTGACCCATGAGGCTCAGAAGGTGCCAGAGGCAAGACGCTCTCTCCCGTCTGTTGCATCGGGATGGCAGAGAATTCTATCAGCTTCACAATGAACTTGCCGTGCCAAAAATAAAATTAGACGTGTCCCAGGGTCTTAAAGGGGACATTACGTTCTTGCTGACAGATTTTGTATATCGGCTTTTATTCTGTGCAATTTAACAGCATTGCATTTCAGATATTGAATCCATATCACTGCTATCCTAAACCTATTTCTCATTCATACTAATGACACTGGCTGGGAAAGGGTTAACATCCAGGGTGATCAAATGTTTAAATGTGTGCCTAAAATGTGCTTGAATACTGTAGGGGGGGGGGGTGCTTGTACTTTGGGAAGGCAGAGATCTGTGTGTCCCTGCTTTGCAGAAACACAGGATCACTACCTTCCCTACTGACAGAACGGCGATCTGCCTTGTTTACATAGGCAGATTGCCGTCCTGCTTGTGTCCCGAACGATCAGGGGCTCCCAGTGCACATTGGGTCCACTGATTGGCTACTGCTGTCTCCAATCATAGCGGGAGCGGGTCGCTGGCGGTGGACCCGGAAGTACGTGATCCTGTACAAAAGAGCCGCCTTGCCGCTGTATATTTACAGTATGCAGTTGGCAAGCAGTTAATTCATTATTTTTTAAGTTTATTGCTATCACAAGGGGTGTAACAAGCCCCCTATATGATAGCATGGGCAGGTGACAAGCCCTCTATTAGACCCCCAATGTCTCCTCTGCTCTCCACTACATCTAATCAAGCACATATCCATTTCCCCCTCTTCTCTCTCTCCTATTTTTTTAATTTAAATTCAGGGTCAGATATGTTTCAGCATTATCAATTCAAATGCCAGGTAATAAATGGGTTAAGGGAATACTTAGGAGTGAGACATCTGACACTGTCAGGTGTAATAGAAAAAAAAAATGTTTTAACTCACCTTTAAATGCCTGTTGCTAGGGGGCAGGGGCGGACTGACCATTCGGCCACTCGGGCACTTCCCGAGGGCCCCGGGTCACTAGGGGGCCCCATCAGGGTTGCCAGCCTCAGTAAAACCAGGGACAGTATGTAAAAATCTGTGTTTTTTTTACATCTGTTCCTGAAATGTCCCTTACCAACATCTTTTTGGTCTAAAAATCCAGAGATTATAGCTGCCCCACCTCTCCAGTACCTTCTCAGCCAATAGAAACATGTCTCTGTATACTGTGTGTACATGTATGTGTATACTGTGTGATTGTATACTGTGTGTGTGTATACTGTGTGGCCCCATAATCTCTGATTGCCTGGGGGCCCCATAATCTCCTATTGCCCGGGGGCCCCATGAATTGTCAGTCCACCCCTGCTAGGGGGTCCCTCGTAGTCTGCCTTCTTCAGTGCCTGGGCTGGTGACATCACTTCCCCTCGGCGCAGGAAGGGCTCAGCTCTGCCTCCTCCCTCCTGTCAGTCATCTGGGACATGTGACAGGTCCCAGATGACTGTGCGGCCAATCACAGTGCGCGGCGCCGATCGCGCATGCACAGTGGGTGCTCGGCTGTGAAGCCACAGCCGGGTGCCCACAGTTACAATGCCGGTGCCGCCGAGCGAAGGGGGGGACGAGCGGGACCGTGGAACAGATAAGTGTCCGATTATTAAAAGTCAGCAGCTGCAGTATTTGTAGCTGTTGACTTAAATTTTTTTTGTTTTAATGGTTTCTCCTCTTTAAGGGGGTAAATCCCTCCTGGTCCTTAAGTGGTTAATAAACAAGACAAGGAAGATTTTTAAGGGGGAAATAAAGGTCATATCATGCCCTGTATATAGGATGAAGACGTGGAGTGTAATCCCTGATGATTTTATTCTGCTTCAGCAGAGAGCTGTAAATAGAGCTTTTAGCTCTTCAAATGGACAAAAGCATTGCTGGGATCGATTAGACTTTTCTAGGTTGTAAATGGAGAATATGGATGGATACAAATGGAAAATGGAACGTGTAAAAGTAAAAAACAATGTAACTGAAGGGTACTTGCCTTGGAACAGGTCATCTACGGAACTTAACTCCCGAGTTTATCCCTTCAAACCCTTCCCTTATTATTATTTTTTTTATATATATGTGTGTTTGAAAAAGTAGCTGCGCTATGC